>JAKWJD010001761.1:65296057-65896057 GCA_027705065.1 Solanum peruvianum
CAATCGATAGAAAACAGTGTACCCAAATAAAAATAGCTAAACTTTAATCTATGTGCATTAGTGAATGAATTTAGGCAAACATAACAAAATCAACCATATGTTTCTTAAGTTTTAACAAAAATAAAATAAAATTGAACTTCAGCCATTTTGTTCTTCAAATAAATGGGTAGACTTGTAAATTTTACCCACAAAATGACTTAATTAGTGGGTCCAAACATGGATGAGACTAGTAAAATGCTTGTTTTTAGGGTAGAGACCCCAAAAACTTGATACCGATTTTATGAATTTATCGTTGCTTAAAACATAATATTATAATAAGAAGTACAAATTTTATATATGTAAAAATTTCAATTGTTATTTAATAAAAAATATTTTTATAATAACATCCAAAATAATATAGTATAAACAAATGACTACATTTTATGAACTAGTATTATATCAATTTAAATTTACCTGAATTTTGGTACAGTCAATATATTTCTCCATCTCATCAAGAGGAACAACATCTTTGTAAACATGTCGATAAATCTGGAGTAAGTCATGCTCATTGTGTTCGCTTGTAGCAATGCAATTCCTGCATAAATCTGAATCACATGTGATACAATACTTGTTCAGCTCATTCTTTTGAAGTTCATCATGTACCAAACATGTCCCAAAGAATGTCTTCTTCAAAAATGGTCCTAGCCATGCTGGCATATCCCTGCTAGGAGTTTCCAATTTTCCCTACAAATATAATCATTATAATAATAGATTATGATATTTCATTGATCTAATTGAATTACATCATTTTTCAAAATAGTAAACTCACTTGAAGTAATATTATCATCAAATATACATATTTTTACAAGAAAATAAAAAGCACTTATCAACCTAATTATCTATTCAAGAAAGCTTTCTTATTATTTGAACAGTAAATTTATATTATATCATCAAATATACATACATCAAAAAAAGTTATGAAGAAAAGAAAATACTTATCAAACTAATTATCTATTAAGTGTACTCTCATCCAACAATTGTTTGATCAGGAACTTTAATGAACTTTAATTTAAAGTAATTGTATCAAATCCATTCAATTTCTAGCTAGTTGAAAGTTTAATTTTTAGGAGAAACTAATACTTCACTTCTTTGTAGTTGACTATGTTATAAGAACATCTACATACATTTTATATATAATAATAATCAGAAATGTATGTTAAGATTTTCTTGACTCTTTCATGAGGTTTTTTTTTAGGATAAAATATTAAATGATGAGAAACTTTTAGTGGAACACAAAAGAGAAACATTTCCACAAATTTTTGATTTAATGAAAATATGCATCTCAACAATTTGAAATGAACAAATAAACATGAACCAAATCATGTATATTTTTTTTGTCCACTTTCTCCCTGATATGTTGTATAGATGAGACTTAAGGGGTTGTTTCATATGCAAATTATATTATCTCGAGAATGTAAATTCTTGAACTAACTTATCCTGAGTCGGGATAAAATAATTTCAAATTTGATAGGAAGGTGAAATATTTAGGGTTCAGTGTGGAGATCTATATTGTCAACACAATACATAATAGAGTCTAGAGTTTACATGTGAATCAAAATTTTATTTTACTTCATCTTTTTATATTGACTTGTCAAGCAAATGATACCTTATATGTTGAAAGGAGGGTTTGAAGCAAAAAGATAGTCTCTAACATACTTGGAAGTTGGTTTGTAGCAAAAACGAAGTTTGTTTGACATGGTTAGGAGTGTTGTTGAAGTATAACTAGTGGCCCAGATCAATACATAGTCCAAATAGAAGCTCACATCAAATCCATGAACCGAGTTGAAAGAAAGAACTCAACAAAGACATAGAAAATATGGTTTTACAGGATGATTTTGGGCAAAATATGCTCGCCTTCTAATGTGAAAAGAAGTAGAATGAACATGAACTAGAATACAAAACCGTTAGAAGTTTGCATATTCTAGACTCCATTAGAGGGAAAAAAATGTACATGACGCAAAATTGAATATAGTTTAAACAAAATCAGTACATGTTTGATTTTACGATACAGACAAGCCAATAAAGCATAAGACGACTCCCCTTTCCCTTAATATATATCTAACATGAAAGAGTTATCAAAATTAAAATATTTAACTGTTAAATAAATCAAGCATAGCCTATAATTAGAAAACATTAAGTCTCTCGTAAAATATAGTGTGGAAAACTTTCTAATATGTTATCATTTTCTAGATCTCCACAAAGATAGATTGTTTAAAACAAGATTATGTAATTATTTAAGTACCAAAAATTATTATGAATTAATTTTTATAATAATAAGACATAACACAGCTTTACAAAGTAGATCCAAATTCAATTTCTTCAACAATCGTCACATTTTATACAAATCACTTAAGAGGCTATCACACATAGTCAGTCCAGTGTTTTAAAAGGCGGGGCGTGAGGCGAGACATTTTATATAGTACGTGGTGAAACGTAAGCCTCGAGACACGAGACGTAAGTCTCATAGATCTACCAGGCATAGTCCATGTGTATTCAGTTCTATAGTTTTATAACTAATAAAATAAGCAAAAGTAAACTTTTCAATGATTTTACAAAAGATTTTTTATAATAATCTATAATATATAGAAATTATATTATGATTTTCATTTGAGATAAGTATTAGTAATCAATAATGAAGAAAAAAAGTATGATAATTATTGTTTGAGAAATCTTTACATCATAATAAAAAATATGATTTTTAAAGCAAAAAAATTAACTAAAAATGTTCGTCCTAGGTTTTTACGCCCAGGACTTGCGTCGTTATGCTCGAGGCTTACGCCTCAAATTTTAAAACTTACATCTTATGAATCTAGGTCTTTAATTTATGGCCCGGCGAATTTTCGATATGCGCCGTCCCGAGACTCGCCCCAAAAACGTCTTTGAAAACACGGGCCAATCCCATGAAATTTCATCAACAATTAAAGTGAAAATTAATTTTCTACTTCCTTTTTGAAATGGAAATGAATGAATAAAATAGTAAAAATTAAATCTCACACAAAGCATAGAAATAAACAATCAATTTTGAGTAAATCAAAATTCCTATTATAAGATACTTGCACCTTGAATACTAGAACTAACAAAAAAGTTATACAATTGAAAATCAATAATGGTACATGTATGTATAACATATATACCTGTTCCTTTGTTCCAAAAGATAACGAATCAGAGCTATTCATTTTCCCCCCTATTTTTTCCTCTCTAGAGACAACGGAGATATGTTCGATGAGA
Source organism: Solanum peruvianum (assembly GCA_027705065.1). NCBI lineage: Eukaryota > Viridiplantae > Streptophyta > Magnoliopsida > Solanales > Solanaceae > Solanum > Solanum peruvianum. The sequence goes on from JAKWJD010001761.1 coordinate 65,299,325, forward strand.
AAGTGTGGAACATTTCTTCCAATTATACCCTTACGATGAGAAGCGATGAATCCAAGACAGATTTTTGAGTTGGTAAAACCAGAAATTTTGAGGTCAAATTATATGTATGTAATGGACAATACTTTCATTTCATTTTGCTTGTGAAATAGTGTGAACATAGAAAGATTTTGAAACTCTATGAAATTTTTTCCCTTTTCTATTCAAGTCCTCTATTTAAAGTTTTTTTCCAAAACAATCCTATAGGTAAAGTCAAGCTTTCTCACTTTAAAGTTTCTCCAAGTAAGGCATTTACACACATATTTAGGATTTATCCATGAATGAGGTAATTAGATTTAGTAAAATTGAAATGAAGGCAAATTATTAATTTTGTGTTTTAATTTTTTATTTTTACTAAAAACGGAATGATAATAAAAGGAAGAGGTAAATCATTGATTTTCTCTTTATATGTCACGCCCTAAGCCTACACCCTGGGGGAGATTGGTATCCGAAGATCATTGTTGACCTCAAGCGGACCCTTGGCCTAGCTTACTTACTCAACAGAAGACTTAAACACAATAAATAACTTAAAAGTAATAATTAGCCAAAATGGCAACCCAGTCTTAGTCGATTACAAGTGAAAGGAAAAAACTAAATAAAACTAATACTATCTATCTATGAAACCTCTAAAATAAGAGGGATATTGGGACAAGATCCCCAATCATCCTAACAACTGAAAACTAAAACAAATAACTGAACGATAAAGATGTCCTCCGGAATGAAGGGAGACTCACCAACTATCTCTGAGCTTCTCACTGGATCAACGGTGCACCGAATGCCGATCCTAGTTACCTGCGTTTGCATCATGATATGATGCAGGCCAAATGACATCAGTACATTGAATGTACGAGTATGCGAGTTGGAATGCTAAAACTTAAGCTTGAAAAAGAGTAAGAAGGAACACTAACCTTGGCTCTGCTAAACTCATGAATAACAAACTCATTTCAATATAATGCAATTTAAAAGCAAGTGCAATATAAAGAAAAGTTGTTTAATAAACATGTTGTAAACTCTGAATGTATACAAGGATACAATAAAATTTGAGATGTTTGTAAAAATACAAATAAACTAATGTATATAAACAAATGCATTTAACTTTTCTGGGAGTTTCTCTAATCGACAACTATCATTTAAAAGCTATAGTGATAATATAATAATCTACCTCACGGTGCCAGCGCATCCTATACCCGGCCAAAGGTACAAGACTTGAACTGCCTAATGGATTCACTAGTCTACTGTGAAAAGGATTCATCTAAAAAGTATGACTCTTTTCAATCCATGGTGACTACATGGTTTTATGGAGATGTGAGTTATGTGAACTCATGCTCGTCCCCAATTCAGGGCTCAATACTACTCCCTAAATATAATGACTCTTATGTTTTTAAAACATACTTCTTCTGTGATTTGAGATTAATGCTCCTTTTCTCCTTCGTTTTTCATCTCTAAACCCTCTAAACTTCCGTGGTTCTTTTCCCAAACACTTAGAGTCATTAGTATCCTCAATACCGAGTAGATTTGACTCGAAAACAACCCGTAAACATGAATCAAATCAACACTCAACCAACAAGAATTCAACAATGTTCTTCAAGAATTCACTTTTTATCATTCAACCTACTCAAAATCGCTGAATTTAAACAAGCTGGTGTGTGGGTGAAGTAACCCAACACGAAAAGATCTCATATACCTTGATATGGATCACCTCCGATGAAATCCACTCGCAAACCTTGGCGAATTCTTGGCTTTTCTCACTTTCCTTCTTCTTTTCTCTCTTCTCCAAGCCCGAAGCGTGATTTTTTATTTTTTAAAACTGAACTAAACTTAGTTCTTACCCCAATAAACCCCTTAAAATGAAATTGGAAATTAATTGGTGAAAAGACTAGTTTGCCCTTCTTTAAATCCGGATTGGAACTTTCCTTATTTCAACAACCCAACTTTCGATAGGCATATCTCCCTTATATGATATCGAAAATGCGCAAACTTGGCAGTGTTGGAAAGATCTCACTACAAAAAAATCCCAAATTGCCAACAAATTTTACTAACAACTTAAGTTGGTTTGTATTCTACTACCAAATTATCAATATATTTCTATCTAAATTAAATTTTAAAATTTAATAACGAAATTCTAACAGATTACCAATTTAAATCTTACTAACTATGTATTTTATTTGGTAAATATGATGGGAAAAAATGGTGCCAAATTTAGCAACATTCTATCAATGGATTACCAACTGAAATTTTACTGAGGTACAACTTTTGTTGATAATATTACCAACGAAATATATATCGTTTGGCAAATATGACCAAAAAATTATATAATTTAATAACATATTACCAATGAATTACTAACCATACATTTACCAACGACTGAATTCTGTTGCAAAATTTACCAACCAAATATAAATATATTGGTAAAATAGTAATGAAATGTAATTTGTTGGTAAACTTGACAATCAATATCCAATTAGTGGGAAATTTTGCCGAAGGATAAAGATTGTAGTTTGTAAATTACTACAACATCATTAGAATAGTTGGTAATATAACAACCGATTATTAATTCATTGGTAAAATTTACCAATATACTAATTATTAGTTGGTAATATTACATATGAATGTTTAGTTGAATAGTAACTATTACCAAATGTGATAAAAATATATTGGTAAATGATTAATTACTAACTTATATTTGAATATTTGATAATTTATCAATTGAAGTTAAATTTTTTGGTAAATTAACATCTAGTGTTGAGGCTTTCATATTTAGTTTGTGTCGTTAGACGTTTTAACTTTTAACTTTTAGTTAAAACTTGCCTTTGGTCAACATTTTTTGTAAACGTGCTCAAATTAAAACTATGTCAGTGTTATTAGTTTCGAAAGGTAATTTTAGATCTAATAGGAAGGTTGGTTTAAGTTTGTGGCTTTCATTTTTTGTTTGTGCCGTTAGGTGTTTTAAATCTTATGTTTTGGTCAATATTTTTGTGAACGTGCTCAGATGAGAATCTCGTCAGCGTCATTAACTTCAAAGGTCATTTTTTATCTAATACAATTGTTGGTTCGGATATTGAGGCTTTCATTATTAGTGTGTGCACTTAGGTGTTTTAACTTATAAATTTTGACCAAAATTTAATTTCGATCAATATACTTGATAAACGTGTTCAGATTAAAATTTTGTCAGTGCAGTTAGATTCGGAAGGTCATTTTTTATGTAATAAGACAAGGGGTTCGAGTTTTGAGGCTTTTGTTTTTTGTTTGTGTCGTTAGACATTTTAACTTTTATGTTTTAGCCAAAATTTTACTTTCGTCAATATTTTGGTAATCGTGCTCGAATTGAAATTTTGTCACTGCGTTTAGCCATAAAAATTCAGTTTTGATCTCATAGGATAGTTGGTTGGGGTTTTGAGACTGTTATTTTCAGTTTGTATCGTTAAGCTTTTTCACTTTTAACTTTTTATTAAAGTTTGAATTTGATCATTTTTCTGAGAAACATGCTCAAATTTGAATTTCATTAGCGCAGTTAGCTCTGGAATGCATTTTTCGTCTTATAGGAAGGTTGATTTGAATTTTGAGGTTTTCATATTCAGTTTATACCTCAGGCGTTTTAACTTTTATCTTTAAGTCAAAATTTAACTTTGCTTAACATTTTTTGTGAACGTGCTCTGATGAGAATTTTGTCAGCGCGATAAGCTTTCGAAAGGTCATTCTTATGTCTAATATGATGGTTAGTTCAGGTTTTGAGACTTCCATTTTAGGTTTGTGTTGTTATGCGTTTTAACTTTTAAAATTTGACCAACAATTAAATTTGGTCAATATTTTTGATAAATGTGCTCAAATTAAATTTTTGATATACTGATATGTGTCATATTGAAATTAACTTAACTTGTTATCATAGATTTTGCATTGTTTCATTCTAATATGATTTCTAAAATTGATATTAGTTTTTTTGGATTTATATTTGTGCTCTTAGATTTTTAAATGCAATAAACTATAAATATTTTACTATTGAATAATCAGTCATTTAATATCATATTGAATATATTGTCAATTAATTAGTAACCTAACATTAAACTTGAATAATATGTTAGCAACAAATTAACAATCAGTTAGAAAAATTTATTAGAAAAATGAATAATCATACTGACACATTTAATATTTACAGAAAAGGGCCTAAAATACCCTCAAAGTATTGGAAATGGTATAAAATTATCCTCGATCCATCTATTGTCTCCAAAATACCCTTTCCACCTACCCATTGGGTCCAAATACCCTTGTCATCCACCTTTTGGTTCAAAATTCACCACTTATTTAAATTTTTCAAATATTAACTCTTACGGGAGATAACGACAGAAGCTCTTTTACCCAGTATTAGATGTTAAACTAATCTAGATAGGGAGATTAAGATGAACATAGTATGACATGATTTCCAATTTAGTAGAACGTTTGGTGTGAGGGATAAAAAATAATTAAATACTGATTAGGAAGGTGAAAAATAATTCATCAACATGCTGCATGTCTTTTAGAAAAAGCAGTTTAACCTTCAATTGATTTGATTAATGTAAATGTAAATAGTAACTAGTTTGTTATGTTATATAATGTGCTACATACACATAACTACAAAATAGGTCACATTTATCACAAAACTAAATATTTTAATTTCAAAATGTAAGAATCAATACTTGCCCACTCACCACTATAAGCACTCTGCAAAAAGCGACTACAACAACTAAAGGGTAAATATACAAAAATAATTCATATTTCACTGTAGCGTAATTCTTTTATTTGTTCATATATTTGTTATTTTTAAATAATAATTCTTAGTTTTGGACTAAACTTGAGAAAACAAATCGATTAAAAACGATTTAGGGTCAAAAAACGAGAGGCGAAATTCGTCGAAATGTTTCCTGAAAAGGGGCTGGCGTGGCGCGCCCCAGATGTGCCCAAAGTGCTGGGGCGACGCGCCTGTAGTGCGCCCAAAGTCAGTATCTAAAGTTAGGGTCTAGTGCCCCGAGCCCAGAACGCGCTAGGGGCGCCTGTCCCCATTCCTTTTGCACCGATAGTCCCGTTTGAGCTTATTTAAAGTGTATCTTCAGTCCTTTTGATTCTTAACACTTTAAACTACTTCTAAACACTTAAAAATCATTCATAACATGAATCATAACCTTGAAATAATAATTCAAATTCAAGGTAAAGTCAAGATTAAGTTTTGAGATTTCTTTCAAGCCTTTTTTAGAAAGTCCCTTCGAGTTCTTTTGAGGAGTCTTCTACAACTTCTAGTAACTTGTTTTCAAGACTCAAACAAGTGAGTATAAGAGTGAAGATTATGTATTCATGAGACAAAAAAAAAAATGTCACCTAGATCCATCGTATCATGAACCATAACTCTTAAATTCATAGTTCAAATTCAAGAGAGAGAGTTAAGAGTAGAGTTCAAGTCTTTAAGTTCCATTGTGAGTTCTTTGAGAATCCATCGTTGATATGAACTAAGTTTTGAGGAAGTAAATAATATAATGAGAGATTCATAAAAGAGTTTCATCTAGTTACTTAGACCTTAGAGTCGAGTTGTTCATGTCCATAACTTCCGCATGAATTTCATTAATTGAGTATCATTGGGAGGAGGAGTATCTCCAAGTTCTAAGTCTTAAGTATTGAGTTCCTTATTCCTATCTTGAGTTAAGAAGTATCTTTCAGTTCTCGATTTGAGTAGTTCATGCTCATAATTCCTCATGAACCCTCCAAGTTGAAAGTCATGAAATCATAAACATGAGATCATGAACCTTGAAACCATACTTCAATTCAAGAAAAGTTAAGTGTCAAGTCTAAAAGTTAAGAAGCAAGTCAAAGTAATGTTTATAAAGTTTTCTAAAGTCTTTCACAAACGTTTTCACTTCGTTTTAAAAGACTTAAAATTCAAGTCAAGCAAAGTAAAGAGTTGAGTTCATTTCTCAAAAGCTATAGGGGAACTAAGTATTTCCTAAGAGTTAAGTTTTCAAGTAAGCAACTAGTATCAAGTTAAGTTCACTTCTCAAGAGTTATAAGGGATGTTAATCTTGAGATTTTGAAACTGGCAAAATTATATCGAACAGGTAACGCAACATGTTCCAATGAAATACGAAATACTTTAAAAAGGGTGTTGGCGCGGCGTACGAGTTTCGCTTATTTATATAAGAAAAATTCACTTACTTATTTAAGGAAACTTATATGTACGTTTTGTTTAAAGTAGTTTACTTGGTTAAGGAAAACTGCTGGAAACAAATTTGAGTTCAATAAGGTTTTGATCAAAGTCCAAGTAGAAGTCAACAACGACTCGTAGAAGACAAATACAAGTTGAATTGTACAAGGATTTGTTGAAGTTCTGATCTATAAATAGGGAGCTATTTGCATTAGAAAAAAATTGTGCACTTACAAAGAGAGGAATTCAAAACACGATCAAGAGACTTGAGAAAGTTTTGATAAATACTTTTGAATGCTGCGAGTTGAGTGGTAAATTGTAATGTTGTATTTAAGAGTCTTGTTTACAATCCGAGTAGCGTGAGTAAGGAGTTGCTTGACAAGTTGAAGAACTTGAAAAGCATTAAAAGATATAAAATAGGGATTAGTTTTTGTCTTAGAGCAAATAGTGCATTGATGTATCCTGTTATTTCTATTCATGAATAAATTTTTTTTACAGAAAAGAAATATGGTTGTTTTTATTTGAAAATGTTTTGAATGAGATCAAATTTTGATATGAAGTTATTATCTCTAACCAAAATAGTCAAAGAGTACTTGGTTATGCAGAGTAAGAAAAAAATATTTGATCTACATAAAGTCATAATTCACTAATGTAATATCAACTTGCTCTAAAGAATATTAAGTTATAATTATTATTTTCTTGTTATTATCCAAAAAAAAAACTTGTTTTACAAATTAATTTCAAATGAAAGTGTCCACGAAATAATTATTTCTATGAACAAGTTCAATGAGTAATATACTTACAACAAGGGCATAAATAGAATGATTTTTAAAGTGTATTTGGTTAAACTCAAAGCATCATCACATTTATATAATCGGAAAATGATATATCCGAATGAGTTCAACGATGCAACATCTCACGAAATCACTACTAATATCAAATAGAAGCTCAAATATAGGATTTGACATCATCACAAGAAATTGAATGATATTTTAATAATCAAGAGTATTATACACATTGTACTATATATTTTTTTTGAATTTTGTCCAACTGAATTTCCTGACAAAGTTTAATGAGGCAAAAGATAATGAGTATTAAAAATATGTGTCCTCTTTTTCCTTCACTGAAATTTCTTTTATTGAATTTTTTTTTAAAATTTTTGACGAGAAACATTATCTATGAACATCCAATGGGGAGTATTATAAAATATTATAGTGTAAATATCTACTACTCTAAGAATCTACGCTCATTAAATATCTTCATTACTTCCTCCATTATAAAAATAACCTTCACCTTTATGGCTAAAATTGTTGTAATCTTACACCTTCATATCTTCTTCATTGTTTTTTTCATTACGAAGATAACCTCTTATAGTAAAATTCATTTCTTTTTCTTTGAGTTATAGGCAACACGAATATAAACTAGTTATGCTTTTGAATTCAAATGACAAATTGTTGAATATATATATATATATATATATAATATATATATATATATAATATATATATATATATATATATATATATATATATTATATATATATATATATATATATTATATATATATATATATGAGAATGAGATTAAGTTAAGAATGTCTCGTGTAGAGGATAATATTTTTGAAATTATACTCCAATTTTCTTATATATATAGTTGGTTAAAAGTTCCCTACAAAATAAGAAAAATAATTTTCTGGATAAAATTTTTTTAAAAAAAGTTTCACGAGTAATATATTAAGTTTATTAGTTTCTGCCAATCCATTTAACCCTAGAACCCCACTCCCACTTTATTCCACCCTTATAGTATTTTTATGCTAGATTATATATAAATATTTTTCGTACGATATTCTTATTTACTGATGCTTGAAAAATATTTTTAAAACATTTTTAGCGAAAAAAAATAAACAATTTCTATTGTATCAGCACACCATAAATCATGATATAAATAAACAAATGGCTCATATGATATGTCCTGTCTTATGATTAGGCTGAAAAAGAATTGATACTGACTTTGTCCATGAAAATGGAAGAGAAGAAAAAATAAATCATAGCCCAAAGGGGAAGTTTGGTCCATTATTGAACCTTTAGTACAAAAAGTACAACTTCTCAATCTTGAGCTACAATACTTTTTCATAAATGTAATTGGTTAACCAAAATTAAATTATCGTAGTACAATAATTTAACCAAAATTAAATTATTGTACTACAATACATATAAAATCATGAATTCAAGGGACCATTGGTTGGAAAGTTGGCATTTTACTTAATGCGTTCAATCCAGTGTGCAAGCTAATTTTTTAAAATTTCTATACACAACGATGACGACAATAATAACGACAACAATATATATTTGGTGAAATCCAATTCAATAAGATTTAAAAGGATAGATTATACACAAACTTTATCACTATAAACTTTATGGAGATAGATAAATTGTCTCTAAAATTCCTTAACTGAAATGAATCAAACCAAGTAAACAAGAAAACAATAAAGAAAGTCTAGCAGTTAGTACGAAAAGCAGGACCTATAAAAAAGAAACAATACCAACAACAAGATAGAATAATAATCAAATCACAATACACAACATTATATGGGGATAGATAACAAAAGCAAGACAAGAGAACAATCTATCCCTACTAACTTTCTACGATAATACGCGATGACTTCCTATCAGAGTCATGTCCTTGATAATATGAAGTTGTGTCATGTCCTTTCTAATCACCTCTTAATAATTTTTTGACATACCTCTCCCCCTCTGCATACCTTCTACAACTAGTCTCTTACACCTCCTTTCTAGGGCATCTGTGCACCTCCTCCTCACATGTCAAACGTAACCATCTCAATCTTGCTTCCCTCGTCTTCACTGCCACATACTAGGTCACTCCCACTTTCTCCCAGATAACCTCATTCCTAATCTTGTTGTTCCTATTATGCCCACACATACATCTTAACATTCTGTGGGCATACCCCCAGTTAGATGATTTTCGTGTGCTATAGCAAATCATTTTTTGGGTGATTTGAATTCCGGGATCAAAATTGCCAAAAAATTTTGTGGGCGTCCGTCAAGACCTTGGATATACCAAGGTTGGCCCTCACAGGCAGTTCAACCCATTATAAAGGTCAAACGAGCCCCGAAGCGCGCATACCCGCCATTTCGATGATTTTTCGTGTGCTATAGCAAGCCATTTTTTGGGTGATCCGGATTCCAATGTCAAAAATGCCAAAAAATTTTATGGAAGTTCTTTAAGACCTTGTATACGCATACGATTGGTCCTCATGGACAATCCGTTCTATTTTCAAGGTCAAACGAGCCTAAAGAGCGCATACCCCCATTTCGACGATTTTCGTGTGCTATAACAAACCATTTTTTGGGTGGTCCAGATTCCGATATCAAAAATGCCAAAAGATTTTGTGGACGTCCCTTAAGATCTTTGCTATGCAGCCTGTTTGCCCTCACGGGCAGTACGACCTATTTTCAAGGTCAAACGAGCCCTGAAGCGCGCATACCCCCTATTTCGACGATTTTCGTGTGCTATAGCAAACCATTTTTTGGGTAATCCAGATTCCGACGTCAAAAATGCCAAAAATTTTTGTGGACGCCTTTTAAGACTTTGTCTATGCATCCGATAGGACCTCACGGCTAGTACGACCCATTTTCAAGGTCAAACGAGTCCCGAAGCGCGCATACCCCCATTTAGACGATTTTCATGTGATGTAGAAAAACATTTTCTTTTGTGATCCAAATAATGACGTCAAAAATGTAAAAAATTTTGTTGACGTTCGTCAAGACCTTGGTTATGCATCTGGTTGGCCCTCACGGCCAGTACGACCCATTTTCAAGGTCAAACGAGCCCCGAAGCGTGCATACCACCCTATTTCAATGATTTTTGTGTGTTATAGCAAACCATTTTTTGGGTGATCCGGATTCCGGCATCAAAAATTCAAAAAAAATTTGTGGACATCCGTCAAGACCTTGGCTATATATCCAGTTGGACCTCACGGCCATTACGACCCATTTTCAAGGTCAAACGAGCTTCGAAGCGTGCATACACTTCATTTCGACGATTTTCGTGTGCTATAGCAAGTCATTTTGGGGGTGATCCGGATTTCGACGTCAAAAATGCCAAAAAAATTTGTGAACGTCCGTTAAACCTTATATACGCATCGGATTGGTCCTCACATCTAATTCGTCCTATTTTCAAGGTCAAACGAGTCCTGCATACCTACATTTCGATGATTTTCGTGTGCTATAGTAAACCATTTTTTGGGTGATCCAGATTCTGATGTCAAAAATGCCAAAACTTTTTGTGGACGCCCTTTAAGACCTTGTCTATGCATCCGATTGGACCTCAAAGCCAGTCCGATCCATTTTCAAGGTCAAACGAGTCCCGAATCTTTCATACTCCCATTTAGACAATTTTGTGTGCTATAGCAAACCATTTTTTTGGTGATCTCGAATTCGATGTCAAAAGTTCCAAAAATTTTTGTGGACGTCCGTCAAGACCTTGGCTATGCAGCCGATTGTCTCTTATGGCTTGTCCGTTTCATTTTTAAGGTCAAATGAGCCCCGAAACATGCATACCCCCTATTTAGACGATTTTCGTGTGCTATAGCAAACCATTTTTTGGGTGATCCAGACTCCGACATCAAAAATGCCAAAAAAAATTATTGACGTCTACGAAGACCTTGGCTATGCAGCCGGTTGTCCCTCACGGCCAGTCCGACCCATTTTCAAGGTCAAATAATCCCCGAAGTGCGCATATCCCCCCCCCCCCTTTCGACGATTTTCGTGTGCTATAGCAAACCATTTTTTGGGTGATCCGAATTCCGACGTTAAAAATGCCAAAAAAATTTATGGACGTCCGTGAAGACCTTGGCAATACATCCGGTTGGCCCTCACGTCCAGTTCGACCCATTTTTAAGGTCAAACGAGCCCCGAAGCGCACATACCCCCCATTTCGACGATTTTTGTGTACTATAGCAAGACATTTTTTGGGTGATTCAGATTCTGACGTCAAAAATGTCAAAAAATTTTTGTGGAAGTCCATCAAGAGCTTGGCTATGCATCCGGTTGTCCGTCACGGCCAGTCCAACCCATTTTCAAGTTCAAACAAGCCTCGAAACGCGCATACCCTCCATTTAGACGATTTTCGTGTGCTATAGTGAACCATTTTTTGGGTGATCCAGATTCCGACGTCAAAAATTCCAAAAATTTTTGTGGACGTCTGTCAAGACTTTGGCTATGCAGCCGATTTGCTCTCACGGCGAGTCCGACCCAATTTCAACATCAAACGAGATAAGGAAATTGGGTAGTTGGGGGGATGCAAAAGACATTAATTATACAAAATTTTCAATTTATTTATTAACTGATTTTTTATTTGAAAAATAAAAAACCGAATAATAGAAATTTAATAATATTAAATTGAAATAAATTGAAAAATAGAAAAAAAAACATAGAAAAATACAATTTGGTCCGTTATTTTGATTTTCATCGAATAATGGTCACCCCTATTTATTAGTTTTTAATGGACAAAAATTAAAAGATATTTACTGGATTGAATTTGTTGTTATTTACCTGTTCTTTAAATAAATGAGTCTGATAACGTAAATGGTTGTGTAAATTGTATTTGATAGCGACTGTAACAAGTTTTTCAGTATATACATTAATACTTCTCAATTTTTGAGATTGTCCGAGGAATAATCAGGATAAGCAAAATAATGTTCCTTTGCTATCATCAGATTCAAAACCGAATCACCTACATCATAAACCAATTAGTCATAAAATTTAAAAAGACTAATCATTTTAGTTAGACTGGACTGTCAAAATTTGTTGCTTACCTAAATACTCCATTCTATCATTATATGCCCAATTTTGTGCGATGGAAGGATGAGTAAAAGCTTGATGTAACAAGTTGGGATTCTTAAATTTGTATCCTGTTATTTCCTCTAAGAGCCTCTACCGTTCTTGAAAGTTTTGTTTTTTCATGGCTATATATCAAATTCAAATTATAACAAGTTTGAAGGGAGGCCTCCCAATTTAGAGTAGGTTTTATAGAATTTTTTTTGTATAAAGATGATATCAGAAAGTGATAAAATGACAAAAATAGTCCGTTATGTTTAAGGATGTGTTCAAATTAGTTCGTTAATTATGTACTTTGTAGTTTTGACGGTCCTTTAAGTTTATCAAAAGGTAATGTTTTTAATCTAAGTCTAATATTAATTGAACTAAATTTACTGTTTCATATAAGGAAAATACCTTTGTCAATATAAAATGAAAGAATAAGTTCCAGTAATATTCCAAATTCATTGTTTTTTCTTCATTCACCCGATCCTCGTGACTATCCCACTCACGAACCCCACGTTCCACTTCATGCCACCCCTATAATACACGTTATACAAAATATTAGATCCTATTATGGAAATTGTATACGTGTACATTTATCTTAAATATATGAAAAAATGATAAATATACCTATTAACTATCGTAAATGGTATATCAATATTCTATGACATACCTTTAGGACTTTGGTGTCCCTACCATTTCAAAAGTAGAGCATATTTGCCCTTCAATCTAGTGGAAGACCAATAGGGACACGTGGCGCAATCCTACAAAGGAACATGTTTAACCAAATATAAATATAAAATCATATTTATATGTTATAACTATTGTTTGTACAATTGCACTCCCTAGCAAACTTTAAATTTCACATATAACAAATATAAAATCATATTTGTATGTTATAACTATTGTTTGTATAATTGCACTCCATAGAAACTTTATATTTGTTAAAGTTTGCTATGGAGCATCAGATTGTATAACTCGATGGCAAGAACTTTAGATTGTATAACTCGATGACAAGAACTTCATATTTGTCTAATTTTGTTGGCATGTCATTTGTATAAATTGTTGACAGCTCCTCGTTTGTACAATCTATGGTAGCCTCTCAATTCAATTTTATGTGTTTGTATATCTGCATAAAATTTGAATTTGTATACAATTAAATCAAAATAAACATTTGTATATTAAATCTCTCTCCCATTCGCTTTATACAACAGTAATTATACATGTAATTTGTATAACATGTGTTTATATAAAGCGAGAAAGTGAGAAAGACAAAAGAGACTTGGGCAGGGAAAGATTTGTATTTATATAATTGTAAGTGTATAGAACAAAAATATATATATTTGTATTTGTAGGTACAGTTTTCAATCGCTTTATACTAACACAAACTCATTTTATATATTTGTGTCTGTGTAAAAGTGAGAGAGGTGAGGGAGAGACTGGCGAGTGGGAAACCTAGGAAGAGCGGCGAATGACAATTGTTTGCTACTTTATATAATTTTCCCATTTAAAATTTGAATTAATAGTTTGCTATTTTATATAATTTTCCCATTTAAAAATGGAAAAATTACATAAATTAATACATTTTAAAAAATAATTACTGATTTTAGCGATATTTTTTATTTATTACCATTTATAGCAATATTGTAATAAATCTGTAATATGTATTAAAAGTGAATTATATATGCAATATATATAAATTATAATTATTTTTTGAAATATATCATGTTTGTTTGGTAAAAAAATGCCACATTGTATTATAATTGTATTAAATGTGTGATAAATGTATTATTCATCATTAAAATTTGTATTATATGTGAATAATAAATTGGTCTTTGTAATATGTATTAAACTTGTATTATAAATGAATTTAAAGTGATCAAGTGAAAAAAAAATATTGTTGCTATAAATGGTAAATATTTTTTTATCATAGTATATTTAGGTAAGTTTCCCTTTGAAAATCCACCCATAATACATTTAACCCCACTTGTATAATCCATTCATCACACTTAATAATTGTTGTTATATATTATGATTTCTCAATTCAATACTTTTGAAGTTGCCTATCTAGCTTTTAACCAGTTATAGAAATCAGTTTCACCTGAGTCGTGATTGTCCACCTTTGTATCCAGATATGGTGCATCCGTGTGTAAATTTTATTTCAGAATAATAAAATATTTTACACAATTAAAAGTCCAAATACAATAGCAAGCTTCTGATTGTGGCTCTTTAGCAATTTCTCCTGAACAACATCTTCCACATCGTGAATTGAATCAGTATCAAGTATATATCCAACAACTTATGTGTGAGGAATTGGGAATTTTTTAAGTGTGACAGATGGGTTATATGGGTAGGTTAAGTGGATATGGATGGGTTTTTAAATTTCAGGGTTAAATTAAGGAAAATTGTATATAATAGTAAACTAATAATCTAAAATAAATAGAGTAGCTAGGGTTTGATTTAATTGTGCTCTATAGCAAACGTTTGCAAAAAAATGTCAGGCGCTTCTCTCCCAAATATCTCGCTCGTCACTCTCCTCCAATCTCTCCCTTGCTTCCTCACTTTTTATACAAACACAAGTGTATAAAAATTGTGTATACTATGAGAGATAGGCTCTCTCTGCGGCCAATGCTCCTTTCAGTTGTTGCCAGCGCTTTCTCGGCCGAGCCGGAATTTTTTATTAGAAAGGGCAGGCAAAGCCCGAAGGCTACATATATTTTCGTCCTATACACTTATAATTATACAATAAAAACACTCCCCTGCCCAGTTTCTTTTGTCTTTATCTCTTTCACGTTTTATACAATTTTCAAATTGTATCTAATTCTCTCTTTCTCGTTTTATACAATTCGATTCAATTGTATATTCCTTGTCAAGTCTCTTTTGTCTTTCTCTCTTTCTCATTTTATACAAATTCGAATTGTATATAATCGTTCTATACACTTATAATAATATAATTCGTTTTATACACTTAGTTTTTATGCAGTTCTCTGCCCAAGTGTCTTTCTCTTTCTTGTTTTATACACTTCTTTTTATACAATTACTTCAACTGTATATGTATAGCGAATTATACAATTTCTATATTTGCTATGGAGTGCAATTATGCAAACTTTGTTATAGCATACAAATATGAATTTTTTATTTGCTATATGTGAAAGTTGCTCGTAAATTAAGTGGTCAAATGGGTCTCTCCATAGGATTGCGTCATGTGTCCCTATTTGGTCTTTCATTAATGTGAAGGGTAAATATGCTCAAGTTTTTTTATGCTTGGGGCACCAAAGTCCTAAAAATAAAACTGAGGATATCTATATACCATTTATGATAGTTCGCAAGTATATTTGTCCTTTTTCCCTAATTATATACAAACAATTGCATAATTTTACAAATGTTAGAATAGTATTACTATAACATATATATCGTATAATTGTTGCTTTATACATATGTGGCTTACAATTACGCAATATATACAAGTAAGACATAATGCAAACCAATTAATGCTCATATACAAAATGTAACAATATGTTCTCGTGGTTATAGAAAAGCCATTGGGAAAAAGTTTTGGGTCAGAAAACTTTGTAATAGTAACTTGAAAATTTCTAGCCTAGTTTAGATTTGAATGAAATCAAAGTCAGGCGAGTCTAGGGAAATCTGGAAACAAATAAGAGATATAATCATGAATTTGATCGCATGAGTAGATAGCTAAGACGTTAAAGAATCCGTACGACTTTATGAAATTGAAATCAGGTGAGCAGAACTCCTAAAGCTGATGTTAACGTGAACCGGTAGTGTCTGATTGTCATGGGTTGAAGGTGTGTTGTGAAATGGGGGTGTGAAACTCTTAATCGACTCTCTGTTCCGTTCAAGCCGCTAGGGTGGGGCCGCTGTGGCGGGATCGGGGCCGCCATAACAGGTTAATCGCGACTTAATCATGGAAATAAACCCCAAAACGCCGTTATTCTGCAATTTTCTTCTTTGAGATCTAAGAGACGACTCCATGCGAGTTCTTGACAGTTTCCACGAAAATTTGGTGATAAAGTTAAAGATGTTACTCTCCTAATCTATTTTTCAATCCGTAGAACTTAGAATCTTGATCATATAATGTTGGAGGAGGTTTTTGAAATGTTTTGGATAGTGGGAGAAGTCATGGCTGCACATTAGGATCATAATTTGGGTATTGGGTTATTGGATTAGTCAAAATGGAAAATTAAACCTTAATGATTGATCCCCGAATTGAATTGTTTGTTCGTAGACCTAGAGCAAGAGAAAAAAATTCGGAAAGGGAAGAATCAAGTTTCTTAGCAGGGTTCAAGCTTTATTTGAGGTAGGTGAAAGTTGTTGATTTCATGTTTATGTGACGTATGCAAGTAATTACTTCATTATAATGCATGTATGTATGTGAGTATTGCACTATTGATCACACTAATCGTAAATGAGCATGAATGAATGGTTGTAAGTCATTAATCAACACTTGATTATATGATTATAAGAATGTACCTTGTGATTGTGGTTATGGCATGTTGAATGGAATGGGTTTCAACTTTCGACACACTAACTAGGTTCGAATGTCACGAACCGACATACATATTGAAACGGGTGTCACGATCCGATGCACTAACTTAGGACGGGTGTCACGATTTGACATACTAACAGTTCGTGTATGGGTTCCATGAGAGGACCATTGACTTCTCATATAGATTGATTAGTCATTGATCATGAATGATGGTTGATATTGTATATGTTTGGTATATCCCTATTTTATTATGTTGTGATTACTTGTGTAAGTTTCACTTATTGAAATAGTCGTGTGATCCTACCAATACACGCTGGTTGTATACTAATATCGCATTTATTTTCATTGTTGAGTACAAGGCATCTTCAAATTCTAGGCATTATTCTCGCATTTGTTTGTTAGACTTTCAGAGTTTATGGGAACTCTCTATTTTACCTTTAGACATTTAAACATGCTTCTATATATTTAAATGCATGAGTTTTCGTTAACTTGGTTAGTTGGGTTATAGTAACGATTCTCCCACCGGAGGATTAGGATTGATGCCAATCATAACGGTTTTGGTCGTGGCACAACTAATAAATTTAACTGTATGCATATACAAATGTTGGAATTATATAATTATAGCAGATATATTGTATAATCGTTGTTTTATGCATTTATGACTTAAAATTATGTAATATATAGAAATAATGAGAATTTTCTTTAATAAAAATACAAAAAAAATGGATGGAGGTTACACAAAAAGAAAAAAAGACCCACCTTGTAGACATTTTCATTAGCTATAACTGTTATTTCTAATTAAATTAAATTATCGTTATGGACCATAATTAACTACAACATGTTAGGTTTAGTTATGTAATTTTTTCCTAAAAGAAAAGAACACTCGATGTAACCATTTTTCATTAATTTTGCATTATACTGCTTGCCGAAATCATTTCACATCAATTTTGCATATATTTATGAAGAAAATTTTTTGAAGAATATATTTATGACCTTCATCAAAGTTGTGGTCACATTGCCACATCACCTTTTCTATAATCTCCTTTTTTTTTGTCAATAAACACACATAATCGACAAAAATGAAGGAAGAAACAATCAAAAAGTAGAAGAAGACATGCTTATATCAGAATTTTCACATATAGCCACTCAAAAATAGTCTAATTATTCTTCATAACTATAGTTTGATTTACAATGCATAACTACATGTTATAGGGAGGAGAAAGGTGAACGAGACTGAGAGAGAGAGAGGAGAGAGGGAAAAGAGGAGGAGAGATGTGAATTGTAATTGTATATCGGTTAGATAAATGTATATTATACCTGTGCATTTGTATATATAACAAGCGAGATTGAGAGAGGGAGGAGAGAGACGAATGAGATTGGGAGAGAGAGAGGAGAGAGACGAGCGATATTGGGAGAGGAAGGAGAGAGGAGAGCGAGAGAGGGCGGAGAGTGGGGGAGATGTGAATTGTATATGTATATCAGTTAGATAATTGTATATTATACACATGCATTTGTATATATGACTAGAGAGATTGGGAGAGGAGGGAGAGAGACGAGCAAGAGAGGGCAGAAAGTGGGAGTGAGATGAATTATATATGTATATCGGTTAGATAATTGTATATTTTACATATTTTATTTATATATTCTGGCGAATTATACATATACAAATGTGACTTATTATACAAACTCAAAACCAACGCACATAATTAATGTATAATGTTAGTCGCGGGTGATAATTATAGAAAATTATATTTATGATAAGTAATTAAGTGGCATAAGTTTGATCAATTGATGTGTATGTTTGTGTTTGATAAGATCTAACATTTGAGTGAATATGTATTATCCTAAGCTAATCTAATTAATGGCTACTATTAACGACCAAGTAAAAGAAATCACAAAAATGTACTCCATAAGCAACAAAATTTTATCCAATTGTGACATTTTTCATTAATTGATACAATATTTCATTAGTACAACTAATAAGATATAAAATACTAGATAAGCAATCGAAATTTGATTTGTCGATAAGATTTTTTGAGGAAAAGATTATGGACATCAAAGGATCAGTGATCTTTAACTGGAGTTTTCATACGCAAATTTTCGATAACTAATTCATATGCATTGTATGCTGCCCTATTCCTTGCAGTAGCTTTATTTTGACTAGATTTTCCCTTTGCAACAGATTTTCCATCGACAAAACATTCAAATTCTCCTGTTTTGTCCCAATTATCAACAATATTTATCGTCAATTTATTCTTTTGACAAAGCTGCATTATTTTCGTAATTGGTTGAATTTCAAGTGTTTCTGGAGTTATTAGTGGCTGCAACATATCTTTTATCGCCTGTAATCAAAATATAAATCGTATTTCGTCAATAGACACTCCCAAAGATACCATAAGCTAGAAATATATATATATATATATATAAAAATAGGGAAAATGCACAATTACCCCCTTAGACTATGACGGAAATCTCAGAGATACACTTTAATTAAACTAAGTTTCTATTATTCCCTGAATTATTTTGTGCACCTTTTTGGCTTACGTGGCGTCCAAATATTTCCCACGCGCCTCAATTGCTTCGGGTCACAGAGTGTGCCACATAAGATAAAAGGTGTATATAATTACAAAAAGAAATAAATTCAAGGACCTAGGGCCCGTTTGGATGGGCTTAATAAAAGCAGCTTTAAAAAAGCACTTTTAAAAGTGCTGAATCTTATTTTTAAAATAAGCAGTTATGCGTTTGGATAAAAGTGCTGAAGTTGTTATGTCAAACGTGAAAAGGGAAAAATGGAAGAAAGAAATGTTAGGGTTATATGGGTAATTTGGAGATTGTATAAAAATATTAAGCACAAAAAGATAAAAATGTGGTCAACTTAAAACAGCTTATAAGCTAAAAAAAAAAAAAAAGCACCCCTACCCCAGCTTTTAACTTTTGGCTTAAAATAATTTTTTTTTAACTTAAAATAAGCTGTTTTGAGTATTGCCAAACAGCTAAATAAGTCAAAAACCAGCTTTTAAGTCAGTTTGACAAGCTTTTAAGCTGAGCCAAACAGGCTCTTAGTTTAGTTAAGGTATCTGAAATTTCGATCATAATTTAGTAGGTACTTGTGCATTTTGCCCATATAAATATATAAATTCTAGAGTGAATAATAAAATCACCTGCCAAGTTATATCGATGGAGAAATTACAGTCGATATATATTGCGCCAATTAAGGCTTCAACTATATCTGCAAGAACTTTAGGGGGATTAATGCAACCTAATGAATTCAATGGGTACTCCAACGTAGCACTTCTGAATTCTTCTACCTACGGAAAACAATAAACATACAAACCTTTTGAGATATTTAATTGATTTGATTTGATTTTTCAGTGTTCAAATTTGGTGGTAAAAATTGAAATTAGTTTGATTCAATTAAAAAAAATCGATTTGCACTTACTATACTAAGAAAAATCTTATATTGATGGATTATATGAAGAAGAAAAAAGGGGGAAAAGGGGGGCAAATAAAGACTGAAATGAAAAAATACTTTAAGTGATGCAATTGAAATTAGATGAATGTAAACTAAATTTAGAAATTAATATTACAAATCCTATTATTTATGAAAAACAAAAGATATGTAGAAAAGAAAATAAGAAATGGTAAAAAATTAATTAAATGATAATATGTTTTTCTTTGACCCGCAAGAAATTGGGTAGTGGGGGGAAATGCAAAAGGTATAAATTACACAAAAATTTCGATCTTTTTATTTGAAAAATCAGACACCGAAATTTAAAAATATTGAATTGAAATAGATCAAAAAATAAAAAAAAATAGAAAAAAAAAATCAGTTTGATGTGTTATTTTAATTTTTATCGAATAGGTTTCCAATGGATCAAAACTAAAAGATATTTAATGAATTGAATTGTTGTTACTCACTCCCATCTCTTTAAATAAATGATTTTGACAACGTAAATGATCTTGCAAATTGTATTTGATGGCCACTCTAGCAAGTTTTTCAGTATCCACATTGACACTTCTCAAATCTGTGAGATCCTCTGAAGATAAATCAGGATAAGCAAAATAATGCTCTTTTGCTATCATCAGACCCAGAACCGAATCGCCTACATCAGAAAACTAATTAGTTTATAAAATTAAAAAAAAAAGTAAGATCAGAAAACTAATTAGTTTATAAAATTAAAAAAAAAAAAAGTAATGATTTTAGTAAATTCAATCATCAAAATTTGTTGCTTACCTAAATATTCCATTCGATCATTAGATGCCCAATTTTGTGGGACGGAAGGATGAGTAAAAGCTTGATGTAACAAGTCGGGATTCTTAAATTTGTATCCTGTAATTTCTTCTACTAGCCTCTCTCGTTGTTGAAAACTTTGTTCTTCCATGGCTATATAAAAAAAATTAAAAGTATAACAAGTTTGAAGGAAGATCTCTTAATTTAGAATGGGTTTTATAGAATTTTTTTGTATAAAGAGGATGTCATAAAATAATAAAATGACATAAATAGTCCCTTATGTTTAAGGATATGTTCAAATTAGTTTCTTAAGTATGAACATCGTAGTTTTGTCAATCCTTTTAAGTTTATGAAATGATAATATTTTTTACTTCCGTCAAATATTAGTTGAACTTTATTTATTAGATTCGATAAATCTATGCAAGAAATAAATAAACAGCGAGAATTCAAATTGTTTCATATATTTTTAATTTACTTTATTATTCCATACAAGGAAAATGACTTTTTTTTTTTATAAAAAATATAAGAAAGAACAAGCTCTAGTAAATATTCCAAATTCATTGTCTTTTCCCATTCATTCACTCCTCGTGACTATCCTACTCACGAACAGCACTCTCCACTTTATCCCACCCCTATAATATTTTGTGCTAATTTACATAATGATATTTCTCATACAATATTTTCTTACTTACTAAACATGAAAAAAAGGGCTTTTAAAAATATTTTTCATCAAAAACAAATTATATTGCATCACACCCTAAATCATGGAATAAGGCAAACAAATAGTTCATAGGATACCAACAAGGGTTGTAATGTGATTATTTTACTTTTGACTAGAAATATTAGGCAGAGCCTTAAGTATGAAAAAAATCTTATTAAGATGTTACCTCTGAGTAGGCTCTATAGAGCACACTCTAAATTTAATCGATATTTTAGTGTAAATTTTGAACACCAAATGAAAATAAATAAATAAATTATGATTAGATCACTAAAAGAGAAAAATAATGATACTGACCTGTCCATGAAGAAAAAAAAAAGGCATAGACCATATGGGAAGTATAGTCCATTATTGAACCTATAGTACAATAATAAACTTGTCAATCTTAGAGCTAAAGTACTTTCTTTTAAATGTAATTGGTTAAACCAAATTCAATTATTGTACTATATATTCAAACCTTAGCCACCAAGCAACACAATGTTATGTTTCCCCACTAATTAAAAAGGTACTCAATGATGAATGATGATACATATGAAATTATGAATATGAATTCAATGGTCCCTTTGGTTGGAATTTTGCATATTACTTGATTTTTTGCTAATTTTTTGTTATTCAAATTTCAACAATTTATTGAATACCTAAAGCAACTCCAAATAAGCTCACACTTAAAATATAAGTCCCATTTATTATAAAATAAATAAATTTTAATCAGTAATTTATTAGAACAACAACAAATCTAGCAAACGAATTTAGCACTCTTTTAAGTTTTTTTCATGCATGGTCTGTAAGCACTTCAATCATATAGAACTGAAGATAAAAAAAAAAAAATAATGTAAAAAATTGACTGAAATTTCAGTAATGTGTAAACAAATTCGTTTTGCCAAATATAAATTATTATTTGAATTTCACAATCCAGTACACACAATTCAACACCGAAAATCTATTTAATCTAATTTCTACAGCTTTTCTACTTATCATTTATGTAAAAACAGTCATTCAAAACGCTTAATTATTAACTAATTTTTGAAACGCTACTCTAAAAAACAACTCAATCAAAACAATGCCTTGTGGATTTTTCAAAACAATGAGTATGCATTTCAACTTGCAATAAGGAACAACATAGAAACAAATAGTTGTATTTGTAATGCCAGATTATTAGCTATGAGCTATATATTTATATTGCCAACACTTAGCATTCCAATAACTTCATTATATGCCTTGTTTGCAGCTCTGTTTAATGCAATTTCTTTCTTTACATGGCACATGCCTTTTCCCCTCATTTGATCGTCAACAAAAACTTCAAAACTCCCATCATGTGACCACATATCGACTACTCGAACTTTAAGTTTATGCTTCTGGCAGGTCTCATATAGCTTCTTCACCGGATTTGTTTCAAGCATTTCCGGTGTAATTATGGGCTCTAATAGAATCTTCGCTACCTACAGGTCAGCCAATATCAAAAGCAGCATGCATTAAGAGGCAAGGAATGAGAAGAATACAGTTCAAGTGACATTTTGAGCCCCAATCAATAAGAAAACACAGAACAGAGATTATATGAGTTACCCTTCTCATTACTTAACGTTGACACATTCAATCTTTATAGATTTCTTGGGGTGTGTCAGGCCGAAGCGATAGTGCAATGCTTAAAGGACCAGATAGCAACCTATACGACGGGTCTACCCCTTAAGAGGTTGAGTTAATATTACATGGGTATATCAGATATTAAGTGACATCCTATATCTGCATTGAGTATCTCTTTGTCCCCCAGGGTATGGATCTACACTTAAGTTAGGTTCGGCATAACCAATCAGCTTTAGTTCAGACTTTATATTTGTGTTAAAGAAATTCATTTAACATGTACAAATAATCTACCCAGAAACCAGTAAACAAAAAGGGTTGTGGTCCAGAATCCCAGATCCGCCTCAATGTCCCCCTCACTGCCACCTATTAGGTGTATATTCTCTTACAGGGGACCATGTTTAGATTGAATTGAAGTATAGAAATTGACCGCCCAAGCTCATCGATTCTAAAATGGTTCTCTATTTTCCATATAATATGATGTAAATGTCGCTGCTTCAGCATTCAACCGGAGAAATTCATTTCAAGATTCCTCATGAACTTCCAGTCATAAGTAGTAATACAATATATAATTTATCCATATTTGGTGGTTCTTAACAGTTTTTTCTTTGGTGGGAGGTTCAAGTAGGTCCTAGCAATCTATATGACCTATAAGAACTACAAGCCAATCAAATGAACTGCGATGGAAACCTTCACACGATAAGACGTACATGTACCAGTAATATTTTGATCCACTCTTCAAATTAGGAATTTTAGGGTGGAAAGGAACATACCTCCCAGGTAGTGTCAATTGAAGAATTGCTATCAATAAATACTGCTCCTATCGTTGATTCAACAACATCAGCAAGCATCTTTGGAGCATCTATTAATCCATGGGAATGCAAAGGGTACTCAGGAATAACATTTATAAATGATTGAATCTGTGAATAAAGATAACATTTGTCAATTGGAAAAGATGGAGAGACACATACGGAACCTTAAATGAAACACCAAGAAAAAGGTAAAGCAGTAAGGAATGAGCAGTATATCAATGAAAAATAGCATACGTTAGACAAGATTGAGAAAAGTCAAAGGAAGTAAAGTGAGACTTTCTCATTCAGTCTCACTTTCTCATTCAGTGTGTGTTGTGAAGTATTTCCTTCTTTTCCCTTCACTGATCAGTGGAGTGTGTGTGTGTGAAAATGATCAATGGAGTGTGTGTATGTGAAAATGATCAGTGGCGTCTGTGTATGTGCAAATGATCAGTGGAGTCTGTGTATGTGAAAATGGAAAAAAATGGTTTTCTATTTTCAAATACATACACTCCACTGATCACTGATCAGTGAAGGGAAAAGAAGGAAATGTTTAAAATTCTTATAAATACATGGAAAAACTGAATTTCATATACAAGTGTGTGTATGTGAAATGCTTCAATTTCCACTGGCACGGAAACACAGAGGAAACAGCTAAATGTCGATGTACTATCTAAATTAGCAACCAAATGCCAAACTGTAGAAATTTTTCTGGATACCAATATGCCAGACGGGTGTATTTTCAAATAAGTAACCCAAAAAAGAAATAACATAAGACAAAGCAAATGCCCTTCATTAGTAAGCTTACTTACTCGTCGCGTAAGGATAGGCTTTCCATGCTGTAAATACTTGTGGAAACTATGCTTAACAGCAGCACGCGCAAGCTTCTCTGTGTCAACATTTGCAGCACGTAGAGGTGACAACAACCCAGGTGGGAGATCTGGATACTTAGAAAAATGTTCTTTTGTGATCATAAAGTTAAGAACAGAGTCACCCACATACTCGAGCCGCTCATAAGATATACAGTCCTTGTGATACGACGTATGTGTAAAAGCTTGCCGCAATAAATTCCGATCATTAAAGTCGTACCCTATGATTTTCTGTACTTCCTCAACATTTTGTGATATGTCATCTTGCGATGTCCTTTTTGTTGCCTCCTCATTTTCCAGGATGCCTGGCAGGAACCTATTTAAAACAGCTCCTATCAAAACAGTAGCTTGAGTCAAACAAGAGCTATGAGTAGAGCCAATATTAAATCTCCTTTCATGTCTATTGCATTAAATCCAGTAGAACAATTTAACTAGTATAAATATAAAATCAACTGGAAGAAATAAAATCCAAAGCAGCACAGAGTTACTTGGATCTTGAATTTGGTTGATAGATTCTTTTCTTTGGCTCATGCATATAACTATATCAGTTTTTGTCAATTTTAAATAGAACTTCACCTAACTGCAGAGATTTGAGTTGATTATAAGAAATGTTTATGTCAAGAACTATAAAGAAAAGTGTTAAGTTGCTTATACTCTTAGTTTCTACCACAAAGATCTATCATCATAAAGTGAAGCAGAAGGATAAGCTAAAGATAATCGACTCTTGACAGTCACTTGGTATTATAAAAACTCCTCAAAATTTGCTGCAATAGCCCAGCAACATTGATAGCACCTATACCTCAATCCAACCTAGTTGATGCAATATTTGTTGTATTCCAACAAAATGAAAGATCAGATTTTAAGAGAATGTCGTACCATATTTCATTGTTTCCTTCCCATGTCTCTGCATTCCTACTTTTTCCACTACAACTAACTCGTGTATTGAAGAATATCATCAGGTTAAAGAATCATTCTGATACCACTAGTACAGCAGTATTGAAGAATATCATCAGGTTAAAGAATCATTCTGATACCACTAGTACAGCAGTAGCACCTGCTTAGAATCAAAACTATTTTTAGAACTTGGGCCTTACGAGACGCCTAAACTACTAGTAATAGCCAGTTGAAGATGACAGTACTATTTTCTATCTCTAACTTTTTCTTCTTTTATCAAATAAAATATATTTGGTAAAACTAATAGTAATTAATTAGTAGCATAAATTGGTAAAATGTAGGAATTTCTAAAATGTACGGCATGCTAAACAGAAGCCAGCAAATGACTTATCTGACTACATGAAAACCTTTAGTAGTTACTTGCAACTCACAGTAACATCCTTCTCTTAGCAGAGACAAAGACCTACAACATGGAGAATAATGAGATAACCTAAGTCGTACACCGAAACCATTGCTGTGATACATATACTGTTAGCTTCATTAACTTAACGTTATAATGATGGCAATAATCCTAAATGATCTGTGCAGGAAAAAGAAAAAAGTAGACATCCAAAATCTGTGAAGGGAAGGCATAACTCTAAACAAGGAAGGAAAGCACACGCCACCAGAAGCAACGAAAATTGATTCGCGTAAAGATGGAAACCAGTCAGCAGCATACCGCAATGAAGTACAGCAGACACTACCAGACTCAAGGAAGATTGATTTGCCTAAAGAACACATGCTTACGACAAGAAAGATCGGGACACTCAATCAAGGACCTCTGAATACCTCGATTGAAGGAGAAGATCCCTTGGGTGATCTTAAGAGCAAATAGCTGAATTTCAAGGATTGATTCTCAGATCAATCCAACAACATTCAAGGTCAGAGATCGATTGATTCAAATCTGTTCAAGCAACGGTCTAGAAGCAGCCAAACAGTATAAAAGCAAATCATCCTTAAAGAAGAAGATTGTGCAACTTCACTGGAGCAAAAACCCTAGTCACTGTTTCATCTTGTAAAAGCACTCTATTCAACATAGTTTACTAGCGAAAAAAAGAAGAAGAGAGAGATTAGAAAGCTATAAGAGTTGAGGTGTTGTGACAAAAATTGTACTGGAATATTCCTGATCAGGGAACTCTCGGAGTTCACAAGGCTATTCGTGTACCCAAGATTTCATTCAAAAGCTCTAAGCAAACCCTTGAAACCCAAAGGAACTAGACTAGGCCACCACATTGTTGATCCAAACCGGTATAAAAATCTGTGTCAACTTGTTTTTTGTTTCTTCACACATCTTATAAACTTTCATAATTAACTAATATCCTAATCTGCAGGGAAGTCAACTTTGTCTAATAATCTGACTAACCTCCCCCACTTAGGTTTCACATATCATTTTCCTGTTTCTACTCTGCTTATTAATATTAACAAGTTTGAGCTTTGCATACCATGGTGCCTTAGGTTATGATGATATAACCTAAGGCACAGTAACAGGAGATCTGCATAACTCCTTCACATCCTGAATAACAATATTAGTTCAAATTGTCCAAGTGCTGAAAAGGACCCTAGTACAAAACTAATTTAGTTACTGTTCCTTGACAATTCAAATAGATTGCAGCTACAACACTCATTGTGAGCACATCTGACCAAGCTTAGTAGGTAGGTTTACTCCATAACTGTGTGTGTGTGGATCAATCGAGGTGCGCTTAAGCTGACCTCAACACCACTGTCATCCAAAAAATATCTAAGTCTCGATTGTTTTAGCTGAAAAAGATACATTTCAAGAACTGGAAATAAATTGAATTAAGATTCTTATTCCAAAGAACTTTGAACCAAATTCTATTTTCAATTTACTTCATATAAATCCTTAGACATACATCAATCAATCAAGAAAAATTCATCCGGCCGTTGATAAAAGTTCCAATTTTTAAGCTCAGATAGAGTTTTTAAACGACAGAAAAATTCGATAATAAACAGATATTGGAATTGCTAACCATATTTGTGGAGGTTTTGAGTGGAGACCCAATTAAGGGTTTGAGCCAAGAAAGGCCGTAACCAAGACCCCATTTGCAACTACTGATTTCTTCTTCTCACCATTACTTCCCTTGAGCCGTTTCCTTCCCCATCTACTCCAAACCCCGCCCCCCTTTTGTATTTTCAAGAATTCGGAAAAATGGAAAAAAATATAGTACAATAAATTAATAATTCAAATTATATCGTATAAATACAATTTGATTTACTTGTAATCAGTAATAAACGTTGTCATTTGTCTTTCTCCTTGCATTTTCACTCGCCACTCTCCTTTGATCGTTAGACGGTCTCTCTCATTTCTTTCACTTTTATATAATACAAAATATGTAACATGCGTTTATGTTTAAAGCAAGATAAAATTATATACACAAATACATATGTTTTCATCATATACACTTATAATTATATAAATACAAATCTTCCTCTACTCATTTTTCTTTGTCTTTTTCTCTTTCTCGTTTTATACAAACACAGATTATAACATTGATTCTTTTGTATATGTATATCGACACAGATTGTACAATTAATTTTTTGTATATGAAACGAATTATATAATTGATTTTTTTATATGTATACCGAAATATACATATTAATAGTCATAAAAAATATGAAATTTGCTATGGGGTGTCATTATATCAATTATAACTATAACATATAAATATAATTTTTATGTTTGCTAAATTTACTCTTCTTTTAATGGCATATATATTTATTTTTTTATTTTTTTATTTTCCTTGCATTGAAATTCTACTTATTTAAATTAGTGTTGTCTATCAAGATTTGTATATTAAGGTTAAATCAAAGACGATGATTTATTTCATTAATTACATATTTTATGATAGTTTTTAAATTACTAATGAATCACTTTGATCATATCTAAATTACTTCTTTGGGCACTTGTCATTATCAGTTGGAAGACATGTTCGAAAGTCGAACAATTCATAAAGTATCACTAAAAAAACATATTTGTGCTTCGTGCGGTATGTTAATCAATTTAGAAAAGATTTTTTAACATACAAATTTTGTCAAACAAATATGATGAAATTCTTCATGTTTATTTATGCAGGAAAAAATAATTATAAATATTCATGAAATATAGATAAACAGTATTCTTTTTATTATTATATTCTTTTAAAAGAACGAAAAATACATAAAAAATTATATTTTTAAATACGAATTTTTCCGTGTGATTCTAATAGTAGTAGGTTTGTTTCTATTCGATAGTAACATCCTTCTCTTAGCAGAGACAAAGGCCTACAACATGGCAAATGATGACATAACCTAAGTCTTGCCCTGAAAAAGGTATACTCTCGGTTGCAGCAAACAGAGGAGATGATCTTCTGTTGAGCCAATTGCTAAAAAAGAGTATGGATGCTAATGAATCTGATAGCAATGGACGTACAGTTTTGCGTTTAGTATAAAAAATAAAAAAATACCAAAGGTATCAGGTTCGAGCCTTGGATATGGAGTTGCCTTTGGTAGGAAGCATCTTATCCCCGAAGTGGTACTTCTATGAAATACCGTATCCCACCACTACAGATACTGGGAGACTCTGTCCCCAAGGCTCATAGAGCTTTATAAACAACAAATTTCTAAGATCAACAAGAAATGAACTTCATTTACAAAGAAAATCTCACAAATGATGAACTTGACAAAAAGCTACATTTATACTTAGCTTTATTTACATAGAAAACCTAATACTGCATGATACATAGAAAATACTAACTGCTGATAGGTCATATTATACAAGATTACACAGGGAGAGAAGAAAACAAAATATTCTGATGAATGTATAGTTTATCTGCAGTAAAATGCATGGTATTAGTTCGGCGACTTGACACCTAATATTTTAGAGAGCTCTTTTATTAACGCTTCTCTTTAATGTCTTCATTTTTCTCTAAATGGCATTTTTCAACTTCTCTTCAGCCTGAGAATAAAGGTTAACATTCTTTAGATAGCGACAGAAGCAAATATTGAACAATAGTTGTACACAATCTTGGCTGAACGATTCCCTTCCCTTTCGTCCGGATATCACATGCACATTCTACTATCTATGGTTCCAAGGTACATGTATCAGCTTTAATTCTGTTCCTGTTGCTCAATTTCTGCATCATGTAGATATAGTCTTGCAGCATGGATCAATATGCCCGGTAAATGAAGGAAGACGGTGAATGTACAGTTGACAAAGTTAATATCTCCTAATTTAGCATCATATATATCTCTTGGCTGCATATCGCAAGGTACCCCATGAATAATGTCTGCGCAAGGTGCACGTATCACAAGCAGTATGCAAGTCACTCATATTATTCATTCATTAGACAGAGGCGAGTTCAACACTAGAATAAACAAATTCAGAAAATGAATGTGATCAACATTGTAGCTGCTTATGTTTATCGCCCAATGAATTGTGTGGCTGCTGTTCCAGGACAACAAAATCAAAGGTGGACAACATTATGACGAAACAATATTCATGCAACTGAAATAGATTTTCCTCCTTTTCCTTGTTCTTATGATTCTATACAAGAAACTTCCACAGCCAGTTGTTGTACCTGCCAATAGTCGGACAACATAGCTGGAGAACAACAAGGGCTAATCAACTACACATACAGAAGGAGCAGAGTAGTAACGGAGCAAGCAAATGTGGTAACAACATATAAATTAGCCAAGAATGCACAAATTCTAGTAGCCACTTTTAGCAAACTGCACAAGAATGGTATAAAACGCGATGGAGAGCAGCACTTGTCTTGAGAAAGAGAGCAGCACATTCATGCGCAAAAATTAGGATTTCCGGTAAATCTAGTGATCGTTAAGGATCACAAGTATATATACAATCTCTCTTTGTACACAACTGAAAATTTGAAACTACAAAAAATAGGTTCTTGATAATATGATATGACAAGAAACCATTTAAAAAGAAAACACAGAAAACTTGATCAAGAACAGATATCTTAACACTGTTAAGCATCATTTGAGTCTTATAGTTGCTCGATTTTGAAGAGGTAATTGGTAAAAGCGTTAACAGAAGCACCGAATAAACAGGCAGCCAACATCAAGAGTAAGACCCTTGTCTTCTGCATATGACAGAAGATTTACATTATTAGAAGCGACTTCAACAATAATTCAACAAAAATTACGAGTCATTGATATCATACCACTCTCCCTGGTGGAGTATAGTAAATCAAGATTAAACTTGCTACATAAGAAAGGAAAGTGAATTTTCCCCCGGCTACTGAACTCCATCGTACGTACGATCCAAAAGTAGAGCTCAACATGGCACAGAAGAGAGTAAGGTACACCTATTCAGCATAAACCAATCAATCACAGGAAAAGGGAAATCCGATACTTAGAGGCAGAAGCAAAAATGTAATCAATTTATATCCTACCTTCATACTTTTAAGAATTTAAGTTCATAACTTTCGATCTTTATAAGGCCGTAAAATTCAACTCAAAAGCAACTTTCAACACTGAATATGGAGCAAGGCATAAGTAGCAAACTCGCTACTAAAAAACAACGTGGAGAATTTTATCACTAACTGTTTAAGCAAGTACAAAAGAACAGCAAAAAAAGGGTAAACATTAAAATTTTCTGAGAATATCGAAATTCATGAATGATGACGATAAAAGAATTGTGATCGGCTACTAAATATGCAACATTTTTGTTTTTTGATTTTATTTTTTTTTGCAAAGAGAATGAAAACTGAGGAATGTAAGCTCTGTTACTCTGCTAAGTTCGTTACCAACTATTAGCCCTGACCGTTATTTCTTAAAGGATATTTACGGTTTTATGTTTCAGTTTATAGGTTGTCTTGAGGATAAGACAGGGATAATTTCGTCACAAAAATCTCCAGGCTCAGCTCGTTGGCGGAAATGTTTTAGAATTAACATTAAGTAGGGAATTTCGTTTCTACTTTTTTTTAGTAAATTTTAGGTTTATCTAACATAAAAATCATATTTGTATGCTATAGATATAATTTGTATAATTACGTTTTATGACTATTAATATGTATATATTGGTATACATGTACAAATAAATCAGTTGTATATTTATTTCGATATACATATACAAAATAATTAATTGTGTAATTTGTGTTTGTATAAAGTGAGAAAAAGATAAGACAAAAGAAAACTGGCAGGGGAAGATCTGTATTTGTATTACTATAAGTATATAGCACAAAAATATATGTATTTATATTTGTATATACAATTTTACCTCGCTTTGTACAAACATAAACGCAATGCCAACTTTTAGGAATTACGCGAATTTCTTGCAAGAGCTATTCATGTTCAAGCACGTTTCAATAACATGATTATCAGTTTAACATATGTACGAGGTTGAATTTTCTTTATAAAATAATCAAATTATCGAGTTTAAAGGGTTGGATCAAATGTGGATTAGTTTTTTTATTTCATAAAACGAGTTATGTCCAAACTTAATTAATTTATATCAATTACTTATTTGTTAAATTATTTTTTCTTAATATAAATATTAGTATTAATTATTATTTACAAAGAACCGTGCAAAACATAAATAAATAAAATCAAATAAAGAAAGAAAAAATAAAGGAAAAGCGATGGGTCCCACTTCCCACATTTTTTTTTATTTTGAAATACAAGAGTTATAGTCGTTGTATAAAAGCCCCATTGATGTAATAATACGGGATTTATTCGGCAGTTGGGAATTCAAATTTGTTCTGAAGATATGCATTGGATGAGTTCAATTCGCATTCAAAAGCTACTACTGTAGCTGAATTTCAGATCTGACTTCTTGAAATTAATGGGAAAGCTCAGATTTAGGAGGAAAATCAAAGGTTTTTCTTGATTTGTTGTTTATGATTTCTTTTTGATTTTGTGATATGATTTCTTTGTGATACAACTCATTTAAATTTCTTCAATTTCTAGCCTTATTGAATTTCATAATAGTTGAATCTTGTGAGTTGTTTGAGTGTTAGATGTGTTGAGTGTTGAAATTCAATTAGAAATCGTTGAGGTTGAAGAAAGGAAATTGGTTTGAATTTCTCTTGAGTAATGTTATTAAAATTCAACTTACAAATTCTTCTTCTTTTCTCTGTTTTTGTGTATGTTTGTTCGAAAATGAAATATTTTATATCAATCAAGTGCAAGAATTACAAAAAACTAGAACTAGTCGCACAAATTGTTGATGGAATCATATTGCTTTAGATACATAATTATTATGTGTTTGTACCCTGTTATTCTGCAAAATGAGCAGGTTAATGTAATGTATATAAACATAGATCCGAATCTTATATTGAGTACTGAGAATCCATTTGAAACCCAATATCATGATGATCAATCTTAACGAGTTGAATGGTTCTGTCGGAGACACTGAGGAATTAGGTAATACTTATTCTTTACTTCTTAACAGGTTAGGAAAAAAATTATATTGCTGAAGAGTTTTTGTTTTTACATACCTCCTGTGGTCAAGCAGGTATATCTTTACATAGTGTGGCTTCTTGTTATGGTTGTCGATTTAAATCATGTTGTATCTTAAACTTCATGTATCTCTAAAATACTCTAGCATTAACTGACAGAATGGTTATAGAATAATGATCAATGATATTACATACATTGGTTGTTAATTAGATGATCATAGATTTTGTTTACTAGCAGGTGTCAGTTGCATACATACTATTAGTCTGTACTATGTTAATTTGTTACTATGGTCTATTCTCGGTGTACTCGGGTTTGAAAATCTAAAAATGTTCACATTTGCAGAAACTTTGACATTTCACTGTTGTAGTTTCCTGTTAAATGATTTATTTAATTGTCTGCTTGTATTGATACATAGGTAAACCCAATTACCACGTCTCTATAGATTATAAATGATAATGCTAGGAAGATGAGAGCCCTTTATTAAAGTAAGACTCGTAAAGCTTCCTTCAGCCACATCATCTAATTTTGTTTTCTTATTATGTTCAGAAAACTTTTTCAAAGTAATATCGAAATGCTGAGAATTTGATTTACTTCCCTAAAGCAATGACAGATAGAAAAATAAGTAGAGATCATTACTAGAATATATCTTCAATCAGATCCTTAAGCATGAAACTGTAGTGTTGCCATCTTGAATCATCTAAGAAACAATTAGTGAGTAAAGTTCAATAGTAATAATAGTGTAACCCTTGTGGACATACATGACCCAAACATAGCAACTACTCTTATATAAACTGTTACCGGAGCATTTTACCTACACCTACACAGACATTGCTCACGCACAAATATCATAAACAATAAGGATGCCTAAAGTTGTTAAAAACACTCCAACTTCTCATGGTATATTCATCTCTACTTTACCCTCGATGCTACTGGTTTAGTTTTCCTTCTTTGACCTTTTGAGTCCAAATTAATAAGTTTTATCTGACAAGTTGAATGGTTCTGTCGGAGACACTGAGGAATCAAGTAATATTTATTCTCCACTTTTTAACAGGTTCAGAAAAAATTATATTGTTGAAGAGTTTTTGTGTTTACTTACCTCCTGTGGTCAAGCTGGTATATCTTTATACTAAAGAGGGGTTAAATAACATAGTTGAGGAGTTAAATATCATAGTGTGGCTTCTTGTTATGGTTGTTGATTAAATCATGTTGTATCTAAAACTTCAAGTATCTCTAAATGCTCTAACACTAACTAACAAAATGGTTATAGAATACTGATCAATGACATTACATATATTGGTTGTTAATTAGATGATCTATATGTGTTCAATAGTTCTTAGATTTTGTTTGCTAGTAGGTCTTAGCTGCACACATACTATTAATCTGTTACTATGGACGTACTATTATTTGTTACTATGGTCTATTTTTGGTGTATTCGGGTTTGAAAATCTAATAAAAGTGTCGACATTTGCTAAAATCTGACATTGTACTGTTGTAGTTTCCCGTTAAATGACTTCTTTGATTGTCTGCTTGTATAGATATGGGTAAACCCAATTACCACATCTCTATAGATTATAAATGATAATGTTAGGAAGATGAGAGCCTTTATTAAAGCAAGACTCACAAAGCTTCCTTCAGCCACATCATCTCATTTTGTTTTCTTATTATGTTCAAAAAACTTTTTCAAAGTAATATTGAAATGCTGAGAATTTGAAGTACTTCCCTAAAGCAATGACAGATAGAAAAACAAGTAGAGATCATTATTAGAATAATATATTCAATCAGATCCTTAAGCATGAACTTGTAGTGTTGTCATCTGGAATCATCTAAGAAACAATTAGTGAGTAAGTTCAATAGTAATAATAGATTTATACGCACCATCTTAGTTTTAACTACACACCACTAGAAGACTGCATCTAATTCTAATAAGGGATCCGACATTTTATATGTCTTATTCAACTTTTAACATTATATAATTTGCATTGAGGTAATTAGAATCTTTTAGTGAAACTCAAGTTATGTTTGAGTTAATAATGTGACATAGATGTCATTAGCGGGATTGTGTTGATTACCAATCTATCTGTAGTTTATGGTGAATTTGTAAATTCAGGGAACTCCTGTTAACATTGTATAACCTACCTCCCCGGACCTCAAGGCCCCTACCCTACCCCTCCCGGACATCGAGGCCCCTACCCTACCCCACTACCCCCTACCCTACCTACCCTACCCTCTTAGCTTACCTACCCTACCCCCCTACCCTACCCTACCCCTACCCCCCGAACCTCGAGGCCCCTACCCCCCAGACCTCGAGGCCCCTACCTTTCCTCCCCCAGACCTCGAGGCCCCTACCCCCTGGAT
Source organism: Solanum peruvianum (assembly GCA_027705065.1). Lineage (NCBI taxonomy): Eukaryota > Viridiplantae > Streptophyta > Magnoliopsida > Solanales > Solanaceae > Solanum > Solanum peruvianum. The sequence goes on from JAKWJD010001761.1 coordinate 65,334,761, forward strand.
CTCGAGGCGCCACGTTCCAGGGGGTAGGGTAGGGTAGGGGCCTCAGGGCGTGTCCCCTCGAGGTTCAGGGGTAGGATAACGGCCTTGGGGCGTGTCGCCTCGAGGTCGGGGGGGGTAAAGAGGATAGGGTAGAGGCCTCGAGACATCTACACCCCGGACCTCGAGGCCCCTACCCCTCCCCCCGGACCTCGAGGCGACATGCCCCGAGGCCCCTACCCTACCCCCCTACCCCCTGAAACGTGAAGCCTCGAGGTCCGGGAGGGGGGGTAGGGGTAGGGTATGGGGGGTAGGGTAGGGGGTGGGGTAAGGTAGGGGGTAGGTAGGGTACAGGGTAGGTAGGTTAAGGGGTAGGTAGGGTAGAAGGTAGGGTTAAGGGTGGGGTAGGGTAGGGTAGGGTAGGGGTAGGTAGGGTAGGGGGTAGGTGGGTTAGGGGTAGGAAGGGTAAGGGTAGGTAGGGTAGGGGGTAGGGGTAGGGGCCTCGGGGCGTGGCGCCCTGGGGTCCGGGGGGTAGTGGGGTAGGATAGGGGCCTCGGGGCTTGGCACCTCAAGGTCCGAGGGGGTAGGGGGTAGGGTAGGGGCCTCGAGGTCCGAAGGGTATGGGTAGGTGTAGGGGATAGAGGGGTTCGGAAGGTAGGGTAGGGGCCTCGGAGCGTGGCGCCTTAAGGTCTAAGGAGGTAGGGGTAGGATAGGAGTCTCGAGGCGTGGCGCCTCGAGGTCCGGGGGAGGGGTAGAGGGGGTAGGGTAAGGGCCTCGGGGCGTGGCGCCTCGAGGTCGGGGGGGGTAAAGGGGTAGGGTAGGGGCCTTGGGGCGTGGCGCTCGAGGTCCGGGGGGGTAAGGGGTAGGGTAGGGGCCTCGGGGCGTGGCGCCCCGAGGTTAGGGGGTAGGGTATAGGGTCCTCGGGGCGTGACGCCGCGAGGTTAGAGGGGTAAGGGGTAGGGTAGGGGCTTCGAGGTTCAGGGGTAGGGGGGTAGGGTAGGGGCCTCAAGGCGTGGCGCCTTGAGGTCCGGGGGGTAGAGGGGAGGTAGGGTAGGGGCCTCGCGGCATGGCGTCTCGAGGTCCGGGAGGGGGGGTAGGTGGGGGGGTAGGGTAGGGGCCTCAGGGCGTGGCGCTCGAGGTCCGGGGGGAGGGGTAGGTGGGGGTAGGGTAGGGGCCTCGAGGCGCGGCGCCTCGAGGTCCGGGGGAGGGGTAGGTGGGGGGGGGTAGGGTAGGAGCCTCGAGGCGCGGCGCCTCGAGGTTCGGGTGGGAGGGTAGGGTAGGGGTCGGGGCGTGGGGCCTCGAGGTCCAGGGGGAGGGGTAGGTAGGGGGTAGGGTAGGGGCCTCGGGGCGTGGGGCCTCGAGGTCCGGGGGGAGGGGTAGGTAGGGGGGGGTTGGGTAGGGGCCTCAGGGCGTGGGGCCTCGAGGTCGGGGGGGGGGGGGGGAGGGGTAGGTTGGGGGGAGGGGTAGGGGCCTCGGGGCGTGGGGCTCGAGGTCCGGGGGGGGGAGGGGGAGGGGTAGGGTAGGGGCCTCGGGGCGTGGCGCCTCGAGGTCTGGGGGAGGGGTAGGTAAGGGGGTAGGGTAGGGGCCTCGGGGCGTGGCGCCTCGAGGTCCGGGGGGAGGGGTAGGTAAGGGGGTAGGGTAGGGGCTCGGGGCGTGGCGCCTCGAGGTCGGGGGGAGGGGTAGAGGGGGTAGGGTAGGGGCCTCGGGGCGTGGCGCCTCGAGGTCCGGGGGGAGGGGTAGAGGGGGTATGGTAGGGGCCTCAGGGCGTGGCGCCTCGAGGTCTGGGGGGTAGGTAGGGGGTAGGGGGTAGGGTAGGAGCCTCGAGGCGTGGCGCCTCGAGGTCCGGGGGGGGTAAGGGGTAGGGTAGGGGCCTCGGGGCGTGGCGCCTCGAGGTCCGGGGGGGTAAAGGGGTAGGGTAGGGGCCTTGGGGCGTGGCGCCTCTAGGTCTAGGGGGGGGGTAAGGGGTAGGGTAGGGGCCTTGGGGCGTGGCGCCTCGAGGTACGGGGGGGGGGGGGGGAGGGGGGGGAAGGGGTAGGGTAGGGTCCTCGGGGCGTGGTGCCCCGAGGTTAGGGGGTAGGGTAGGGTATAGGGTCCTCGGGGCGTGACGCCGCGAGGTTAGAGGGGTAAGGGGGTGGGGGTAGGGTAGGGGCTTCGGGGCATGGCGCCTCGAGGTTGGGGGTAGGGGGGTAGGGTAGGGGCCTCAAGGCACGCCTTGAGGTCCAGGGGGGTAGAGGGGAGGTAGGGTAGGGGCCTCGGGGCATGGCGCCTCGAGGTCCGGGGGGGGAGGGGGGGGGGGGGGTAGGGTAGGGGGTAGGGGCCTCGGGGCGTGGCGCTCGAGGTCCGGGGGAAGGGTAGGTGGGGGTAGGGTAGGGGCCTCGGGACGTGGTCCCTCGAGGTCCGGGGGGAGGGGTAGGTGGGGGGTTAGGGTAGGGGCCTCGAGGCGCGGCGCCTCGAGTTCCGGGGGAGGGGTAGGTGGGGGGGTAGGGTAGGGGCCTCGAGGCGCGGCGCCTCGAGGTCCGGGTGGGGGGGTAGGGTAGGGGCCTCGGGGCGTGGGGCCTCGAGGCGCGGCGCCTCGAGGTCCGGGTGGGGGGGGGTGGGGGTAGGGTAGGGGCCTCGGGGCGTGGGGCCTCGAGGTCCGGGGGGAGGGGGGGTAGGTAGGGGGTAGAGTAGGGGCCTCGGGGCGTGGGGCCTCGAGGTCCGGGGGGAGGGGTAGGGGTAGGTGGGGGTAGGGTAGGGGCCTCGGGGCGTGGCGCCTCGAGGTCCGGGGGGAGGGGTAGGTGGGGGGTAGGGTAGGGGCCTCGGGGGTGGCGCCTCGAGGTCCGGGGGGGGGGGTAGGTGGGGGGGGGTAGGGGTAGGTGGGGGTAGGGTAGGGGCCTCGAGGCGCGGCGCCTCGAGGTCCGGGGGGAGGGGGTAGGTGGGGGGTTAGGGTAGGGGCCTCGAGGCGCGGCGCCTCTAGGTCCGGGTGGGGGGGGTAGGGTAGGGGCCTCAGGGCGTGGGGCCTCGAGGTCCGGAGGGAGGGGTAGGGTAGGGGCCTCGGGGCGTGGCGCCTCGAGGTCCGGGGGAGGGGTTGGTAAGGGGGTGGTAGGGTAGGGGCCTCGGGGCGTGGCACCTCGAGGTCCGGGGGAAGGGATAGAGGGGGTAGGGTAAGGGCCTCGGGGCGTGGTTGCCTCGAGGTTCGGGGGTAGGGGGGTAGGGGTGGGGGTAGGGGCCTCGGGGCGTGGCGCTTCGAGGTCCGGGGGAGGGGTAGGTAGGTGGGGGGTAGGGTAGAGGCCTTGGGGCGTGGCGCCTCGAGGTCTGGGGGGTAGGGTAGGGGCCTCGGGGCGTGGCGCCTCGTGGTCCGGGGTAGGGGTAGGTGGGGGGGGTAGGGTAGGGGCCTCGGGGCGTGGCGTCTCGTGGTTCGGGGGGGGAGGGGTAGGGGCCTCGTGGCGTGGCGCCTCGAGGTCCGGGGGAGGGGTAGGTGGGGGTAGGGTAGGGACCTTGAGGCGCGGCGCCTCGAGCTCTTGGGGGAGGGGTAGGGGGTAGGGTAGGAGCCTCGAGGCGTGGCGCCTCGAGGTCTGGGGGAGGGGTAGGTGGGGTGGTAGGGTAGGGGCCTCGGGGCGTGGCGCCTCGTGGTCCGTAGGGAGGTTAGGTGGGGGTAGGGTAGGGGCCTCGGGGCGTGGTGCCTCGAGGTCCGGGGGGAGGGGTAGGTAGGGGCCTCGGGGCGTGGCGCCTCGAGGTCGGGGGGAGGGGTAGGTAGGGGCTCGGGGCGTGGCGCCTCGAGGTCCGGGGGGAGGGGGTAGATGGAGGGTAGGTAGAGGCCTCGGGACGTGGCGCCTCGATGTCCGAGGGGTTGGGTAGGGGGGTAGGGTAGGGGCATTGGGGCGTGGGGCCTCGAGGTCTGGGGGGTAGGGGTAGGGTAGGGGCATCGGGGCGTGGCAAAAAACAAGCTGAAATCTAAATAAGCAAAAATCGATAAAATCAGATTTTCCTACTTTAGGCGAGTTCGAACTTGAAATGTGTTGTTTGTACATGAATTTTTTTTACGATTTCATGTACAAGCTGGATTACGATTCACGCAAAATCCATGGACCCACAAAAAAATTGGTAAAAATATGCTTTTCCCGCTTTGAGGCTCGTTTGACTTGAAAATATGATTGTTTGCCCTTCGAGACCAACTAACTAAAATCACCTAAAATCCATATCACTTGAAAATCTGTAAAAATGATTTTTCTTGCTTTAGTGATCGTTTGAACGTTAAAAATGGCTTGAAACCCTTTTGCATAGCACGAAAATTGGCAAAATCTAGTTTTTCATGCTTTGGGGCTTGTTGAATTTGAAAATGCGATGGTTGGCCCCTCAAGACCCCACTCAGGCCATGAATACGGTCATAACCGACGTCAACGAAGATATTTTACCTAGAAGAAACTTGAATTTTGAATCACCAAAATCTATGAAGAAACTGGTTTGTTTGAACTTCAAAATGCATCATTTTGCCCAATCCACTTCATTAATAAGGTCATAACGGATGTCCATTAAAAATTTTGGCCAAAAGTAAACCAAAATCCTGTATCACCAAAAATTTATGGACTTGCACACGAAAATGGGTAAAATCTGATTTTCTGTGCTTTAGGATTCGTTTGAACTTGAAATGTGTCCTTTTGCCCCTTGGGACAACTCGTGTCACTAATAAGGTCGTAACAGAGGTCCATGCAAAAATTTGACCAAAACCAAGCAAAATCATCAAAAACCAAAAATCCATGGACGCACATGAAAATTAGTAAAATCTGGTTTTTTCTTATTTGAGGCTCGTTTGAATTTGAAAATGCGTAAGTTTACCCCTCGGGACTAAATCACGCCATTAAAAAGGTAGTAACGGACGTTCCTGAAAAATTTTGATAAAAAAAGTTTGAATCCTAAATCACCAAAAATTCAAGGACTATATAGCACACGATAATCGTTACATTCTGTTTTTTCATCCTTTGGAGTTCGTTTAAACTTGAAAATGCGTTTGTTTGCCCCTTGGGACCAACTCATGTCATTAATAAGGCTGTAATAGACATCCATGAAAAAGTTTCAACAAAAAACAAGCCGGAATCGTGATTCACCAAAAGTCCATGAACTATAATACACGAAAATCGATAAAATTCAGATGTTTTCTACTTTGAGGCCCTTTTCCCCTCGATACCAACTCACGCTATTAATTCTTGATATGTCATAAGTGATAAGTAAAAGAAAAAAATATAGATTTATTAATTGTGGATATATTTCATTGTTAAATAGCAAATTCTATTTTACACACATAATCAAATTTTTTTCACCCACTTCACTATTCCCTAGTTCCCACCTTCAAAGTTTCTCTATCAATCTTTCCCCAAATCAACCGTTTCTTCCCCACTAATATCTCTACAATCACTGTCTCTTCCCTCCCCCCCCCCCCCAAAAAAAAAAAAAAATTCTTACAATTAACGATCTTTGCATGATTGCGGAGCTTATTCTTTATGGGTTTTAGTTGAAGAATGATAAAAATCACTAATCCTAAGAGGGTTGTAGGCAATTGTTGTATCCATATGAATGTTGTATAATTTGAACAGGAGGAAGAAATTGAGGTTCATAAAAATATTTTTCAAATTTTCATACACGTAAATAATTTAAGTAAAAGTCACATGTAAAATTTGATTTTTTAAAATCAACTATTTGAGTCGATAATGATAAATGGCACAAATGTACACTTTTGACCATGAGGGTGATAGAATATGTTGAGCTTTAAATAATTTTTTTAATTAATGCCTAAATATATTTTTATAGTCAAATTTATATGGATACAATATTTCTAGCTTTCTTATTCAAAAGTTTAGTTCAAACTTCAAAGATGAAACTGCTAAGCCATCAATCAAATATGAAGAAAACTAGACTTCAATTGTCATAAAGAAATGAACATATGAAGAAGTGCGACTGGTGTCTTATTTTAGACATAATATTTTTCACTCCGAACCATATAATTGTAAAATAAAAAATTTAATTTAAAGATGAAACTGCTAAACCATCAATCAAATATGAAGAAAACTAGACTTCAGTTGTCATAAAGAAATGAACATATGAGAAGTGCGACTGCTGTCTTATTTCAGACATAATAATTTTCATTCCAACCATATAATTGTAAAATAAAAAATTTAATTTAAAGATGAAACTGCTAAGCCATCAATCAAATGTGAAGAAAATTAGACTTCAATTGTCATAAAGAAATGAACATATGAAGAAGTGCGACTGTTGTCTTATTTCAGACATAATAATTTTCACTCTGAACCATATAATTGTAAAATAAAAAATTTAATTTAAAGATGAAACTGCTAAGCTATCAATCAAATATGAAGAAAACTAGACTTCAATTGTCATAAAGAAATGAACATATGAAGAAGTGTGACTGCTGTCTTATTTCAGACATAGTAATTTTTACTCCGAACCATATAATTGTAAAATAAAAAATTTAATTTATTAAGTACAAATAATACATATCAAACCAATATGTAAAAAGAATTGTAGACTAAAATTCATAAACTGAAAATCCTGGCTCTACTTCTGATCAGACATCAGACAACAAAGAAAACATGTATTTCCTCATGAGGAAATGTTCCATTCTCACTCACAAAGTATGTGCTAAATGTTAAAATTGAAATACATCTTTCTATGCTTTTCTTACACTATTCAAGCAAGTACTATACAAGTAAAAATGCACAAGTAGTACACATATCCAATGCTTAAACAACATGGATCTGAATGAAATGTTAATTGCGCGTGGGGGCAATATTTTGGTTTACTACCTTCCAGACATGAGGTTTATCATGCCTTGATTTCCATAGAAAGATCCAACATCCCAATCTTCTGTTGACGAAGAGAGGGTCATCAACGCAACCACTATTGATCTCATACTTGGTCTTATTAGGGGATTTTCATGGGTGCAAGCTTTGGCAAGCTGTGCCATCTGTGATTAGTGAAGAAATGGACTTTTTGTAAGTAGCAGAAAGAAACAACAGTTTTAGCTACTACCAATGCAAGTTTCATTTAAAATCTTATTACCTTCCGGACTGAATCAAGGGGATAGTCATCTCCAAGTCTTGGGTCAACCAGTTGCCGAAGATCTTCATCAGGATCTGGCTGATTAAGTACTTCTTCAAACTATGATAAACAAAGGCAAAAGAGGGATCAATACTAGGAAAAACTAGCATCAGAGTGTTACATAACTATAAATTGCATATCAAAGTGAAGGAGGAGGAGACTAATAAAAGGAATGAAGAGCAAACATATAGTCCTTTCAAAGAAAAATGTAAAGAAATTTACCAAAGCAACAAGACCCTTTGATTCAGTTACAGAACCATTTGGCTTGACAATCGCTTCCTTGGCTGAAATTAGTTCATATAGGACAACACCAAAAGCATAAACATCAACTTTAGGAGAGACATCACCATACTGAGCATACCTGTAGAAAAGCAATGTGCAAATCTGTCACATGAGGCACTCAAAAGAAATGCTTTAATTAGAAAGCAACAACTTAAGCTTTGAGCAAGGCATTGAGAAAACCTTGGTTTATAATTAGAACTACCCTTTTCCTGACTGACCGTGCACTGATGACCAGTCATTTAACAAAAAACGGATGCACCGACATAATTACGGAACAACTCGGACTAATAATAATGGATTCTCTTCTTCAAAGAAAAAACTAAGGTAAGGAACAGCTCTGTTACTACTTTTAAGGTGTCAAATTAAAATGTGAAAACACTTACTCTGGAGGCATGTATCCAAATGTACCCACAAGTCGTGTTTGCAAGGATGAGCTTCCAACTTCAGTCAGTTTCGTTAAACCAAAATCTGCCACCTAAACTCAGACAATTAACACAATACAAAATAGCCTCCCACTATAGACAAACAAAAAAAAGGTGCCTTGACAAACCTTTGCATGGAAGTTTTTGTCTATCAGAATATTTGCAGTTTTAATATCGCGATGGATGTAAACTGGTACAGTATGTTCATGTATGTACTCAAGACCTCTAGCTGAATCTAGAGCAATTTGAACCCTCTTAGACCATGGCAATGGGTCCCTTCCTGGAGATAAATTTACCAGATTGAGTAAAAGTTCTTTAAGGAACTAACTCTTACTGAGAGATTGTTAGTTATTAAATGTGATTTAATTCACATCAAAGATACCTGTACCACGTAGATGTTGGCCTATGTGGCCATTCTCAACGTATTCATATACAAGAAAGAGGGAACCTTCAACACAATAACCTATCAAGCGCACCTGCACTCGATATCAATGAAATAATCAGTCTAGTGTATGGAAAAAGAAGAATTACACCATGTTTTGAGTTTCAGTGGCACTCCCATTTAAGAATGTTGAAGACCCTGTCCAAAACCTCTATAACTAGTGTAACGGATCCCCTGGAGTCTCTTAGTTGCAGCAACTTTTGCACTTTCTTCAGGATATATGATTCCTGAAGTGTCATTACCCGCACCAAAACAAGACCTCACTCATCACATGATAACTTTATAACTATAAGTTTGTATCTAAGATTTTACTCTTCCCACGCGCACCCATTGTTCTTTTAGCTTTAGGGTAATATGCAGCACCCATTCCCTTAAAGGCCTTAATTCTCTTTAGAGCACTCTAGGTGCATTTAAAGCAATTTATTCAGTTGTAAATAAATGGAAGATTGTAACAACTAAGGTACTCTAAGTATAGGTTTCAATGATCATAACAAACATTTAAGTGGCAGCCAATTGATTTATACTTTATAATAGGATAGATGTCTCAAGCAGCAAGAATACCGAGCTAATGCAAATACTGTTGGCTTACGTAATTTATTTTGAATTACGTAAGCCAACAGTGACATTCCTTTAATATAAAATAGCTAGCAATCATAAAACATAAGAGCAATATTATTTGAACACACTAAAAAAAATTAATGAAAAATACATTAAAAGGAAGTGACAATCCAAATGAAAAATGAAAGAAAGAAGATCTTTTTTAAAGAAAAAAAGAAGAAGAGAAGAACAAGGAAAGTATAAAAAAGAAAGAGTGCTTATTGGAGAAAAAGAAGGACAAGTCGAGTAAGAAAAAGAAAACAGGAGATCTTAAAAGTGTTTTATCAGGGAATCGAAACGTAGCTGCCATGCCCCTTAAATCTGGCTCTCAACTAAACCACCCACCCTAAGTTTTGACTAATGGGTGCTCTTCAGCTCTTATATCCCAATTTTAAGAAATTGCAGTACAAGAATATGTAGTTCGTGGGCAGGTCAATGGGTGCTCGAGCACCCGGAATGCTGCATGTGGGTCCATCCTGTATATATGTATCATGTACGTATTCTCGAATGAGAAAATGAAAATAGTGTCAAAAAAGACATGCATCCAGTGGCAGAGACGCAAGTTTTTACCAGGTTCAGGTGATGAACATTTGTCAAGACCTTCAATTCAGCTAGAAACTCCCTGGTAGCCTCCATGTCCATTTTCTTGATGGCTGCTTTCTGAAATAGTTTACAGCACAATAAGTACTGGGTATAAAGACACTTGAAAACTTCTTTAAGTTGGTTATGGTTAAAACTTTACAAATAAGTACGACTACAGAAAAATCATGGGACATCCCATCAACTGGAGAAGTGAAATCATGATTCGGTGTTGGTTATTATTAATATGTTCAAAATATACAGGATATAATCTATGCCGATGCATCACTGGAACGTCACCAGATGATTAAGCTATTCATTTATTTGTCTAATGTTCTTCTGCATTTGTCTTCCCTGCCCTTGTTATTACTTATTCCTCCTTTCTCTGGACTACTGTTTACCCACTTGCTTCATTAGATCTGAGCTAAAAAGAACGGACTTTTTCACAATATGACAGGTTATACAGAGAAGTAAAGATTTAAGAATAGCTCAAACCTCGCCTCTGAGCTCAGCATAATAAACCGCACCAAAACCACCTTGTCCGATTTTGTTAGCAATGCTGAAGTCATTAGTTGCAGTAGCAAGCTCCTCATAAGTGAACTCAACAGATTTATCCACAGTTATGCCTGAAAGCACTGGAGAATTGCCATCAGCCAGGCGACCGGAATCAGCAGCTTTAACTGTCGTACTGCCTTCTGGGCCTAATCAAGACAAAAGCTTAACATGTAAGTCAACTAACAAACATTGTTTTCTACTACTCAGCATAACTAAAGGAAATATTCAATTCCAAACAAAGAAATCAGCTGCTTTAAATTGCATTTTCAGCCTTAAAGTGATCCAAGTATAAGCACCTTAAGAAATGTCGTACACCAAATAAATGAATGTTATAACTTAAAGAACTAAAGAACAGGGATCAACACCTACCATGACCATACTGATGGAGGTGGTCTTCCGATTTGAGCAGCGAAACCTTTCGTGTTTTGTTCCTATAACATCCTACATAAACCAAACCAGCCAACAGCAAGACTACTCCTATTGCTCCTATAGATATCCCAGCTTTAGCGCCACCAGACAAACCTAATTATTAAGAAGTATGCAATGATAGTAAGTGTAGATAGCATAAAGGACTTCCTTTATCATCATGAATGGTCTGAAAACGGATAACAAATAAGCCAACACTGAAGACGAGGAAAGATGCAAACCATCTGTGCTGCAAATTAGAGGGAGAAACAATACAAATGATAAATGTCAGCAATGTGCTAGTTAATGGAAGATCAATAGATAACAAGATGGTCAGATTAAACATTAAATATTAATGAGTTACCTTGTTGGCAGCGGTGGAAAGTTCCCATTTCGATCTGCATAATGAAAGAAATGATTGATCAAACACTGTTTATACATTAAGAACACGCGAAAAAGAAAAGAACTGTAGTAGGCACAAGCACTAAAACTGACAAAGTATTTGTACTAAATGTGTTACCGCCTCCAATTTTAGTTGGCAAACTTAGAGTATACAGATATTGAAAAAGAAAAACATCAAAGGCATCATATACAGAAGCTGCTCAGCTGTAAAAGATATTAATTCATTAATAAGAGAAGTGTGTGATTAAAAGGATATGTGAAAAAGATGTTGTATCAAAGCTAAAAGTAAATTGGAGTGTATCAGTCTCTTTTAATTTGATCTTCTGGTACCGAGAAATTTAACATTATATGAAACAGATCAAGGAATTGGAATGGATTCAAGAGGGAAGATTAATAAAATATGGTGTTGACAATATCAAAGTCAGAAGCAAGCTCTTTTAGGACATTTGTTAACCATCAAGCTATGACTTCTACCAAGCACAAATAACAAAACAGAGTTATCGCAAACTGTTCTAGTAGAAAATAGATTGAAAGAGGGAGCCTGCTGGCTGACACTAAGATGATGAGAAACAGAAAGACACACTAGCATATCAGTGTCTTAGCAGAAATGCATTAGTACAAGACATAGATTTGAGTCAGGTAGTTTTAGTTCGATAAACGACACAACAATATCCTGGCATTTGTTGTATATCGTTTTGAGTTTGCTCTAGGAAAGACTAACAAGCAACATGCCCGCACTGTACTCCTGCTCCTCCCAAGTACCAAAATAAGAACCAAGAATAAACAGAATCTTGCAAGCCCTTATATCTTTTTTCTTTTTTTTACCTATAAGAAGATAGCTTTCATTCCATTAAATCCTCAAAAGCATAACTCTGATCTTTAAGTGATTCTTCTTGTTCAGTACTTGCTGTTTGATCTTCAGAAAACAGAGTGACACTGAAAAATACTTGAAAGGGCTTGTTTGTGCTTCCAAAAGGGTATATCTCTAGATATTTTACCATCACTAACAAAACTAAAGATCATTCTTTTTTGATAAGATTATTCTACATTTATTTCATCTAATTCTCTTTGAGGGTAAATGTATTTCTTAATCTTCACATTTGCATTCCATGCGGTATATATAAAAATGTTTTTTCAAGACCGAGATCGAGGCAGGTCGGCAATTTGAAGAAATGATCCAAGATGCAGATTGAAGAGCTCAAAGAAGTCAAGCAACATAGAACAGTCACTCAGTTGTGCTTCTTCTTTTTGTGAATACTGCTTGTGCCTTGCGTTGCCATTACGGAGCCCAGCGATAAACTTAGTTGGTAGAGCTAGAATTTTGCTGATCAAAAGCACTATGTAAATCATAGGAATTTCACACAAGATTATCATGCTTGAAAATTGTCACATTTTCCCGATATGAGCAGTTCAGCACCACCAGAGTTAATCATGTACTTCGAACCCCTTTATCCATTGTACGAACAACTTTAGTACAAAGACAGATGACAATGCTAAAGTTCAATTGGTCCAGCGTTACACTCTGCATCACGCCGAAAAAGAGAAGAAAGAAAACAGGTATCATCAACAAATTTTGCATTAATGTTCCATGTATAGTGCTGTGTCCCTGCTTCAATTTCCTGTTGCGCATTTAGACACATCAAAACCCATCCTTGATGATTCAATCCTCATTTATTCTATCCATTCAAACTACAAACTCCAGTTTATAGTAAACAATAAACTTCAATCCAGTGTCACCCTTAAACAAAACATTTTGCTTCCTAAATTAATTCCTACTTCCTTCCTAACCTTTTTTTAGTGCCTACTTGCCTTCTAGGCTGAGCTCGTCACATGGGACTTGCCTAGTGCAGTTTGCTCTCCTGTGCAGTTTGTGAGCTATTGCATACGAGTGGTTGGGGTTCCCTTATCATTGAAAAAGAGAGCATTTTTCCCCTGTTCCTGCGAGACTAAAACATGAACCAAAAGAAGAAGTACTAGGACTACAACCTCAGGGGTCGTTTGGTAGCTAGATAAGAAGATTTGTATAACTAATCCCTACATAATTAATATTTACATAAAATAATATATAGATTCACTCATAACTAATTCCTGCATTACTAATATCTGCATAACTCTAACCAGCTACCAAACCACCTCATAAAGTTCTAACGCAAACACATAAAACTTGTAATAGGAAATAAAACAAACACATAAAGATCACGAACACCAACCTCTTCCCGGTATATAGATGATTCCTTGCCCTATATCTAGTATGGACACGGCCGCGGGATTATACCTTCTGATTATATCTTCACTCACATTGGCTGCTGAAGCCACTGACGTCAAGTTATCCTCCGCCCGCACAGGGTACGTCACAAACAACCCAAAATCCTTCGAAACATCACTATTCCCACAAGAACAATTCACTACAACACTTAAATTCACAGTATTCGGGATATTATTCTCAGGATAACTATTAAACTTCATCATCCACTGTGCAGTCGTCAAATCAGAGTAGTTCCTCGCCACAAGATCATAAGTATCACCGGATTTAACCCTATACGGGAAAGCATGACCCAATACCTCCCCGTCGTTCAAGCAATCACAACGGAAAGGTATGTTAATTCTTGTCCCGGCGATTACACTATCTTGATTAGGGATATTGTCCCTGTTGTTGTAAGAAACGATATCTGCTATACTGGTGGAGAACATCTCTGAGATTAAAGTGAGATTTGAACCTCGCCAGACATAGAATGAAGCTAAAGCTAAATCGCAGCCTCTGTTACATTGGGAGTTAACTGGTAATGGAACAGAGGATAAGTAAACTAGTATAACGAAAACCCCTAAGCTCAAAACACTTCTTGGCCTGGATTCAAACATGTTTCATGAAGAAAGAATGAAAATTTCTGAAATGGGTATGTGGGAAATTGATTCAAGAACGTATTTTTATGGATTTCCTGAAATGGGTATTATGAAATTGATACAAAAATGTATTTTTCTAGAAATTATGAAATGGGTGTGAAGGAAATTGATGCAAGAACGAATTTTTCTGGGAAATTTGAGCTGGGTTTTGGAGGAGTAAGCGTTGACTGAGTGGGTTATTGATAAAGTTTGATTGAAAATTAGTAAAATAATGAATGATTATTGTTCAGATAATTTAATACTTTGGGAAAACAATGAAAAGAATTGTGTCGTCAGCGCTCTTGTCAGGGAATTAATGAAAGCCGTGTTCTTACAGCTTTTGAAATCTTCTTCTGGTCTCTCATGGCGGCCTTTTTAATGGTGGCAATTCTCAACCGTTAGATCGAAAGTAAAATTAAATCGAAGCCCTTGGTGATTCTGGTTTGACAAAAGACAAATTCAACGAAGTAGTATTACTGTAGTTTTTGACTTTTTGTTTAATCTTTGAAATTTCATTCTGAACCAACAACAAAAAAAGAAGGTTTAAAAAATTGATGTCAAGTAATTTCAATGGTGTGAAGTATTGTTGTACAAAAAATTGCATAAGTAGATAGTGTAAAAAGAATTTAGCTTTTTTCTTTTTAAAATGCTGCACGCGCAGCGATATTAAAAAATAAAATCATTGCAAAAAGTGATTTTGTCCTTTTGGTTAAAAAAAAATTGATATGTCCTTTTAAAATTTTTGACAATTTTTTTGTTTTGGCTCCGGACTCGCATATATTGCCTTTATACTAATAGACATGTATGTATCATAATCTTATTCATTGGTCCGACATTTATTATATATCGAATCGACAAATAAGATTGTGTCATGTGTTCCTATATAGTCTTTTGTTAGAGTGAAGAGTATCCATGCTCTAGTTTTTGAACGATAGAGTCATCAATATCTCAAAAGTATAACAAAGAGTATCTGTATATTATTTACGTCACTTCAAATATATTTGTTTTTTCCCTTTTATAGATAACTAGGATCATATCAAAGAAATATGAATAACATCTAATTTTAGGCAAAAAGAGCTTGTATGCTACAACTCCAACCATTTCAATTGAATATTGTGTAGAGAAAAAAAAAAGAGAAAAAGTAGGAAAATAAAACAAGCTTTGAGTAGGTCGACCGAACTAGAAACGTGAGGAGAATGAGATAAAGGAGATAAAAACTTTAAAAATATATATTAAAATGATTTTCTTAGATTTCCTGGTACTTATTTGAATAATTTGAGTTTGTTTGGCATTGTTATTAAAAACTTTTTTTTAAAATAGCTTTTCAAATAAGTGCATTTGAAGAAAAAATTTTTTAGCTAATTCGTTTGAAAAATGATTTTAAATCTTAATGTCTAATGATATCAATTTAAAATCAGTTAAGCCTAATTATCAGTATTAATGATATCAATACAATATATGATTCAGTTAAGTAAAAATTATCAATCTTAATTCTTAATGAATGAAAAGTATGAGTTGTAATTATTTATGAGAGAATGAATATTTCAAGAATTACTTTGAATTTGAGTATGACCTTGTAATTATTTTTGATTTATGACCAATTTATGTAGTTTTTTCAAAAATAAAATTGTGTATTTAATTAATTTTTCTAAAATTATTAAGATTAAGCGTATCATATTGGAAAAGTCATGACCGAACTCATTTTTAGCACATTTAAGCCTAAGTCATTTAAACCCAAAATAAATTTGGAGAGATTATGACCCAACATAATTTCTATTTCAATTCCATTTTAATATCTCTCATTTCAACCCAATCTATCAATTTGACATCCTATACTTATTTCAACCCAATCTATCAATTTGACATCCTATACTTACGCCCCATAAGAAATTTACGCCGCCCAAGCTTAGATGAACACCCCAAATATTAAGATTTATGCCTTATAAGTCTTTTACTATCTTCACCATTACCATTACTATTCACTCTCCCCCCCACCCCACAATGCCTCAGTGGGTTTTTGTTATGCCTCGTCCTCAAATTTGGAACCACCAGTATGTCAAGGGTTCACTCGAACTCCTTTCGTGAACCTCTTTTGATATAAAATCTTATTATTTATATATGACTAAAATTATTTTTTATGTATATATAATAAATATCGAATCTCTTCAGTTAATTTGTATATTTACTTGTTTAAATTTTAAATACTATTTTAAAAATTTTAATTCTACCACTGCTCATCCTAATGCTCGCCTTTGAAAACCCATCCAATCTTGTCGACTATCATAACAATAGCACCTACTATAGGTCTCTAAAGTCTTGTTTAGCACCTATATTTGACCATAGCCCTCACCAATGCGAATAATCTACATCTAAAATGATAAGTTTGTGTATGATGCATATTATATCACTTGAAATTAGCATAATTGTTTATTTAATTTTATATAAATTTTAATATTTAATTATACATTTTCAAAATAATACGAATATGATCAGATAAGCAATGTTAAAAAACACATTTATATATTATACGCAGAAAATAAAGCAAACACATAACAAAAGAGCATGAACACGAACCTCTTCCCGGAATATAAATGATCCCTTCTCCGGCACGAAATTTTGCATCCATATCTGAATTATACCTTCGTATTAACTCAGCGCTCACATTCATCGTCGCCGTCACATACGTCAAATTCTCCTCCGATCTCAAAGGATACGTTACAAAAAGCCCAAAATCTTCAGAAACATCTCTATCTCCACAAGAACAATTCACTACAACACTCAAATTCACACCAGTCGGAATATTATTCTCCGGGTATCTACTATTAAACCTCCTCAACATATCAATACTCGTCAAATCAGAGTAATTCGACACAATTCTACCATACGTATCCCCCGAATTAACCTCATATTGAAAATCATGCCCTAAAAAATCGCCGTCCTCCAAGCAATCACAGCGAAAAGGTATGTTAATTCTAGTTCCGGCGATTACACTGTCTAGATTTGGGATTGAATTTCTTGTGTTGTAATCCATAATTTCTTGTCTAGTTTCGATATTGAATAAATTTGCGATGTAAGTGAGATCTGTTCCTCGCCATACGTAGAATGAAGCTAAAGCTAAATCGCAACCTCTGTTGCACTGAGAGTTCACTGGTAATGGAACAGAGGATAAGTAAATTAGTATAAAGAAAAGGGATAAGTTCAACATAAAGTTTTTTGGGTTGGATTCAAACATGGAAAATTTTTTGGTACTTACAAGAATTTGATAATTTTGGGGATTTTTAGATGGGTTTTTTTTTATGAAGTTGGATTGAAAATAGTAAAATAATGACTGATTGAATGGGTATATAGTAATATTGTTTTTTACATTCTAGATATTATACTGCTGCACCTACTCCTCTATTTCATAATATTTGACTAGTATAACTCTAAATAAAATTTGTATTATGGTATTGTTAAATATAATGAATTTTAGGTTATGAAAAATGATTATAGTTAATAGTAATGATAAATTAGAAATTAAGTAGGTTGTCTACTATAATTAGATGTTGATCGTAAAAACAAAAGCTTGTAATATAGCTAGATCAAGTTCAATAAATGGAGTTCGGTAATAACATTATGAAACTGAACTCATATGGCAGAAAGCAGAAGCGGCGGGTACGTCTGTTCGGGTTCATTCATGTCCAATAAACTTGAGTGATGAATTATTTTTTGAATTTTTAAAATATTGAATAATATAATGCAGTAATGAGTAATGAGAGTTGTTTATCCTCATAATCATAGGTCTCGCATTCAAACCCTGGAGAGATTTCCTCTAAATGGGCCCCTTTATGTTGTGAGAATATCCAGATAGAATAATAATAAATAAAAATCGATTAATAAAATAAAAAGGAAATAAACTATTTTTAGTACATTACTTTCCATTTTGATTTTATTAGTCGTGGAAAACAATGAAGGAATTATGTGATCAAACACTCGGAGGGTAATAAAAGCATCAGCATAACTAATAGGATCGTAATAATTACTAAATACTCTTTTATCCTTGATTATAATTCAGAAATATCGATTTTGAGTTGTTGTAATTATGAAATTATCTTTGTTAAAAAGTGTTTTATTCTTCTTGACATGAGTTTAGATCTAGTCGAACTCTAAATATAATTGCAGACACCGATTAAAAAAATATCAACATGAATGTTTTTTTTTTTAAATTATAACGCGGTCATTATAGTGTTTATAATTGCAATTCTAAACCATTGGATTGATAGAAATTTGAATCGAAGCCCTTGATCACTCCACCAAAGTCAAATTTTACTACTTTAATTTCTGATATTTCATTTGAGGAAAATTGTTTTTTGCCTCATGTGATTATGTTAATTGGCTCTTCTCTCCTTCCATCGTTGAATAAAAATGAATAAGAAATTTATGAAATTATGATAATTAGAACTTTTTTTTTCTTATGTCATAGTTATAACTATTACAAGAGAAACAGTATCCTATGACTTCGAAAGAAGCAAAGAGATAATGACAAAAAAACAAACAAGAAAAAGGGTATAATTAACTCACTTAAAATCTACTTTATAACATATTGATTAACTTCTATTAATCCTTTTTCTACTCCATGACATGTGAATGTTGGCTTGAGAAGTTTAATTTGTTAGACGAAATGAAATTTTGTTCTTTATTTTTGTCTTTTTTAACTCATTTGGATAACAATTCTGGCATGTAAAAGAATGTTTTTTAAAAAGAATCCAATATAGACAGAATTGATCTTTTAAACCATTTGCAATTTGTAGAGATTTTTATCTTTATACCTAAGAATTACTTTGAGAACCTTATTTTTTCTGTTCATTTTTTTAAATGATCGAGAGATCTTAATTTTTTTTAAAATAAAATAAAAATTTATCAGTCAATTCAACACCTCAATACACATAATAAATGTTTCTACTAGATACTTTCAATTTAAATTTTTTGAAAAACTTTTGTGCATACAGTCAAACGTTCATTACGTAAATAAGTTAATCAGTTAAGATATATCATGAGCTTTCTTAACTATTTACGTTAGTCTTAAAAAGTTATAAAAACTTGAGTTTGTTCCGATTGAGTTTGATGTATTTAATTAAATACCTCACGCAAACAATTAAAGTAATTTACGAAAGGTGCTTATTTTCCCTTTTTTGTATTTTTTTTTTACTGAGGCACTGTTCATGTAATTTACAAAATACACCCTCTAAATATCTTGAATGGCATATTTACTTTTGTTTTCATTTCTCCAAGAGAAAAGACATACAGACACCATCAAAGTTATTCCGTATTTGCATAAAGACACCTTAACTTTTAAAGTGTCCTATTACCCCACAGAACTAATTAATTTCTTTGTAAATGGGCCATTTTGACCCATTTTCTCGTCTATGTAGTGGCGCGTGTTGCTCAACTCCCTGTTCAACCTGACCCGACCCGACCCGACCCGACCCTATTCTTTAAAGAGAAGTCATCTTCTCCATTTCTTTTCTTCTCTATTTTGCTTGCACCTTCAAGAAATTTTCATTAATTTTTCTTCATTCGGATTTCTTTTTTATTCAGCTATGTTGTTAGGTGACAACAAAATTTTGAATGTAGGATTGCTATTAGTTGCAACCCTTTTGGTAGCAAAACTCAGACCTAAATAACTCATATGCTAACTTAGAACAAAACCCATGGATAACACTTTCTTGCACATTGCAAGAAAAGTTAATGCAGATTCAATTGACAACAATTCCTCCATTAACCATTTTCTTGTTCATCATGTTCCATTGACCAACTTGTGGCAGACAAGAGCTTCCATAGCTTGGAAGTGTTTACTTTGAATTTATTGAACAAGAAAATCACATTCTTCATTGATCCAGAAGTTTCTCGCCAATAGTGGTGTCTTATTTTCTTAGAGAAGATGATGAAGTGGTCAAACAAACAGTATCAACATTGATTTTGCTATGGAAAAAACTATGAAATTGAAAAATTAGGGCTAACAATAATTATTTTGGGTTTAAATTTGGGGAAGATGACAAAAATTGATAAAATAATTAATAATAAAGAATAATAATGACACATGGCACCTTTAAACTGGTCCATGGCAGTAAAAATAATGGATGACGCGCCTCAAGTGCGTGGTAACAACTCACACTACGAAATGGGTCAAAATGGTCCATTTACAAAGAAATTAAATAGTTCTGTGGGGTAATAGGACACTTTAAAAGTTAAGGTGTCTTTATGCAAATACGGAACAACTTTGATGGTGTCTGTATGTCTTTTCTCTTTCTCCAAATCAAAGAGTTGGTCCACATAACTTTAATAAATAATATTTTAAGAACATTTAGAAATTAAAGTTGACCATTTTTACTTATTCCGTCGTCTATGTAATGCGCGTGTTGCTCACTCTCTAGGTAACCCGATCCGACCTTTTTTTTTTTGAAGAAAATTCGTGAACTCCTTTTCATTTCATTTCTCAACTTTTCCCTAAAAAATCAAACCAAATACACAGTGTTGTTGTTGACGATAGTGTTGTTGTTGACAATCTCGTTGCTGATCATTGTTGATCGCTGTTGATGTGTATTTGTGAAGATTCTTGGAGATTGAAGGTCTAACATGTTAGGGGTCTAAAATCTTCACTATTTTCGATTATTCTGATTTTATGGATTATTATAGTGTAGAAGTGTTAGAATCGACCTCCTACAGTTGCCATTGTTACAAATACGATTCAACATTGCATTTGACATTTTCAATCAAAAACTAACCACAAAATTGAGAAGAAATTCAACCATAAAAAAACTTCAAATTAACGTTTATACTGAAAATTAAAAGAGAAAAGACGAATTCCTACCTTATTTTCTTGAGGAAGATGATGAAGTCGTCAAAAAGAGAGAACCAATATTGTTCTTGCCATGGAAATTAAAATTTTAGGGCTACCAAAGGCTATTTTTGAGTTTAAATTGGGGAAGATACAAAAATTGATTAAACAATTAATATTAAAGAAAGAAAATGACATGTGGCTGTTTAAACTGGTAAATAAAAAGAAAAAATGGCCCATGACGCGCCTAACGTGCGTGTAAACAACCCAGATGAGTTAATGGGTAAAAATGGCCAATTTACAACGATATATAGTTGTTTAGTGGGGTGATGGGACACTTCAAAAGTTTAGGTGTCTTTATGCAAATATGGAACAACTTTGATGGTCTCTTTATGTCTTTTAACTTTATTTATTTCATTTATTGATTTGTCTCCTAAAAGGACTACTTTTCAAAGTCCTCTAATTTGAAATTTCCGTTTTGACGAGTCTAATATGTTTGTCTTTTCTTGATTTCACATGTTCTAACTTTTCACAAAATGGAAAATGTCTAATAATTTTTTAACTCATTTTTATTTATTATATTTGAAATTGAAACATTGGTTAAGAAAATAATGATAGACATAATTATTTTATTACACTATTTTTATAATTGAATTTTAGTATTATGTTTTGAAAATAATTTGGAGAATAGATAATTAGTACTATGCATAAACATGAAGAGATATCCTAATATGTTAAAAGTGACAAGTGAAAGTAAAAATCTATTTTGAATAGTAGACAAATAAAAATAAGTATAACTTACATAAATTTCATATTGTAATGTCTAAATTACATCTTATCTCTGCTTTTTTCTATTTTACAAAATTCCTTAAAGAAGTCATACGGATACATAAGTTTTATGCAGATACATTAGATGTGATACATTGTAACAGCTGACAATTGCACCTTTCAAGGAAAACAGTTGATTGTTGCGCTTTATTAGAAAAATTAATCTAAAATTAATTCTAGATCCCACGATTCAAGCATAAGTGATTATTATCAATCCATCCCAATTCGTAGCAGATTCATGTCTTTCAAAATTCAAATTTTCATCATCTCTATTAAGTCGCCATTACAGTCCAATTCGTGAAAAATTCAAATTACTCGGCAATATTGGCTTACACAATATGAATCTATGTTGATTCTGTTGAGAGAATAAAAAAATTTGTAAGCAAGATGAGTTATGAAGGTTACAAAAGTGATGAAATTGTCAATCTCAAAGCCGCCATTTCAGCAACTTGGAGATTGATGAGCCTAGGTAAATCTTAGAGATTAAATACAAGTAATAACTCATCTCCATTGAAAACTAAAAACAATAAGGGTGTAAAACTTTATTTGATGGTGAAAAAGACGAGCCTCGACTTGCAATGTATCATCTATGTATTGATACAACAAAGAAGATTGGTGGAGAGACATATAACTTTGATAAAGGGATCTGATAGAAAAAGGTATGAGACTTTTTTTTAATCTCTATCTCTAATCTTGTATGATATATTGCTATTATTATTATTATTAGCAGATGTATTATGTTGATAATTATTTTTTGCTTTTGATGATTATATGTATTGATAAGATATTCATAACTTATTAGTTGTAAATTGTCAATAGTATAAAATTAATTTTGTATCTAGTATTTCTACAGATTTTTTGGTGGTACACCATAAATCATTTTCACAATGTGTATATTTTTGTTAAGCATGAAATAACAGTAAAAAACGTAATGAATTGTACGTGATACATACTTCAAAAAGTAAGAAATAACATGTATTAGATACATTTTGTATCTCTATGTGAGAGTAACACTAATTTCTATAACGTGTATCAGGCTAGTGCTGTGAATATGATACATACAACCAATATAATAATTTAGATGTACCAAGTAGTTATAGCAATCATTATTACGAATGATACATTAATGTATATCATTTTTGGAGATATTGTGATTCATATCACTGCTATATATTTCAAATATATCTGGCAGATGCATTAATATGATAAAAAAAATGTATATCTATGTGTTAATGTGCTTTATGAATGATTGTGGCTAAAGCATGAAGGCTTCAGAACATTTGCTGACTGTTTTTTTCGAATGTTTGCAGGTTGTTTCATCATCTGAGTTTATTAGTGCATGATCGACAATGACTCTCAAAATTTATCTTCGTGTCGCTGCAGCCTTTATGACGCTTTCCTCCTCTATCAACATTGACTATATACTTGAATACTAAATTTTAAATTCGAAATCTCTCTTCTTCTGCAAAATGGAGAACACAACATTGATATAGCAACTAGATATATTTAAATTTATCAACTTTTATGAAGTTATATATATCATGCCCATAAAATTATGTATGATACGTTACTATTTATAACTTTAACTTTAGGGTAAAAAGATCCGATAATGAAATATATGAAATTACATGTATTGTGTTCTGTAGTCTAATTTTTTAATTTGTGATAACTATGACAGATACATGTCTATGTGGTAATTGTTATGTATCATAACTATGACAGATATATGTCTATGTGGTAATTGTTATGTATCAGATATATTTAGTATACATTCGAATTTGTGTATCATGCTTAACAAATTAGTCCATGATGTATCACTATTTATGTATCTTATTTTGTTTGCGTAAGATTGTATTTTATCAGAAGATACATATACATGATATTACTAGTTATGTATATTCATTCATTATTGCTTCATTAAGATCTCGAGGGCCTTGATCTGATTCATCATCCTAAATAAGTAGCATGTATTATAAGTCAGAGATACATTAAATTAATAATGTGTCATATGCTATCAAATTTTTATGTATCAAACATTTGATAATGTATCATAATACTAAATTTTCTGATCTTACTAATACATTTTTATGCTCACTTGCTTCTATAGTCATATATATATTCTTTTTAGAGGTCGTATATAGGTAATCAAGTTCTGAAGCAATGTCGTTATTTTCGAATGGATAAATTACCTATATATACATCATTTCTTTTCATGATTTTCATTATTCCCTACCAGTTCTAAAATTTTCTATTTTACTCCCAAACTCCAAATATTTGATACATAAATCCTAACTCCCAAAATTAATATTTATTCCTTCCTTATTTCAATCCACAAATCACTCTCTATACCACACCAAAAATGGAATCAAAATTTCAGAAAATAATTTTTTATTTCTCAAAAATAGAATTTCAGATTATAATAATAAAATCAATTGTTATTTCTAAAAAAAAAATCAGATTAAGAAAATAAAAAAATAAGATCAAAGCAAGAAACTGAAAAAGTATTTAAAACACCGTTAAATTTCATTTATTTATTTATTGTGGTGAGTGAAGTTGAAAAATTCATTACAGGTGAATAAGCTATGACATAGTATGATGAAATTTCGAACTTCTACGTGCAAAACTCCAACACTATATATGTTTTTAAAAAAATTAAGTAAAGGATCAAAAATATATTTAAATTATTTTAATTTTTTTGAGTTTCATATCTAAACTATTGAGAGTGTAAGTAATTTTTCTACGTGAACTATCACATAATAGTTAGTAAAACAAACCTCAATTAATTTATAATGGTGTGTGAACACTGTCTTTTTTGTTTAAAAATTCAATCTTGTGGAAATAATAATTCTACTATGACAAATCTAAGTAAATTTATATTAGATTAAACTTTGGGTTAAAGAATAAAACTATCAGTGTATAAATTAATTTATTTCCACTGTGACATTCATCATATCATATTCTTCCCCATCTTCTTAGCTCTGGCATCATCTCTGTTGTGGCATTGATATTTTTTTTTAACTTGAAAGAGAAGAGTTTAGGGCAATTCTAAGAAAAGCCAATTAAAAATATATTAAAAAATTAATGTGACGGCATATAGAGTCGTTATATATGTTAAGGGATCGTTTCGTAGAGTATATTAAAAAAATAATGCATGTATTAGCTTTATGCATTACTAATCACTTGTTTGGTACTCTTTTTCAACCTATGTATAACTAGTGTTTGCATTAGTTATACACTCTATTGTGTATTAAAGTGTGCATTATTAATTCCAAGAATTTTTAGGTATTAGCAATGAAATGGTTTTAATGAATGCATTAAAATGATAAAAGACTCAATTATCCCTCAAGACCTTCTTTTACATCTTTTCCACCATAAAGTGGAGGGTGTCTTTGTAAATAATTTTTAATGCAATATATATCTATTTATAATGCTCAAACCAAACAATACATTAAAATAATTTATTTATAATTAATGCAAGCATAACTAATACACATGCATTACTAATGCAAGCATAACTACTATACTTTATTTAGCATTTATCTTATACACTTTACTAAACGATCCCCAAGAGGATGAAAATTTTATGGACAAACGCACCTAAAATCATTTCTAGACAGACATTTGATGTAGTCAACATCAGGGTGCGTTTGCTAATAACCATTGAGTGGTAGTTTGAATTAAAAAACTCACACTTTCAATAATTTATGTGTGGAACTCACTAAAGTGGGATACTTTAAACATTCTTTTGATTTTAACTCAATTTTCTTTGGATGAATATCCAACAAGATAAAAGATATTAGGGGTGTACGAAATCGAATCGAAAATCGAATTAAACCGCAAATCAATTCAATCCGGAAAAAATCCCGACTAGTGATTTGGTTTGACTTGGTTTGATATTGGAAAAAATAGTCTAACTATATTTGAGTTGATTTGATTTTAACTAAAAAAACCAACCCTAGACTAAACCAACCCAACATTGTATATGTTATTTCAAAGTTTATTTTATACATAAAAATATCTACTTTGATATAATTTCAAAATATTTCTTGTACTATTTCATAGTTTTATCTTTTAATAGTTTCAAGTGTAAAACTTAGAATTCGGTATGGTCCAATACAGATTATAGTTCATAAATGCTGATAATAATAAAACTTAAATCATAATTAAATTAATACTAATGCAAAAAAGAAAATCAATTCAACTCTAAGAATGACAATAACATTGAATATTTGTTCTTTAGTTTTACATTGATTTAGATAATTAAAATACATAATCTAATTTTAATTTTCCTTATTTAGTAATGTAACTAATACTTATTAAATTTATTTTAGCACAATTTAGTACTTTTAAATTATGATCATTTTTATTATGACTTTACAATATTTATTTTATATGATGATTTCATAATTATTTTTAATTGAATATTCTTGTGTCATCAATACTCATCTCATGTTTTGATTTATAAATTTAAAAATTTGACACAATAGTTTGGTTTGGTATTTGAAAAATCTGAACCAATTCGAGGTTGAAAAATCGAAAAAATCTGAATTTATTAGTTTGGTTTGGTTTATAAATTTAAGTTTTTTAAATAAATAGTTTGATTTGATATTTAAAAAATTCTAACCAACATGGTCATATAAACCCCTACGAGATATAATGAAATTTCTAAAAGTGATTTTCTTTGAAATGGACTACTAGTAACTTAGTTTACGATTTGTGGTAAGTTTTCAAGAGAATTAAGTAACCGGAAGCAAAGTGATTACAATTCAAACAATATCATCACAAGTTTGAATTGTAATTATATTCTTTTATTATTTTTTAGTTGAGCGGTCACTGTTTCTTGATAATCAATAGACAATTAATTAGGAAATAAGAAGAAATTGTCTTCTTGATTTTATTTCTGCCACGAAACTCTTATGGACACCATCGATTATTTCATAGTAATTTATCTAGTGTTATGGAACAATTAATGGTGTCCATCAATTTTAATTTAAATAAATATCTTTTTTTGTTGTTACAATTTGAGTTTATACTTCACGAGTGAGTGGGATAATTTTTGGCTTAACGTATCAACCATATCATATGAAATTAACCTGGAAGTTATTGAATCGTACGAGTCAATAAATTAAATGGGACTTGTAATTTATTTTATACTAAAAGATATGATCATTTCAATTAGTGGGCTCTTGCATGAATTAATGCGAAAACTTAGCAGATAAATTATTTTAAGCCTAAAGTTCTCGAATTCAGACCTATACGAATACGTAGGATGGTTTGAATACTTGCTTAATAATTACAGGGTGTTACATTTTTATACATTCTGATGTACTCCTTGAAATATTACTTTACCATCTTTTTTTTTTCAAATATGTTGGTAGAAAATAGGGCAAAATTTTTTTTAGTTTAAAACGATCGAGATTACTAGAAATTTCCCATAGTGTTCGTCGATTATTTTTAGCATGGAGTTATTTTCTATCAAAACACGACGTTCTGTCGATCTTTTTTAAAAATCTTGATTATCGATGATGTTTCGTTAGTTTTTTCCCTATGAAAAATGCATATTTTAGTAGTGTAGTAAGAAAATGAAAAGTAGTGTCACTAACTACTATTCCCTCGTTCTAAATATTTGTTATATTTCATTTTATTAGAGCCAAACTATTTAAACTTTGATTAATATTTGACATATATTTTTTCATCATATTAATATGGAAAAATAGTATCTTATAGTAATTTTTCTATAGTTTTTAAACATATAAATTACGAATTTTAAAATATTAAATTGATATAAATTAATTTAATTTTAAAAATTAATCAAATTAACTCTCGAGAAATAAAACATGATAACTAATATGAGATCGATGGAGGGATCGAAGTACTAGCACTCTTGAGTTCGAATCAACAAAAGTTCAGGGTGGTTAACAAGTTCAACTATGAAAATAATTGTGTGTTATTACTAATTAATTCACTTGGAGATGTTATTCACCAAAATAAATTTCTTAAGAGGGTATGAAAACTTTGGTTTAACTGAGCATATGTATATATACGAAAAATTTTATGGTGTTTGAGGTACGATCAACAATAGTTGTATGAGGGCACCATTATAAGTGTTTTGTAGGTCCCTTTTTTAATCATCACACTTTCTTCATTTGCATTTTTTTCTTTGCAAAAATTCATTTTCTATTTTATCTTTTTCACCTTTTTTTTTTTACCAATAATTCTAGAGCTTTTTTTAATAGTTCTACCTCTTTGTGCAGAAAAAATATATTCATACTATTATTATTTATATTTTCACAAATTTATTTGATTAACTTTCTTTTTCTATAAATTCTTGTAACCCACAAAAAATGGTTTTATATCAATTTCGTTTCACATTTTAAGACTCTAAACATAAAAAAAAGTTAAAAACAAAAATCAAAAAGAAAATTTTGAATGAGAAACACAAAATTAATATCGGCAATAATTATTCAATACATGCTATAGAAGTAGAGAATTTGATAATTATAAAAAAAGAAATATAATTGAGTGTTTGATATCATTTTAACATAATTAATAATATTAAGCATTTAAATACATCAAGTGGTTATACAATAAATATAATAAAAATATATTGAACAATTAAGAATAGAGTAATTAAAATTAAAATTTCATAAAATAAATTAATGACTAAAATTTAAATAATTTAAATAAAATTGCATAGTTTGTAATAAATAATGTCAATTGAATTTTAGTAGATTAATTAGTTAATTACCTGAATATTTACTTTTTTAGCGAAAGTTTTGTTTTATTTTAATTTCACAATGTTCAATTTCTTTTACATCATAAAAAATTAAATTAAATTTTTCTGATATATTACATTAATTTTTCCTCAAATAATACCAAGCCAAAAAAAAAAAAAAAAAAAAAGAAGCAAAGTAAGGAAGTAGAAAGAAATTTGAATTGACAGAGAGAGAGAAAAGTAAAGGAAATTATGGGACCAACATATTGCAAAAGGCAGCCCAAAGAGGCCTCACACAACTGACAATATTTGGATCAAAATAAAATTTTTCGTATATATACGATGATATTTGAAACTAATTTACCATGATTAATTAACTATATACGAGGTTAAAAATGTCCATGAATTAACTACTATATAATTAGCTTATAATAGTTTATAGTAGAACATTCCAATTTTCTCATGTTTGGTTGGGGCAAAAGTTTTGGAAAATGTTTTTCAAATCAACTCATTTTCCTCAAAATTAAGGAAAATGACTTCCCCTAAAAAATTGTGGAAAACATTTTCCAAAGCTCTCCTCCAATTTTAAATTACATTTTTTTTTTGGAAAAACATAATTTTTTTTAAAAAAAAATTCAATTTCAAAATTTTATTTTTTCACCGATCTCTAACCACCCTCTACCCCCCCCCCCCCCCGCCCCTAACACCAACCCCTCCACAAAAAATTAATTTTACTTTTAAAAAATATTTTCAACTCTAAATTTTTATTTTAAGCTCCTACCTCCCTCCCCCCCGGCCAGCCCCCTACCCACCCCTACCAACCCCAAAAAATTAATTTTATTTTTTAAAAATACTATCAACTTCAAATTTTTATTTTTTCATTCCTACCTCCTCCCTCTGTGCCCCCCACCCCTTATCACCACCACCCAAAAAAAATTATTTTTAAAAAATATTTTCAATTTCATAAATTATTTTGTATTTTAGTAAAAATAAAAAATATTCCTCAAAAATATTTTTCATTCATAAATCAAACACTAAAAATCATTTCCGAAAAATATTTTCTACTCACCAATCAAACATGAGAAAATAAGTCCAAAATCTACTTGTTTTCCAGGAAAACATTTTCTAGGAAAACATTTTCCATGGAAAACATTTTCCTTCATACCAAACACACCCATAATGTCAAATTTTCTGACTTAAAGGCCTACTTGCGTACTTGGCCCTTTAAACAACACAATTCGAAGTATTTGAACTTATAATTTAAATTAAAGATAAGTGTTAAAAACATATCTAAATTATATTATTTTTTTTAAATTTTATATCTAAACTATTGAAAGTTTGAGGTTCATACGTAAACTATCAGTTTTTAGTTTGAGAAACATATCTCTCTCTTTTATACCACTCTCGTCATAGTATGCGTAATACACTCCCTCTCTTTTATTTTAAAAAATTTTCACATCACACTCCACATGGACAAAATATTCAACCTTGACGATAAATAAATAAATTATTAGTATTAGTTAAATTAAAAATTAAAAAAATATTATAAAAAATAATATTTTCATTTATAAAATAAAATGTAAAATATTTTTCTTACCCCAACCATTTTTTAAAGTTTTTTATTTTGTTTAAATTTCTTTTATAAAAGTATTTCATTTTTTACTTCATTTCATCCCCTCATCAAATACTAGTTTAGATATTATTTTATTTTCTTAAAAATATAATTCTACCCATCCCATTTAACCCTCCGCTTTCAATTTTTTTACCAGTGTTTAGATAAACATGTCGAAAATATTTTTGACTTTTTGTCACAAGACTTTTTATATTTTTTAGTTGTTTATGTTATATTTAGTACACTATTAAATTTATTTGTCTAAAAATATATGTACGTGCATATCTAGCACAAAATAAGAAAAACATAAAAAAAATAAAAATTAGGAACGGAAAATTAAATAGGATGGTTAGATTTTTTAAAATAAAATGATATCAATTTATATCGGGGGGAGGGGGAGAATATGAAATTTTTAACAATATTTTATAAATGATTTTTTTTTAAAAAAAGGATGGGGCTATCGCGGAGGGGGGTAGGGAGGTACGTGGAGGAGGTGGTGAAGTAGATACGAAAAATAATTAAATTATTTATATGGATAGTAATCTTTAATTTTTAATTAATATTAAATATTTTATTATTTAATTTTTATCTAGATAAAATATTTTATCATGTGGAATGTCATGTGTCAAAGTTTTTATAAAAGAGAGAGTGCACTACACACACCACTAAGGTGTGTTTCTCAAACTAAAAAGTAATAGTTTAGGTATGAAACTTACACTTTCAATAGTTTAGGTATGAAACTCAAAAAAGGTGAATAGTTTAGGTGTGTTTTTGACACTTATCTCTTTATATTATAACTTTTTCGATTCAAAAATAAAATCCAAACCATTTTTTTTAATATTCAATCTGATCGATCCGAACAACACTGCTAGCTAAACAACGATTTCAAGGGTTAAAAGAACAAATATACCTCAGAACTATCATAAATAGTATGCAGATATCCCCCGTCATACTTTAGGGACATTGGTGCCCCTGTCGTCCAAAAACTAGAATATATATACCCTTTATATTAATAATTAACATACACGTGTCATAATTTTATTCATCGAGCCGACATCAGATCAATGTCTATTTAGCCTTTCGTTAGACTGAAGGGCATATACGCCCTTTACCACCCCTTGTTAGTCCAGAGGGACAAAGGAGGCTAGGTTAGGCGAAAGATGGTTATAGGTACAAGAACGTAAGGTGTCTCTGCTTTTTCAGGGTAAGAAAGGGTAGAGAAAATGTCTCGAGCAAATGTTCGAATATCAGGCGCTATGGCGTTGAAATAACTCATGACATACTCCCAAGAAAACCTCGAACGACGTTAAGCAAAAGGGTACATGTACCCGAAACCGACACAAGTGGGTAGATAGAGAATACCTAGGGGCGTGAGACAACTCTCTCTCTAAGGAACTCGGTAAAATAGCACCGTAACTTCGGGAGAAGGGGTGCTTCCTCACAAAGGGGGTCGCAGCGACCAGGCCTAAGCGATTGTTTACCAAAAAGACAGGTCTCTGGCTGCCAAGTAGGTTCATCGGTTAAATTAATTTTAGGCTTCAGTCGAATTATTCATCTTTTCAATCTATAAAATATGAACAATAATAAGATGACAATTTTTGTATTATATATACTACAAATTCTTTGCGCATGGATCATGCTAATCTTTTTCACATTATTTCAATTTTTTCAGATGTCTCCAACGAAGCAAATATTTATCGTTTTAATTTTGATGCTCTTGTTGAAAGTCGAATTCAAGACCGACAATAGAGGATTTTTTTTCTCACATAATATTTGGGAAAAATCACTTTAGCTCAATTGGCTGATTATTTGAAATTTTCACTATATAATTTTCCCTTCCCTTCCCTTCCCTACGTCCATATATAAATACAAATTTTCATCCCACATTTGATTGAGATTATAAAGTAAACAAAGTTAAAACTTTCAATTATACTATAAATAGCATAAATATTCATCATTCATTTATAATTGTACTCGACAAGTTTTTACATTTTTAAAACGATCAATGACGATATCAATGTTTTTTTTTATAATGGATCATGTTTTATGGAACCCGCTAGTCAAACATACTTATAAAAAACTACTCCATATTAAGACAACTATTAGAATCAAACAAAAAAAATAATGCATCGCTATCATATTAAGGAAGTAAGTTAAAATTGCAAAGGGGACTCAGCAGCAAGTTAAAAATTGCAAATTAAAAAACTCCCAGGGCCTCAACAAAATTCGAACCTACGACCTCCGTATCAGATTATGACCCTTAGCTAGTTGCACCAGAAGACCTTTTGATTCCCTGGGTGGCACGTTTAATATTAGTAATAATATTGTAGATTTATACCTATATATATATATATATTAGAGTTTCCGTCGAAGCCCGTGGGTGGCGTGACACCCCACTATCCTTAGTAGATCCGCCCCTGATCTCCACAAAGTCGAAAGACCATTATAGGTGCTGACGTCTGCCCAGTGCCAGAAGGTCAAGGAAGTTCGTGACTTGATGACAGGGGAGCCGGCGAACGAAGCCATGGTGAATGGGGGTCGTAACTATAACGGTCCTAAGGTAGCGAAATTCCTTGTCAGGTAAGTTTCGATTCTAGTTTTTCAACGGCATGGACACCAATATCCCTAAAGTATGATGAAAGATATCTGCATATCATTTACAATAGTTCGGAAATATATTTATCCTTTTTCCCTTAAAAGTCTTCCACCTTATTGATGGTTCTTGACTTCTTGTCCTACTAATTTCCACAAAATCAAATAACGTATGATATTAATATACACTAATGGTTCGTCGGCATTTGACTTTGACCACCTTATGACTAAACTGCCCCTCAACGCGTATATCACCAACTTATATATATAATGAATAATTCTTTAGAAAAATGATTACTAGATAATATGAAAGTCAAGATGATAATTACGTTTTATTAAGTAATTTAAAGTGACATTACAAAACCTTCACTTCCCCTCAAAGTTTCCGAAAGCGCCAAGTTTTTTCCACTCACAAAATGTCACCGTCCCATTAAATAGTAATTTCATTCTCCAACTGATTAATATGAATTATGATGCAGTGAATAAAATTATTTTATTTTTAATTAAATATTTTAAATTTGATATGCAAATATAAAAAATATTACATCAAAAATATTATCTCTAAATAGATCTTATAGTGCATGATATAAATTTAATCACAGCTCTAATAGAGGCTCTGAACCAAAAAATGGAAAAATAAAAATAAATGTCATTCTCAATTGTCACCCCAAAAAAAGGGTGGGGGTGGAAGAACACCGTCATTCTAAATAATTACACCCGGACAAAACTATTTATTAAAGTATTTAGTTATCTAAGCTATCCATATACATTATATTTTAACTTAACTTTATTTAATAATACCCTATAATTACTTAATAATAAGAGTAAAACTAACATACATAAATCTTTTTTATTTTCTGAAATTGATGAGAGAGAAAAAATAGTTTTGGGACCAAGTGGTGCAAGAAAGGTGAAGACGTGTGTGTCTACTTTTAAGAATTACTATTTACTAATTAAGATTTATGTTTGGATGATTAAATTTTTATTTTTAATTGGTATGAATTTACTGATATGAAACATTCAAGGGGAGGTATCATAGTGTATGTAATTTGTCGTTGACATACTTCTAATTGACGAAACACAAGGTGGAATTAATTAACACAAGAATGTGTTACTCAAAACTTAAAAGATAAATATACATAATAATCCATAGTTAAACCGACTACATTATAATACCATATATAAGCAATTTGAAATAAAAAATTATAATATTACACAAGAAAAAGTAAGGTTCGAGGTAGATTTATTATTAGAAAAAGGGTGAAAAATAAATATGATCGATAACTAATAAATCAGGACAATATGAGATAAAAATAAGTTAAGCTATGCTTTGAGGCACATGGAGAACCACGGCTGATTCATTTGATTAAAAAGAAAAAAGAAAAGAATATTTACGAAAACTCAAATTTTTAGTTTTCATTAATAAATTAATAACAATATCAATTGTATAGCCAACATGAATTACGAGAAGTAATTAAGATTTCTTTATCAATAATTAAAAATCTTAAATCTAAATTCTTAAAAATAAAATATACTTTATTTACAATATAAATTTAAATTTGATCAAATTTTTAATATAGAAATCGAGAATAAATGAGAAATAAAAAAGAATTGGACTAGCCGTACGTGTGAAAACTCAATGTCAAAACACTTATGAAGGCACGGAATTTTATGTATTTAATCAATCTTTATTTTTTGGACCAACCTTAGCCATATATATAATCCACCAAATTCTAACTTTTTTTTCTACATACTTAAACACAACAACATTCTTTAACTATGAATAGTCTTTTTCATTTCATTTTCTTCCTCCTCCTCCTCTCCACCAACACCGCCGCCGCCATCCGGCAACCACCACCGGCCCTATTTTCCGATCCATATGTCTCATTTACGCGAAAACAACAACTTAATTCTCAACCTCAGGCAAGTGCACCAACAATTGTTAGAGATTTTGAGTCCGACATGAGGAGAGTTCCTACAGGCCCAAATCCTCTCCATAATAAGAAAAGAAAAACTTAGAAAATAACATCTTGCGATGAGTGAGAGCTTAGTACACCAGATGTATGTTTTTTTTTTGTTTCGGGGGACTAATGTATTGTTCCGCTAGAGGTATAGTAATCTTTAGTTTTTATTCATCATTAGTTTTTGTTTGTATTCTATTAATTAATTGGTGATTCAAAATTTAATTTCATTCACCAATTTCAATTTTTGTACAAAGTATTATAGAAAGTTTATTTTTAGTAATAATTTGTTTTAATTCCATAACTTTTTAGTATTTTTTTGTCCGTTAATTTATATTTTATATATATATATAGTTTTTCAAGACTATACTATGCTTAAATGTGATTAAGCTTATGTTTGATTTTGCGAGAGGAAGTAATTAAAATCTGGGTGTTTAATTTGTTACCATTTTAATATTGCTAATAGATTTGTTTGGTTATTCTATATATTTTCTTTCTTTTTTCTAATTCTTACTTATTGCTTTGTAAAATCATAAAATATGATATAGTGGATAGAGTTTTTGTTATTAAACTATAGGTCTCACGTTCGATTCTATTGAAATTTTTTTTGATGAGTGTTAATTTTGTATTGGTCACCGCTCATATATAGTTTCTTCGATGTCTTTACAACAAATGAAAGCACTCTCAGAATTTGCTTCATTAAATTTAAGGGTTCACTAGCTTTTTTTTCGGTTTCGTAGGAGAAAAAAGTAACAAAAACATTTTTTTTATTGATTGAGTTTTTTCAGCTTAGATTTAAAAAACTTGACAATTAAATTTGCGTAGTTTCTAGTCAATCATTCGATAAAAGAACTAAGTATTTCATAAGGATTCATTTATAAAACTATAAATTTGGCAATTTCTATAAGGTGGTAGGTCATAGCGAATTCCTTTGCTTTAGGGCAACAATAGTGTAAGTGTAATAGTCAGGAGACTTATCTTTTTAAAAAATAAAATTTTAATAGCGAAAACTCAACGGTTCTATATCACCCAAATTGAAGTGGTACAAATTTAATATGAGTACATTTTTGAAGTCAAAAGAAAGAAAAACAAATCTCACTAGTACTAGCTATCGTAATTTTATACGTGCAATAAGGTTCATCAAATATGTGAATATAATATGATAAGTCTTTTTCAAAGAAAGCAAACTAAGAGAAAAAAAGACTCTTTTTTTTGTTTTCAAAAGAAAAAAAAAATCTTTTTTGTTATTTTTCATTCAACACTAGCTAAGACAATTATTACCTTGTGAACTAGTTGATCATTTTCTCTTTTTTGCATATCATATTAAAAAAACATAAATAAAAATTCATTAAAATTTTTATGAATTGATATGAATGTAAATAAATAATATAAAATAATTATTTATTTTTATTAGTTAGATAATCAACGAATATGAGACACAAAATATCACGTAAGAAAAAATTAACTCAAATATTAAATTGATGCCAAACAAATAAATACGAAAAAGGTGAATTTGATTATTTACTATTAGGTGAAATAATTGGTTGAATAAAAAGATTAATTAAAAAAGGACAAGAAGGAAATTAATGAAATATAAAGTATGAATGGTATAAATTAAAGGATGTGTACAGATCCCAGTGTATCATGAATATGATGGACCCAAAATTTAAATAAAAAAATTTGCAAATATTATAATCATATTATTAATATCATACAACTACCCAGCACTTAATAACGATAGCCTTTCATTAATTCATACAGAGAATGTACAGTATAGACCTAGCTGGCTACTGCCTTTAACTAAATGTTGTTTCTCTATGGAACAATAAATCATTTTATATTACATATATACCCTCATCATTTTCTTATAACATTACTTCTTTCGTATTAATTGATCACTTTTTATTTTACATATTACTTAATAAAATTGAAAATACAAAGATAGTTTTACCAAGCCTTTTTAAAAAAAATTTGAAATTTTGCAAACAAATGTGAGTATTTATTTTCTAAAAAATTAATTTTAAGGTAATACACAAAAAGTTTAATTATTACTTTCTCAAGTTATATAAGATATTTAAAAATAAAATGTTCATAAATAAATAATGCACGACATAATTGTTAATTAATTTTTTTTTAAAAAAAACACTTACAGTTTAAAACTTAGACAAATTAATTAACTAACTATGCTAGAATAGTAAAACTTGCAACCATAACAACAATAAACCCTCCTATATAAGATGGACAACTAATTAATATAAGAGATTTATTTTAATACGATAATCAACTAATATAGAATGAAAGGAGTATTATTAAAAGTCTTTTCGAAAATCATGTGATTAATATTGATGTAATTATTATAATGGTAATGATGCAGTTTATTGAGACTTTATTTTTTAAGGTAATATGATTTTGAAAATGAACCAAAGCTAACATACTTTCTACTAAGGAGATTAAAACACACATTTCATTTCAGTCAATTAAGTTAATTATGTTTAGTCGATGAGAATTTATCAATTAATGAGGAAATAAATCAATAATATTAATATATTATGTGTCAAATCTTGCCTCTATCTCGTAAAGATAGAGATTGTTTTTGATAAATTTTTGCTTAAACTAAAACATTTACAAGTAGTTTGAAAAATAATAATATAGAAATGGGGTAATAATAACAATAATATAATGTGAAATAGACATATACATAATCAAAGCACAAAATAACTTATGTGATAAATGAAAAACAAGAAACTACAAGAATAGTGAATTAGTGACAATACTACTAGCTAGTAAGAAGCTAAGTATGACCACAAAGCCTGCCCTAATTTGCAACCTCTAAATCCTCCTATCAATTAAGGTCATATTTTTAGTAAATCACCTCCCAAAATATTTTTCTTCTACCCTGAGTCTAACTCTCTAATATTCGCCACTGTCAATCGCCTTTCACGCCTCCTTAATCAGATATCTCTATTTTTCCTCTTCACATGATTAAATCATTTAGGATCATTTCCTTCATCTTTTCAATCACACAAGTGTATTCTAAATCTCTTTAGTTTTAATATCATCTCTCCTAGCAAGCACACACATTTATCTCAACATCTTTATCTCAATAACTTTCATTTTTTGAACATGTGTAGTCTTGGTTGGTCAGTACTCCATCTCATACAACATAGTCAGTCTAACTATCGCTCTATAGAATTTATCTTTAAGTTTTGGTGGTACTTTTTACCATACAAAACTCTAGAGGTGAGTCTCTATTTTCTGTCCTATACCAAATAATGTATGACATCATCGTCGATCTCTCAATGAATACTATATATAAATCCCTTGAGACCTTGTCGTAAATCTTTTATAGCTCGATAAATACTATATATAAATTCCATTTTCTCTCCCTATAGTTCTATAATAATCGAATTCCTCACAAGATGAATGGCTTTTCTATAATAATCGATTTCCTCACAAGATGAATGGCTTTTTTGTGGTATACTTGTTGCTGTTCTGATTATCATTTTTTTTTGTTTTTGTACGGAAAAACTCATTACACTATGCCTCCATTCTTAAAACAACTTATTGTCCTAAAAAATACTACTGCCTTCGTTTTATATTATATGATATACTTTGACTTGATATGAAAAATAAATTATGAATATATATATATATATATATATATACATAAATTAAGGTAGAAGGAATATTAAAATTAAAACAACTCAATCAGCCTACTTCAAGCCTACCATGCATGCCTATGACTTTTTAAATGATCAAATTATGTAAATATTTCTTAATTGCTATGTCAGAAATTATTTTCCATACTGATTTGGTAACAATTTGCTTTGGTAGAGTGTGTATATATATAGATGGGAAGAGAATGGTGTGTGAGTAGGGCATGCAGAAATTAGAGGTGCAGGTTAACCGCCCCACTTTGATAGTAGTATTTTTTCTGTCTCTAATTATTCGTTTGCTTTTAAATTAATATTACTTATTAAAAAATAATAATTAATATTTTATCTTTATTATTTATGAAATAAATAAATTAAAAAATTTAATTTTTAAAAAGGTTTTATTTTTTTAAAGTAATTAGTTATGAATATAATAAATAAAAATATTCTATTCTTTTTTCATTTTATTAAAATTGTCAAGTAATTAAAAATAATTTAAAAATAAACAAATAAGGTAACCCCCCCGGACAGCCCGGATCCCACGAGTGAATCGAAAGTTGGATCTACATTGGATCTCACCCGAATCGCCCCGTCTATCAACCTGAGGAGGAGTTTAGTTTCAAACCCCGGTTCGAACAGGAGGAGTACGCCATGCTAATGTGCCTTGAATGATCCACATCTCAGGATCAGGCGTCGATGAGCACATTAAACTATCCATGTGGCTGAGTTTCGTGGAAGCAATTATAAGAGAGTTGAACATAAGAGATTTGTAATGATATCAAAGTCAATTTAAAGCATCCCAATTAACCCCACTTTACTGCATTAGTTGTCAGACTCTTTCTTACACTAAAATAGTATTCCCTCACAATTGGAAACTCTCACCCATACAAACATGACTGAAAAGTTGGGGATACAGTAAACCTCCTATTATAAAATGTGAATTTTTAATATCGAAAGGAGAAAAAATATGTTTAGAGCGATCAATTTTAGATACTTTTAAGTTAAAATAGTTTTGATGATTGAAATGATTTAAAAATCTCTGTACTTGTATACTTTTATATTCAACTTTTTTATCTATTAAAATTTTAAATTCAATGAAATTCATCATATTAAACTCTTATGAAAAAGTAAAAGCGAAAAAAAATATTTTTAATAAAATAATATGAGTATATCTGAATTTAAAATGACTTCGTATTTTTGGAAAATCAAAAGTTTAAATTGAATACATTACTTTTGAATTGTGATTTCTTTAAATTTATGTTTTGATTTGAATCTTAATTCAATGAAAGTATCATAGAAGTATTAAATTAATATGTACTTAAAAAGTGAAAGTTCGTACATAGGTAGGTTGTGCACTAATAGCTATCACGAACTGCCTTGGGCGGTGCCTTAATTAATCGCGCACACGATTATATCGAGTGATAAAATCAAGAATTTTATTACAATTATTATAATATAGAAAAATAAATAAGGAGAGCAAAATATTATACATATATATAAATATAAATTTTTTATCTAATTAAATCATGTAATTTTCAGATAAATATATGTCATTTGAGCCCCTTTAACCGCTATTAATTATAAGATGGCTTCACTGAGACGTTCTGATGTAATTAAGCAAAAGAGTAGGAAATTAAATGATAGGTATATGAAGATCTAATCTAGGGCTGGGAAAAAATATAAAAAAATAATTGAATCGAATTAATTCGATTCATCAATTTGGGTAAAAAATAATTCACAAGTTCAATTTGAATGTTTGATTTAAAGATGGCAATTTTTCAATGCACCAAAAAGTCAAGATTTTGGTAAAAAGTTTTTCTAAAAAAATAATGTAATTAATTCCATCACTTACTTATAGTTGGACCCAAAACTTTTCATGGCCCAAACCACATCTATTGATTATTGTGGGATGCAATGGACTCTATTCAGAGGACTGTCCTTGTACGTGTAAGATTAGATCGGGTAATTTTTTTTCTAGTACAATATTTTTTCTCCTCATTTCTTTCATAGACAGAAAGGTAAGTAAAAACAATCCCGACATTAATAAACCACTGCTGCAGTGGTGCTTGTTTTAAACATGCTTGTTCCTGTTGGTATATTGGCCTACTGCTTCGAGCGAAGCTAGAGTGCGAGTAGGGGTGTAAAATGAATGGGTTGGATTGAAATTGGAGATATTAAAATGAGTTGAAATAAAATTGAGTTGGGTCTTGACCCACTCAAGTTTACTTTGGGCTCAAATGTGTTAAAAATGGGTTGGGTCTTGACCGCCCAGTTTGACCGGTTAATCTCAGTAATTTAACATATTGATATTTAACTTTTATAATTCCAATTTGAATTTCCACTCAAGAATTTTTGTTAAAACGTTAACAAATAGATAGATAAATTCTAAAAGATGTTAGATAGATAATAATTCATACATTCAATATAGGAACATATCTTAATAAAAAAATTTAAAACGGGTTGAAATTTGAGATTGAATTGGCTCAATTGAGTATTCTCTTGAAATGAGTCAGGCTTGAATGAGTTGAGATTAAACTTAATTTAAATTATCTTGAGCCCAACCTTACAAATTCTGGGCGGGTTCGTTTTTGACAGCCCAAAGTGTGAGCTATGAATTTAGTCGAATTCAATAGTTTTAATTCAATTTTTGTATTTATCTTAATATTTTGTTGGATAGGTATAAAATGTTAATTTTAAATTTAATAAGTTTTAAAAAAATTAAAATTAAGAATTCATAAGCTTCAAATCTTGACTCGTGTTTTGATGGCCACATGTTTGTGGCCAAACACATTTTGGAGCACTTATACGAAGTGCTCAAAAACTTCAAAATATTGTTTTGTTGCCTACATATTGCGTTTGTTATAGTGTTATGATTTATGTAGGTATGAAATTATATAGTTAGTTTGGTGATTGTTAGTTATTTAAAGTCATATCAAAAAAATTATTTTAGAAAAGTGAATCAAATCGAACTTATTTGATTTGGTGTTTGATATATATATTTCTCATAATGATAATCAAACAGATAATTCGATCAATTTTTAACTCTGATATCATTTGTTAGAATCAATCAATAAGACGAAATTCATCATAATTCTTAAATTTATTATTCTAAAATATCATTAAAAAAAATTATGACTAGTAATATTAGAAATAAGAAAAGAAAAACAATTCATTTTTACTAAAAATTGCTAGATAAAGATTCAATGGACAAAATATTTCATAACATTAGTAATTTAAATAACAATTGCTTTTTAAGGAAATTTACACAACAACTAGCTAAAGAAGGTCCCTAATTGTAGCTCATGTTGGAATTAGTCCTCTAATTTTTTTATTATCTTTTTTTAATTAGTCTATTATTTTGTCTTAATTATGCAAGAAGAGAGTAATTTTTTTCCCACTCTTTATTCTTTGTGGGTTTTTTGGGGGGGGGGGAAATTGTATATAATGATAAACTAATAATTCAAATTAAATGTTATATATAATCATACTTTGATTTAGTTGTGCCCTGTCGCAAACTGTTTGATAGTCGTCTCTCTCCCTCAATCTCTCGCTCGCCACTTTCCCTCTCTCGCTTCATCTCTCATTCACTCCCTCTCACTTTTATACAAACACAAATGTATAAAATGTGTTTGTGTTTGTATAAAGCGAGAGAAAACTGTATATATGCATATATTAATGTTCCTCTCTCTCCGCTCTCCCACTTCTCGCTCGCCATTCTCCCAGATCTCGCTCGCCTCTCTCTCAATCTCGCAAACCATCCTCGCATCTTTCGTCTATACAAACAGAAACGAAATGTATAAATTGCGTTTGTATTTGTATAAAGCAAGAGAAAATTGTATATACACATGCAAATACATATATCTTTTTCCTATACAATTTATAAATTATATAATACAAATATTTTCCTGTCCAATTTTCTTTTGTCTTTCTCTCTTTCTCGTTTTTTACATACACAAATTATACAATTGATCTTTTTTTTTTGTATATAACTGCTTTCTTTTGTATATGTATATCGAATTATACAACTGATTTCTTTGTATATATATAACGAACTATACAACTATTTTTTCTTTTGTATATGTATAGCGAAATATACATATTTATGTTTGCTATGAAGCGCAATCATATAAAGTATAGTTATAACATACAAATATGATATTTTTATATGTGTTATATGTGAAAGTTACTTTTTTTAAAATTCATTCTTTTAGTCTTACCTGAAAAACAAAATGTCCTTTTACCATTGTGCAAAATAAATAAATTCTATGTCTTATAGTGAATTGTCTTTTTTAACGTGAGAATTGAATTTACTCCTTGCGCGTGAGATATGGATGAGCCCTAGTCTAAAATCTTCCTTCGAGTGCCTGTGTTTTGCCCGATCTCAATTCTTTTTGGTGAAGTGTACTTACTTACTTCGATGATTATGTAATTGAGGAATGATTTATTCTTTTAGTTTTGATTTGTTTGTGCATTTTTTATTTGACATAATTATTCTAGAAAAGGTAAGATAACAAATTGAAACAAAGTTATTATCACGTAGGATTGAGTACTATCTATTTTGGACATGCCGAATGGAGTAGTGATATATTTGAATCATTTAACTAATGTTTGGGATATTTTTGTATTGATAAGTATTACGGAGAGTAAACTAAATTCTTTTTGCATAGTAAATAGGTGAATTTAGAGAAAACACATAAAATTCTCTTGATCTTTGGTCCGAAATCTAACTTTAGTATTTATTCTACATGAGTGTTTAATTAAATATTCATTTTAACATCTTTGAAGTGAATTTTGTTCAACCCTCCAAACACCAGCCTAGTGCACGTGTTGATACATCTTTCTTCTGCGCGCAATCATCTTATTTACCTTCTAAATTTTTTTATTAAAAAAAAAACACTATTTTATCCTTCCAACTGTAATATCCAATCCATTATCTATTTGAAGAACAATCTTCACCATCAAAGAATCCTAATTTCCTATTTTCCCTCACCATCTCAATCATCTAAAAATGACAAGTTAACAACCTATTTTTTTTTTATACTAGGTAACTTTGTATTATATCACAAGACAATACATGGATTGTATTGAAATCTTATATACAAGAATACTCCCCACTTCACTTCTCTATGGTTAAATTCAATCTAGAACATCAATAATAGAGATAGTGTCTGTAGATACTGAAATTTTGTGGAACTCTAG
This sequence comes from Solanum peruvianum, assembly GCA_027705065.1. Classification (NCBI taxonomy): domain Eukaryota; kingdom Viridiplantae; phylum Streptophyta; class Magnoliopsida; order Solanales; family Solanaceae; genus Solanum; species Solanum peruvianum. The sequence goes on from JAKWJD010001761.1 coordinate 65,377,770, forward strand.
AAGATGCGTTCAATTCGAGTTTGGACTCTACAAATTATGTTCAATTCAGATTAGGATTCTTGGAGGCTACTCAATCCTAAACCCTAGTTTATGCCTATATAAAAGGGTACTAAATTTCCTTAAAAGGCATATCGGAAATTTCATAAAGAGATCAAGATTTCGAATACTCCATAAATTGATGGATTATTCATAAAGAGACGTCAAATCTAAATCATCCTAGTTCGAAAAATACACCACGAACGGCCCTCGAATCATGGATAAATCCTTGGAGAGTAGAATCAAGGAAACATTTATCAAAAATGGTTTTGCAAAACCACCGACCACCTTCAAAAAATAATGGCATGAATGAGTCTTTTCTTTAAAAGTAATGGCATAAATGAGCCAAACTTTTTACTGATGACATAAATGAGCCTTTTTTGAAAGTTTAATGGCATATTTGAGTCATTTCGCATATTTATATTGAACAGAACAAGGTGTTCTTCTTTTCATATTCTCTCACATAGAGTTATTATTTTACTAAATATAAAAAAAGACGATGGAACATTTCTTGCGTAAATTATTTTAAAAAAATAATGTTAAAAAATAGGTAAAAGTTTTGGAAAAGAATCAAAAGTACACCAATATTGCAAACATGAGAAACTATTAGTGTTTCATGTTAAAATTCAAGAATAACTTTGAGTCTTAACACAAAAATGAGGGATTATTTTGAGCCTACTCTTTTTTTATGAAGTCAAAAAAAGGGTGAAAACTAGTTGAAGGGCTATTCTTATTCAATATCGAAGAATAAGGACTATTTTAATCCAAGTTCAAACTTCAGGGAATATTTTAGCCCTTTCTCTGTCACTTTGAATGACTTCTAATAATTTTATTTACTTTGTAAAAAATGCATTAATTTGAGTTACTTTATTTGATCAAAAATAATAAGTGACTTTATTAAATAATTTTACCAGATTGAATAACCATAAGAAAAATCAAACTCCAATTAGTTAAGCTCATAATTCAATTCATGAGCTATAAGGAGTAACTCAGAGTAAATGTTGAGTTCTTAAAATAAAATACACTTAATCTTTGTTGTATTCTAACTCTTAACTTTCTACTATATAGTACCATAATATGGAATTATGAGATGAAACTAAATTTTCGTTTGAATACGTGATATGAAATTTTTGTGTTATATATTTTCTCATATTCTTAAAAATTTCATAAGTTAAAAAACTATTAAAATAACCCAATTATTTATTAAGTCTTACCAAATAAACAAAAATTTATAAAATCGCATAATGAATTATTATAAAGCTATTTATTTTCCACTTAAATAACTGTGTTATCAAACTTTAATTCAATAAAAAAATTGAACATAAATTGTAGTAAACTAGACTTTAATATAACCCCCCCCCCCCCACATAATACGGACAATCTCTTCACGTTGAATTTACATTATTTTTCTATCATGTGACCGAGAACACAACCAACATTGTTACTTTGAACCATTTTTGGTCAACATCATCCGCAACTATATTTTCATAATCATAGACCATAAATATTTCATTACTCCTTTTCACAAATAAATATGTAACACTGCACAAGCTATGACAATTTTCACTGGTGTGTCAATATCATAATGGTTCATGCAATGTTTTAGTATTTTGAATCTATTTTTCCAAGCTACAAAAATTCATGGGGGCTGTTTTAACAAAATATATAAACTTGTGGATCAATTTTTGTTTTTAAAAAAGAATCTCAAATCATGATATGAAATTTCCATATAATTTTTCATTTCATAAATTTTGGAGAATATGATATTTCACGAAAATTAGCATGAAATCACATGTCCAAATGCTGATTTCATCTCACAATTTCATAACGTAATATGATATCGCATGATCAAACACCTACTTAACAAAAAATGTTTCTTTCTAAAATCAATTAATGTAGTATGAACGATATTATAAATAAATTTGATCGAATAATACATATTGATAAATTTTCGTTTCTTGATTACCATTGTGGATGGGGCTGAAATATATTCTTGTTCCTCAAGTTAATTCGACCTAATTACTGTTTACTAGCCTCTATCCTTGCGAGTCACTAGTTCTACTAGTAAATGTTGACAATGTTATTATTTTATTCATCCTCTCCTTACACTAATTATTAATTTTATTTATCTTGTTTGACAAGATTTTTATTTACATGTAGTTTATTCAAGAGTGTTTTAAAAGATAGTGTCGTGATGTGAGACATTTTATGTATACGGAGTGAAATTTTAAGTCTTGAGATACAGAATGTAAGTGTTGTAGATTTATAGGGGCGTAGTTTTATTTATATTAATTATATAATTACCTTATTTTATTAGTAAGAAAACAAACAAAAATAAAACTTTCAATTATTTTACAAAATAAATTTTAATAAATAACCTATAATATATATATATAAAAAAAAAGTATATTATGATTTCTATTTGAGAAAGATATTAATAATCAATAATAAAGAAAAAAATATTACAAATCATTACACTAATAATAATAAAAAACATGTTTTAAAGCATAAAAAGCTCCAAAAAAATAATAATGCCCAAGGCATAGGCCTTATGTTGCGCTCCAAATACTAGACTTACGCATTATAAACCTACGTCTTCAATTTGTGCATAGCGCATTTTTGTTAAGTCTCGCCCGCCTCAAAACTCGCCCAAAAAAATGTTTTTGAAAATACTAGTCAAATATTTTCTATCTATATATAAAAATAATAATAATAATATTTCTGCCTTGTCATCTTTCTTTTTCATCATTTTCTTTTTTTATATATATAAAGTTTTATCTTGTGTGTAAGTAAGGGAAATAGAGGTAACAGTAAATTTATTATATATAATCTTGAAAGATTCAAATTTCTCAGTACCAAATTCAACCAAACCAAAATCAAGAAGAAGAAGAATGAGTTTTCTAGCTGGAAGAGTAGCAGGAAAAGAAGGAGCTTTTTTCTTTGAAGAATCCAAACATGCCGTTACCCGTTTAGCCCAAAAGATCAACAAAAATCCAACTTCTTCTCCTTCCAATTCCACTTCTCTAAATCAAGAATCATCTTCCCCTGATGTTCTTCCTGAGATTCTTCGACATTCTTTACCTTCCAAGATTTTTCATTCTCCTTCCTCTGCAGATTCCTCACTCTCTAATACTTCCAAATGGGTTCTCCCTACTGATCCCAATAGGACAAATTCCGTATCTCCAGATGCTCTTAATCCTCTCAGAGCTTATGTTTCTCTTCCACAAGTCACCTTTGGACCTAAAAGGTAACTTTACTGCTGTCTTTGATTGAAAATGATGAAAGGGTACTGATTTTTTCTCTTTTCTTTTTGTTGTTTGGCTGAAATATGATTGAAAAGATTGAATTTTGGATGTTGGGTTTTAGCTAGTTTATGTGTTGTAACTGAAGAATGGGTACCGAGTTTTGTTCTTCTTTTAGCTAATTAGGTGATTGAAAAAGATTGAATTTTTTATGTTGGGTTTTAGCTAGTTTATGTATTGTAACTGAAGAATGGGTACTGAGTTTTGTTCTTCTTTTAGCTAATTAGGTGATTGAAAAAGATTGAATTTTTGATGTTGGGTTTAGCAAAATTTTAATTTTTGAACATCTTCAAATGGGTACTGGGTTGTCTTTTTCATTTCTTATCTAAACGTTTCATATTCTTTGGAGTGAAAGAATTGATGGGAGATTACTTAGTTTGGCGAATTTGTGATTACAAATTGAAATTTTGTATGTTGGGGTAGGGATTTATTAACATGACCAGTTTTTAGAATGGTTTGATTATCTTGTGTAATTTTGGTGAGGTGTTAAGAGTTAGACACTGGATATGTGACTTAAGACTATTAGACAATCAAGTGTGAGTATGGACTATGGTACTGATTTAGCATGGTGTAAGTGAAGGTTTCATCTGTATTAGGCAATGTCAACTCTCTGTGTTGGATAACATTGTGGGATTGTAACTAATATGAAAATGTGCTTTTAATTGCTTCAGCATTCAATAGTTAGTTAGGGTGTATGAAGTAAACCTCTCTCTATCTTCTTTGATTATATACATCTTCTTTTGACGATCACCTTGGTAATATCTTCTCCAGGTGGCAGTTGCCAGATACAGAAAACTCTGTACAAGCCTCAACGGCAAATGACTTGCGTCGCGATAAATACACACCGATTAATCCTGAAAAACTTAAAGCTGCAGCTCTGGGGATGTCTCAAAGTAAGACAAAAACTTTACATCTTTGGTTCCATTTTGTTAGAATTTCTTTTCCCCAAAACCAAATGTAGTTGCTTTTGGATTAGAAAACTTATGTCCAGTTTTCAGAAATCAAATGAAAATGTTCTACAGAATTATAAAAATATATCAATAATCAATGTTCTCCAAAACATTTTCTCAAGAAATTCGACAAACATACTATAAGTTTTATGTTCTATAGGCTGAGGTGTAGTCATTTTAAGCCATACCTACCGTATTATAAAATTCTTGATCTGGAAGTATATTTCCAGAAAATAGTAAATCTGAGAAATTTTACATTCAACACGATATACCTCGGAAACCACCCAAATATGATATTAAGTGATATTGTTTTTGGATCCTTATTGTTTATAGTTCTGTTCAATGTAGTTGCAAAGGCATTTGCTATTGCCACTGCTCTTGTCTTTGGTGGTTCCGCCTTGACGTTTGGCTTGGCAGCATCCAAGCTAGAGTTGCACAATGTAAGCATAATCTTTCTTTCTCTTATGATTTACCTTATGGATGTTTGAACTCTGTACTGCTAACTTCATTTCTGCTAAACATTACAATGAGGTAAGATCACATATGGGAGTAACACTCAATCCATTGCTTTTGAGATGGAAGAGTACCTGATATCAATGGAGGATGGTGATTTTATGATTCTTTTTGACGTCTACATTACTACATTTCTGCACTAGTCGAGTTCAGTTGAGGAATTTGTCTGTTTGATTTTAGTTTATAGACAGTTTTAGTTAGATAAAGAGTGTTGCTTAGTTATCCACTGTTCTATGCTTCTGATTTATGTAATATGTGGATGATGCTGATGTTGCGCAGCCTGATGATATCCGGACGAAAGGGAAGGACATGGTTCAGCCAAGATTGGAAACATTCAAAGAACAGCTGAATCCTTTAAGGATTTGGGTAAGCAAATGTTCAACTATTCTTCGATATTTGCTTCTACCGTTATCTAATGAATGGTAACCTCTATTCTCAGGCTGAAGAGAAGTCGAGAAAATGGCATTTGGAGAAAAAAGAAGACATTAAAGAGAAGCCTTTGATAAAAGAGCTCTCTAAAATATTAGGTGCCAAGTCGTCAAACTAAATATATGCATTCATCAAAACATTTTGTTTTCTTCTCTCACTGTGTAATCTTGTATAATATGATCTGTCAGCAGTTTGTATTTTCTATGTATCCTGCAGTACTACATTTTCTCTGTAAATTGCTGTGTTTTCTATGACGAATAAAAAAACATTTGATGAACATGTAACTAGAATACACATGTTTACAATAATTGATCATCTTTGGTTCTACAACGAACCAAAATTCAGATTCATAGAGCATAATCATCTGGGAAACCAAAAGTTATATGGCATTGTGAAAGCAAGAACACGAATACTCGAAAGCAATAAATAACTTCATTTTCAGCAGCGGAAGTCTCTCAATCTTCCATTAATCACATACAAGGATTGTAGCAAGGGACATCTATCAAGAGATCACTATTGATAAACGAGTTCCCAGGAAAATTTAAGCGAATTAGTACAGTACAAATATGATTCTTGATCAGGGCTTTCTTCCTTTCAAGGAAGAGATAAGGTTTGTGTACTCCTGGCATTACACACTGGGTATGTTGTTATAATATGATTCTTGATCAGGCTTCTCTTCCTTTTAAGAGGTAAGGTATGTGTACTTGTGGGGTTACACTGGATATGTTGTTGTAATATGATTCTCGATCAGGCTTCTCTTCCTTTTAAGGAAGAGGTAAGGTATGCGTACTTCTGGGGTTACACTGGGTAAGTTGTTGTAATATGATTCTTGATCAGGAGATCCTAACCACAGATATATTGCAACTCAAGATGAGGCAAAGTTCTTATTCATCAATATGATTCTTGATCAGCTTTTACAGGCTTGTCATCATACATCCAGCTTCACATGTAATCCAATATATAGAAACAGGCACCTAACGGGGGCAGGGGCAGATACAGGAAGAGGAGAGTTGTAAAATCAAAATAGAAATAGGCACCTAAATTTGCGATGTTCCCAGTATTTGTATAAATTAAGATTCATCTTTTGGTAGACTCATTAAGATTCATCTTTTGGTAGACTCTGCAATATTCAGTAATAACTCATGCATGAGGCCACACAAATTGCATTCAGTAGACACAACCCAGTCTAGTGCACAAACTTTTATAAGTAGCAAGTTGTCACATTAAATAGAGAAGGTTTCTGGCTTTTACAAAAAGGATAGTGATCTCCCAGTGCTATACAATAAGATAACACATACAACAATGCCAGTGCTACTACGCAAGAAAGTGTGTACCTCCTCATACTGCATCAAGGTCAGCTATTTATCTCTTCCTGCGCTTTGACTCCACCTAGCAACAGGAATAGTCGCAGTTAAGCTAAAATGCTTGTCAGTTACAGATAACTTACAGTCAAGAGTACAAAAGAGAGCTTAAATTAATGGGATAGCAGTATCATGAAGCAATCACCTTCAGGAACCCCCCACAGCTTTGGTTCAATAAAGGTACGTACATTGCAGGTCACGAGCTCAAATTCAGGCTTACAGTGAGAAGGTCCTTTGTTTTTGTTAAGTCAAAGAATACAGTGAAGAGGCTCTTTTATCTACCGATATCCAAAGCTGGAAACAGAGAATTTTCGCGGTTTACAAATATAAAACAATGTGATCCCCTTCATGACACACAGAAAGATGTGAAGGGATTGATACATATGCGTCCTTCTAAATCTCCTATCTATTCATTAGAAGATAGTTTCAATAAATAGCTCAACATATGACTATTCAGCCACTCATGCGCAACTTATCTCTCCCCCTCAAACCATATCAACTACTTCTAACTCTCATTCGCCCATACCACCACAACTACAACCCATTCTGTCAATTTATCAAACATTCACGCCATTTAGTTTTCCTATTAACAACCACCCCCCACTTCTCTCACAAAAATGTCGCTGCATAATCTACACTTCTTCCCACTGAATTCTTGCATGAAATACCATGGCAGAGAGAAAAATAGACACCAATTACCTCAAAACACAATATCTTGACAAACACAAGTCTCATAGATATAGCAAAGGATCCAAATCCAATACCAACTTCGACAAGCATTGGTGCACGACTCTCCGTGCCAAACAGGGTTAAAGGGGTCTGGCCCACGTGTTCTGCATGTGATCATGATTACTTTTCTCCAAAAATTATTGACATACAAATTTCCTTAGGTCTTTCATCTGTAAAAGAATGGGTAGTCCTTTCACTTGAGAACAAGTATAGGATTTCTGCTTAGCTCCTCTTATACAAAAGCCTACATTGTTAACTTACCTTCTAAAAATTATCAAAGCCTACATGGTTTTATGTGAGGAAAATTTTAAGTTTAAGAAATGAAAGTAATATGCAACGGTCTAGACAGCACAGAAAATTAGAACAATATGTAGGAATTCATCTTTGATATTTAACCTTAGCAACAATAGTTTGTTGTTTCTTTTATAAAGACCTTCACAATAATCTACATCATCTTCAAAGGATAAAAAGGAAGGTGACAACCAAGAGGCTATCTGAACTCCTTTATATCTCAAATATATTATCCCACACATTCTAAAAGAATTAGATGAAGTACTCACAAGATATATGGAAAACCAAATGACCTGACATCATATTAAAGTAAGAAAGTGGAGTTCTGCACCTTAGCAGTGGACATATGGTTAGTGAAGCAACAATTACAGAATACTCCCAGATTATTTTAACATGTAATTGTTCAACTTTTGCTTTCGAATTGCTCCAAATATGTCATTTTTTCCTAAATGAATAACTTCGTTCCAACCTTATTAAATGTGTCTCCAATACCTTCAACACTAAATAACAAAAATCCAAATACTAAGAGTATCAAGCAACTATTATAATGTGAGCATTTTCAGTCACAAGCTTGGATAAAGAAGGATTGAGGTAGCTTCATGACCAGCCGAACAATAGTCTAGCTATGATAATCCTTTATATTGAATGTTAATGATCTAAGTTTTCGGACTCTTCAGTTTCAGTGCCACACCCGTGTCAGATTCATAAAAAATACTACTTTTGGAGAATCCAACATGCACCCGTTGACATTTTTGAAAAGTCCGAGCAACATAGGTAATGATCCTATAGCGACTAGTTTTCTTTATGTTGGTAAAAAGACTCTTAACCTACTGAGATTCCACTCAACTAATGTCATCTGTTCCCAGTGAAAGTAGCTCCAAACTCGACTGAAGCCAATGTAAGAGTGAGTAATTCGAGTTCTCCTACTAGGTAAATATGAAGACCGTATCTGAAGAAAGATACAGTTCAGCAGGGACTTAAATCATATTTTCCAAGCTGACTTATAGTCCTATAACTTCCAACATTCTCCATCCCCAGGTCATCCATGCTTTGCACTTTTGTATGCTTTCCTTTGTTGAACCTCAGAGAGATTGAAACAAGCTTAACTTTGTCTTTAGTCATTGATTATATCAGTAGCCCAGTACATTAGTTTACATCAGATGAGCAGGTAACATCATGACTTTGGGGATACCCTTCAACTAGCCTGCCTTTCTCCTTCCCTTAGGGGTTGTTGGGATAAGTTATCCCAAACATGTCAACCAAACAAAACACCAAACTTTTATCCCAGGACTATTTTTTAAATCCCAAGACTATACATTCTTATCCCTCACATCAAACGACCCCTTATGGTTAGAATATGATATATTAGATATAACCAAACTAAACATGCACCACTTTCAGAAGCGCGACCTTCTCCTTCCATAATGATCCTAAATGTCACGCTACACAGGAGAACATAGTGCAAAAAGTTCACCCTTTCTATCACAAACAACAACAGTCTGTTGACTAACTTGAGATACAATACTTGCAGATATTACTAATATTATCATGTAAAAGTTTACCAGGTGAGTGTACAGAGTTTTTACCTTTGCTTCATCAGGTGGTGAAACATGAAATGAGTTCAAAGGACGTTTGTTTTCATCTTCTGAGGAACAGTCAGAACACAAGAAATGCTCTAATGTCTTTGCTTCATCAATGGACATACCCATACAAGAGGGATGAAACCTGCAATAGAATTGCAGGAAAAATGAAAAGATTTTTTATAGATACGGTTATCAACTAATCGTAATTTAGAAAATTAGGTTAAACTAAAAACTCCATGACTCGGGTTTCCTAATTAAAGATGCTGAAGAGTGTACTACACAGTGTAGCCCCCAAATTCAATGGAGACAATTACAGACACGGGAAGATTTTACATTTCTTAATGCATACTTTAGACTTATGAAGACTCTTCCTTCTTAAGTTATATACCAAGATAGGTACTTTTGTACTTCTAATAAAAGTTTCCAGTTCTCATGACAGATTTCATTCTAAAGAAACTTAGTTTATCAACCAACGTTGAGACAATAGCTTGATATGGGATGTAAGTAATTGGACATATAACTAAAAATCATAGATGAACCTTTATTATCCCTGGTTGACATAGTAATATAATGTGGATAGTGGACACTAAAAAGGCAGGACAACTTAATAATCCACTTCAAGAAGATAAACTCTGCATGGATGAACTAATTAAACTTGCTGCATTTGCTGATAAAAAAGAGAAGGGAGAAACATGACACAATTCATTTGTTGCCTTTTCAAGCTATGTGCCCTTTGAAGTTGACTGAACATTAATTTGTCCTTACATCACGCTTGATCTAAACTGAAAGTAATTACACATTTGAAGATATCCATTTGTTTTAACTAAAACATTAAATGGATAGACACTTGTGAATTTCCATGCATAGAAGTAGAAAAGGCATGCAAATGCGTAAAGAAGATGAATTTGTGGACATTTGAAGGCATACCAGTCTTTGCATCCTTCACATTGTACCATGAGATCATCAGGGTTGTAGGGCATCTCACACTTACAATACCTTCAAAATCAAAACATCCCATAGTATCCAGGTTTTAGTAAACACTACAAAACATAACTTTCAACTTCCACTGAGAAAAGGATGAAGTAGCATCGAGCTAAGCAGCAAAGCTATTAGAAACTCACACAGCAACACGGTCAGGAGTAAACCCCCCTGTGGCAGCTTTGTACTCGAACCTGCAAAAATAATCCTCAGGGGCCACATTCTCCAATTTGGTGTAGTTCTTAAAAGAGTGCACTATGCACTTCCCTTCAATGGTGTGTGCACTCTGCACATCAAAGTGATCTGACAAGAACAGCTCTTTGGCCCCATGGAACTGTCTGCGACCACCAATAGACTCCTCGGGTCGGTAATACCATCTAACTCTGACCTTCACATTGTTCCGGTGATCAGCCTCTAGCTTCTCTACTTTTGCCACGTATGGAGGTTTATCAGAATCAGATGGTCTCATCAATACACAATCACCAGCTGAGACAGAAAATTCAAAAGATATATTCTTCAGTCTAGTGACCTCCAACAATTCAACACTTAAACAACTCAAATGCTGCTAGCAAAGAGAACCTAACAGCCCAAAACCTCATCAAAGTCCTTTAGAACCACAATACAAGAAATGTACTTGCTAACTTTCTTTTTTTATTGTTTGAGTGAATTACGACATCTACACAAAAATTGTAGAAACATTAGAGCAAAAGTAAAAGATTAACCAAATAATATAGGAAGACAAAACCCAATGAGCTATACAAAAGATGGTACTCTAATAGACAACCAATAATACAAATCATAGAAGGAAAAAAGGAGTAGTACTTCAATGAGCCAAAATAAACAGCTAGTAACACCAAAAAAATACCATCTTTATCCTATAAACACACAACAAAATAATTACCAAAACCAAAATTGATCAAATAAAGAAATGAAATAAACACAAGTACAATCATAGAAGCAAAAAGAGCTGTATTACGTCTAACAACTTTGTTGGTGCCCTTGATACTGTAAGAATCAAGGTCTTTCTTTCCAGGTTTAGTCTTAGCCATCAATCTTTAAACTCGGTCCTTCAAGAATGGTAAACAAAACCCAGAAATTTCTATTGGTTCACAAGAAAGACTCAATCTTTAAGCTCAATCTTAAAGAATGAAAAAAAAAAACCAGAAACTTCTATTGGTTTACAAGAAAGACTATCTTTTTTGTCTCCACTTTTTTTAAGAAAATGTTAAATAAAACCATGTGGTGATGACAACAGTAAAAACAGGAAATGGGTAAGAATTGGACAACTCTAACTCCCTCAGTAAAAGAAAAGGGGCAAAAACCCTAGTTGCTGGAAAATGGGGGGCTGAGAGTGGAAGCAAGGGAGGGGGAGGGGGGTCCTATTGAAGGAGCTTATCAAATTTTACCCCTATTTTCACTTCAAAACTTAACTCTCACATATAGTTTGTATAATTTTAGATTTGTACAATTTCGCTTGAATGTCATTCGTATAAATTGTTGATAGTAACTCGTTTATATAAATTTTTGACAGTCTCTTAATTTAATTTTATGTGTTTATATATCTGCATAAAATTTAAATTTATATATAATTAAGTGAAAATAAAGTATTTGTATATCAAATTTCTCTCTCGTTTTATACAACACAAATTATACATTGTAATTGTATAATTTGTGTTTATATAAAGCGACAAAGAGAGAAAGACAAAATATAACTGACAGGAGAAAAATTGTATTTGTATATATATATATATATATATATATATATATATATATATATATATATATATATATATATATATATATATATATATATATAAAAAAATTCTCTTGTTTTATACAAACACAAACACATTTTATACAATTGTGTTTATATAAAAGCGAGAGAGGCGAAGGAGAGACTGACGAGAATGGCGAGCAAGAAACCTAGGGAGAGAGGCAAATGACAATTGTTTGGTACAGATTACAATTAAACCAAACTATGGTTATAACATTTAATTTAAATTAATAATTTGCTATTATATACAATTTTTTCTTACCGTCACTTTATCTCTAATCATCATTCATTATTATTGTATATTATCACTGCTAATCATCATTAATCACTGATAGTTTTTATACGATCATGGAGTTAATACTCCATTGTTGCAGCTTTCTGCAATACTAAGAAAATGGCAGTAAGGAACATGAAGAAGAAGAAGAAGAAGCTGTTAGTTTTTTTTCATATATCAAGTATACAATAATGACTCCTATTTATAGGTATCATGTTACTTCTATTTGATCACACTTTTGGAGTGGAAGTTAGTTATAACTAACTACAAGTTGCCTAACTACTTCTATGACTCCTAACTAACTAATACTAACCAACTCAACTACTTATTGGACTTATGTAATTCCAATACTCCCCCTCAAGCTGGAATCTCTATAGACATTAAAGACTCCAAGCTTGTCGATCAGTTCAAGATGTTGAGAAACCCCCAGTCCTTTGGTTAGAAGATCTGCTAATTGTTCCTTTGTGTTGATATATTCTGTGTGTATCATACCACTTTTGATTTTTTCCCTCACAAAATGACAATCAATCTCAATGTGCTTGGTTCTTTCATGAAAAATAGGATTAGCTCCAATCTGAATTGCAGCCTTACTATCACAGTGCAATTTTACAGGAACTACCACATTCACATTAAGTTCTTTCAATACTCCAAGCAACCAAGATATTTCTGATACTGCAGCTGCCATGCTTCTATACTCAGCTTCTGCTGAACTTCTGCTAACTGTATGTTGCTTCTTTGATTTCCAAGAAATGAGTGAATTCCCTAGCTTGATTACATACCCTGTCACTGACCTTCTTGTGTTTGGACATGCTGCCCAGTCTGAGTCACAGAATGCCTCCATTTCATTGCTGTTTTCACTGCTAAGCAATATTCCTTGTCCTGGACATCCTTTAATATATCTAACCAATCTCAATGCAGCTTCCCAGTGAGACACCTTAGGTTTTTGCATGAACTGTGATAAAACTTGTACAGCAAAACATATATCAGGTCTAGTAGTTGTTAAGTATAACAACCTACCAATTAATCTCTGATATGCAGTAACATTTTCATATAAAGGATCATCTGTCTTTGCAGTGGCTTCATCATATTCAACAGTAGTTAATTTGACACCTGATTCTAAAGGTGTGCTTGCTGGTTTTGAACCTCCAAGACCACAGTCAGAAATCAACTCCAGTGCATACTTTCTTTGGCTAAGAACAATACCATTTCTTGATCTTAGTACTTCAATACCAAGAAAATACTTTAGATCACCAAGATCTTTCATTTTGAAGTTACTATGCAATGTAGCCTTTAGATCCTCAATTAGAACACTGCTATTTCCAGTTATAAGAAGATCATCTACATAGATCAACACTGCTGCAATATCATCTCCAACCATCTTTGTGAAAAGGGAATGATCATAAGAACTTTGAGAATAACCAGCAATAACTAGAGCCTCAGTTAGCTTAAGGTTCCATTGCCTAGAAGCTTGTTTCAAGCCATATAAAGACTTCAACAATTTACAGACTTTGTTCTCCCCCTGCCTCTGAAATCCTTGAGGCAAGTCCATGTATACTTCTTCATTGAGATCACCTTGAAGGAAGGCATTATGAACATCCATTTGAAAAAGAGGTCAACCATGGGATGCTGCAACACTAATCACAGTTCTCACTGTGACCATCTTAGCTACTGGAGAAAATGTTTCATGATAGTCCAACCCTTCTTGTTGATTATAGCCTTTGGCAACTAACCTTGCCTTGTACCTTTCCACCTCACCATTGGCTTTAAGTTTAACTTTATAAACCCATTTTGAACCAATAGGGTGTTTACCAGATGGCAAATCTACTATTGCCCAGGTATTGTTTTGCTCTAAAGCAGCTACTTCAGACTGCATTGCATCCACCCATTGTTGGTGTTTGGAGGCTTCCTTAAAGCTGGTGGGTTCCACTATAACTGAGAACCCTTTGATAAAATTTTGATAAGATGGTGTCAAGAGATCATATGACAAATTATTAGCAATAGGATATGAACAAGTCATATTAGACTTAGTTGAAATTATGTAATCTTTATGCCAAAGTGGAGGCCTAGAATGTCTAGCAGTTCTTCTAGCAGATGTAAGATCACCATCACCTGTGATTTCACTATGCTCCAACAGATTACTCTCTAAAGAAGCATCAACTTCAGATTGTATAGGATTGATCTCCTCAACATGTTCATTGGAATCTACAGAATTTGAAGGCATATTATCATCTGCATGATCAAACATATCCATTTGTATGGGAGCAGATGGTACTTTTTCTGTGATAACATCTTTAAAAGGAAATGAATCTTCCATGAATGTAACCTCCCTGCTCACTGATATGACATGAGTCTCCAAATCCATGACTTTATATCCTTTTTGTGTTTCTAAGTACCCAATGAAGACTGATCTTGTTGCTCTTTGAGCAAATTTATCTCTTCTTGGCAAAACTGATACAAAACACATACATCCAAACACCCTCAAATGCTCTAGATTAGGTGCTCGTTTATAAAGAAGTTCATATGGTGACTTCCCTTGTAATACAGTTGTAGGCATTCTGTTTATCAGATAGGCTGCAGTTTTAACACAATTTCCCCAAAATCTGATAGGAATTTCACTGTGAAACTTTAGTGCTCTGGCTACATTTAATATGTGTCTATGCTTTCTTTCAACAACACTATTTTGTTGAGGTGTATAAGCACATGAACTCTGATGAACTATTCCAAGAGAAGAAAACAAAACACTGCATTTGGAGTTAAAAAACTCAGTTCCATTATCAGTTCTCACAACTTGAACTTTAACACCAAATTGTGTATTAACCATCAACATAAAGTCTTTCAATATAATGTGCACATCTGATTTGTGTTGAACTAGACAAAGCCAAGTAAATCTACTGAAATCATCAACAATTGTCACAAAATACTGCTTATTATCATGTGTAGGAACTTTGTAAGGTCCCCAGAGATCAACATGAAGAAGTTGAAAATTATGAGTTGACTTAGAATTACTTGTAGGAAAACTCAATCTACTTTGTTTAGCCACTGGACATATTTGACAGCAATTGTATGTGGAGATGTTGAAATACTTCTTAAGAGAATGTATCTGTTTCATAACCTTGATAGGTGGATGTCCAAGTCTGAAATGCCACAAGTCAGCCAAACTTGCACCCTTTATTGATGTTGAAGCTGAATTCACTCTTGCACCAACAGTACTTTGTAGTAGATATAAACCATCAATCTCTTTACCAATCCCAATCACCTTGCCATTGTAAAGTTCCTGCAGTATACAAAAGTGAGGAAAGAAACTCACACTACAAGATAATTCCTTGGTGAGTTTTGCCACAGACAGTAAATTGAACTTAAAATCAGGTACATGAAGTACATTCTTCACTGTCTGATTTCCAAATATGACTGAATTGCCTGTATGT
The DNA here is from genome assembly GCA_027705065.1 of Solanum peruvianum. NCBI lineage: Eukaryota > Viridiplantae > Streptophyta > Magnoliopsida > Solanales > Solanaceae > Solanum > Solanum peruvianum. Next base: position 65,393,415 of record JAKWJD010001761.1, read on the forward strand.
TTCACCTGAGCTTTGCTTCCTGTTGGCAACTGAACTGTACTTGAGTGTTCATTCTTTGTGTTTTTCAATTCATACATGAGCTCCTCATATGAAGCAACATGATGAGTGGCTCCTGAATCAATTATCCAGTCATATGATTTAGTCTGTAAAGAAACATTACCTGTCAAGTTAGCCTTGCAGTCACTTGGTTCTTTGTTGTGTAACATACTCTTCTTTTGATTGTATTCTTTCTTTGTGAATTCAGATTCCTCCCTCTGTTTATCTATTGAAGCATTGTTAGCATATGGCTTAAAGTTTCCAGAATTTCCAGTGTTGTTGTAAGTATTGCTACTGGAAGAACCTTGTGATCTAAAACCTTCATTGTTGTTTTGGTATGATCCACTAGAATCTGATTGTTTTCTCTTACTCTTGAAGTCAGAGGGATATCCTACCAGCCTATAGCACTTTTCAGTTACATGATTTTTGAAACCACAGATCTCACATCCAGTATTGTTATTGCCTGGTAATACTTTCTTCCCTTTGAATCCTTGTCCTTGTCCTCTTCCTGTCATCATGGTAAGTGGTTCTTTATTTGAATCCACAACACCTAATACTCTTTGGCTTTCCTCTTGAATTACAGTTGCATAAGCTTGGTTAATTGTAGGTACCTCACTTTTCAACAACAAATCACTTCTCACATGACTGAAAGTCTCATTTAACCCCATCAAGAACATCATCAATCTTTGTTGATGTAAATGCTCAATGTAAGGCTTAGCATCATCACATTTACATGATGGTGAAGGCACCAATACATCATACTCATCCCATAAATCCCTCAATTTAGAATAATACTCTGTTACAGAATCCGTACCTTGCTTTAATGTGGCTACTTCTGTCCAGAGTTGATAGATCCTAGTAAGGTTAGATTTATCAAACCTCTCCTTGAAATCTTCCCAAACTCGTTTTGCATTTGATGCATATACTATTGTTGTTAACAAATTGTTTGCTACTGTGCTGCTAATCCATGAAAGAACCACTGCATTGCATCTTTCCCATTGAACTGCTAATTCATCCTTGTACATACTCTTCAAACAGGTTCCATCTATGAAGCCTATCTTGTTCTTCACCAACAGTGCCAATCTCATCGATCTGCTCCAGAGACCATAATTCTCAGGTCCTGTAAGCTTTGTTGTGATCAATGCAACACCAGGCATGTCTGAAGGCTGCAGATAGAGTGGATGATTGTGTCCAAGAGTTGCTACAGTAAGTTCTGCCATGGCTGTAATCTGATCTTCAAAAGACTATTTCGCGGAAAGAAAAATTCGAAAACTAGTCGTAATCACGCCTGCTCTGATACCATGATAGTTTTTATACGATCATGGAGTTAATACTCCATTGTTGCAGCTTTCTGCAATACTAAGAAAATGGCAGTAAGGAACATGAAGAAGAAGAAGAAGAAGCTGTTAGTTTTTTTTCATATATCAAGTATACAATAATGACTCCTATTTATAGGTATCATGTTACTTCTATTTGATCACACTTTTGGAGTGGAAGTTAGTTATAACTAACTACAAGTTGCCTAACTACTTCTATGACTCCTAACTAACTAATACTAACCAACTCAACTACTTATTGGACTTATGTAATTCCAGTAATCACTCTGCGTTATCATAATTTGTGTCGGTAGTCATCATTATTGTCAATTATATTATCAATCGTTATCATATTTATCACCTCAATTATTGTAATTATATCATTGTCGTCTCTATTACCATCGGTACCTCCACCCACCACTATCTACTACCATTATTACTACATCTAAATTTTATTGTTAATTATTTTCACCATCAAAACTAGCACTGTCGTCGATTACCATCAACAAATCAACAATCATCACACATTATTCAACCAACTTTGTCATCGTCACATCAGTCACTATAACATCAGCCACATTTAATACCTCAACTATTATCAAAATATTATTAGCCAGTAATCACTAACACTAACATCATTACTTACTACAAATTATCTACCATTACTAATGAACATAAATATTTTATTTTTTTATTATTATGTTAAAAAAATAAGTAATCTTAATTATCAAGTGTCTAGATATTAGAGACGACATCATACTCACTCAAACGATTCATTCAAAATAATTTTTAAACTTAAAAAATAAACATTAGTAAAGATTATTAGTATTTAGTACAAAAAGAAGAAATAAAAACATGCTAATATAAGTTTAAAGTTTTTTTTATATATATCCGTGCTTATCATTCGAACAATATAGACAATTATAAATGTAATGCTAATAAATTTATAATATGATCATTGATAAAAAAAACTTTTTTCCTCTTAACTTAAAATGAACTTTCTTGATGACATTAGTATAAATTATTATTGTTCACTATGAAAGAAGACGATCAGAGAGAAAAATTTATAGTTTTGATCATTTATTTCAAAAAATTCTCTCTTTTAAATATATTATGTTAAAAGAGGGGGAAAACGCTTAAATAGAAAATTTATCTTCATTAATAGTATTATAAAACATGTAACATACAATATAGGATGATCTTTAAAATGATATTTGTAGACATACTATAAATTTAAGTTTCCATTTCAAAGGTTACTTTTTTTTTTTTAAAAAAAAGAAGACAATTAAAATTTCATGGACTAAACAAAAAATAAACATGATAGTAAAGGGTATAAGTATGAGTTTGATGAGTTATTGTATTTAAAATAAAATATTTTGGAGAAGTGGGTTTTGAGTTTGAAATATAAGGAGTGACTACAAATTTAATGGAAAATTATCATTTTTGCAAAATAAATTTGTTAGATTTGTTGTTATTTTTACAAGTTAATGATTGAAGTTTATATATAAAATTCATGTTTGAAATTTAAACTTTATTTTGAGTAATTTTTTAGTGTTGAATTATTACTATGAGTGGCAATCATAGTAATATGATTATAGGATACATATATCATAGGACTTATTCACTCAATTGAGCAGTTATGTAACAATCACTTTCACTAAAATATATTAATATATTATTTATGAAAAACTTTTTATAAAAATAATTAATCTAAAAGAATAAACTTATATTAAAATATTCAGATTGTATTGAATGTATTAAGGCGATATTTAATACGTTTTTTTTTAAGAATATAATCATTACAAGTCTTTCAAATTGATCATCTAGGGTCTGCCCACTAATCTCTTTTATAATTGATGATATTTGTGCTCATAAAAGAACAAACTTATATTAAAATATTTAGAGAAATAATAGAATGTGTAAGACGATATTTAATACGTTTTGTAAAAATGAAAAGAAAAATTTACATAAATATATTATAATAAAAAAATATTTATCGTTTATAGTAATAACATTTTTTTTTCACTTGACCACTTTTAATTCACTTATAATACAAGTTTAATACATATTACAAAGATAAATTTATTATTCAAATATAATATAAGTTTTAATGATGAATAATACATTTATCACACATTTTAATACATTCATAATACAATGTGACAATTTTTTACCAAACAAACATAATATATTTCAAAAACTATTTTAATTCAAATATATTGCATACATAATTCACTTTTTAATACATATTACATATTTATCACAATATTGTTATAAATGATAATAAACAAAAAGTATCGCTAAAATTAGTAATTATTTTTAAAAATGTATTTATTCACATAATTTTTCCAAATAAAAATACTTTATTGCTTAGTTCAATTAAAAATTTATCCCATTACTCTAAAATCAGTTTGTTCAATATATAGCAAAAGCAAATAATAAGGTATAACTTAATCAGTTCAACTCAAATCCTTCTATATTAGTTAACTTATTTTTACAATATGTAATTTGTCATAAATTACATTTACGTTGGACGTATATTATTACTAGGTAGAGGTGGCCCGTGCTTGCACGGGCCCAACATTGAAAGATTTTTGTTAGTTAGATATAAACGTATAGAATGTATGAGTCTGAATATATATATATATATAGAGATGGATAGATATTATATATATATGAAATATGGTTGACAGTTGTTTTAGTTGTTTTGTTCGTTGTCATGGCTATGTTATTTAAGTTGGATATCTACAATATTTACATAATGCTGTATTTTGACTATTAGTCAGCGTCATTCAAAAAGCACCTGTGAAATAAGATGAAAAATGAATTTAGTATATAGTTATGGGGAGGAGTTAATGTTGAGTATAGTACTTTTACACATTGCAAGATTTAAATACCTGGTTTGAGTATATACTGGTTTGTTTAAGAATTTATCATTGATAACAAGATTTAAGTACATGTCAATTTCTTATAACTATGCAGCAAAGTCCATCCCTGGATAAAAAGTTAATCTAAACCCAAAAAGATTAAAACTTTTACACTGATACCAAACGAAACAAATCCAGAAGCAACACAGGTGATATTCAGCAAAAACTTCAACATGCCCAAGAAAAAATCACAACTTTTGCACTAGGACCAAAGAAAATCACAACTTTTGCACTAGGACCAAAGAAAATCACAACTTTTGCACTAGGACCAAAGAAAATCACAAACCCCACAAGCAAACCAGGTGATTTCCAGCAAGAAATAAAGCACCCATTAAGTTTTTCCACAAAAATCAAAGCAATTAAGAATGGACATCACCAACATTACTTCCCTTGTAAAAACTAAACCAACCAAAAATCACAACTTAAAAAAAAAAAAAAAAAATTTCCTTGTAATTCTTGCATTGCTAGTTCCTTGAAACCCCAACCCCACCACTAGCTTGCTGCTCACAATCAACCGGAGTCGACGACTTGGGTATCTCAGGGAAACTAACCGGGCCAGTTGGGTTTAGGGTTTCGTCAATAGAATCAATCGGAGAAACCCGACCCGGTGAGAGGATCCGACGTGGGTCAATTCGGGTCAGTCTGGAGGGGTTTTGAAGAGAATTAGGGAAAGAAGATAAGGAATTGGAAGAAGACTTTGTGGGAACTTCCGGTTTTAGAAAAGATTGGGTCTTCTTGGGATTTTGAGCCGGAACTACAGCTGGGTTCTCCGGAGTATGTGTACAGTAAAGGAGCAACACCAAGCTCGGCGATGATGTGACGGCGGTTCACGGCGACGATTGTGGTGGTGGGGTTGAGATTTCAGGCGCGTTGGGTCGTGAATTTCGAGGGTAAAAAGCTTAAAAGATACAGAACGACAGTATGTATGTTTGAAACTTCGAATGGTTCAAGAACTACACAATTTACAGAGTACTCAATTTGATCCGATATGTAGAGATGTGGAAACTTTACATTTCTTAGGAAATGGGCATCGCCATGTTCTTCTCTAGGGCGAAGTATTGGTTGAGAAGAGATTCTGATGCTTTGTGAAGCTGACGGCAAAAGCAACAGTATAAAAACTTCTCATATACAGAGGGTGTCAATGTTGGCAAATGGAGTAATATGCAGAGCACACGTTTGATATTGGATGTCCATCTCATGACACCTATGTATGATATTATATGTAATGACTAATTTAACCTTTAACTTTTTTAAAATTGACAACAAACACACATGTTGAAACTTGCCTTTTCTATAATAGTAGTAATTGATCAAATAGAATTTTTTTTACAAAATCAGCATGTAGTGCGATAATTTAGAAAACAAACTCAATAACTTATAGTAGAATATCTGATATTTATCTACTATGCATATACTTGTAAAATATTGGTGAAATTCATAACTCAACTGACTCATCTTTGAACCCTTCAGTATACTTCACACAAAATGTTTCAAAGTTAGACATTTATTTAACTTCGTGTACACAAATAGACTTAAATTTTCGTTTAACATCAAAAATAAATTTAATATGAGCGTCAAAAATAAATAATTGTACATTTTATTTCAAGTTAATTCGTGACTTTTACAACGCATTCGATACCTTCAGAATTAACTAGATATAATTAATATGTTGGGATAAATTCTTCAATATTGATATTGAACTACAATTAGAAAGTAGTAAATAGTTTATCACAAATAATGCGTCGTGGCAAGCCACTGCCTTTGAAAGCGAATTTACTTACTTAAATATTGATATTGGACTAGAATTAAAAAGTAGAGAATCACTTATCACAAGCACTGCGTCGTGGTAAGCCACTACCTTGAAAGCAATTTCGACTAGACTTCAATGCAAATCATGGTAACCGATTGCTCCCCAAGATTCCACAATTACTCTCAAACATATATACTCGTAGCTGAAAGTTTGAAGGTTGCCCGAAATTAATTACTCAAAAAAACTCTAAGAATAAGAAGATTCGAGGAAAATGTTTTCTTTTCCTTTTTGTTGGTTGTGGCTTCATGTTTACAATGAGTCATGTTTATATCGGCTTTGCAAAAGAGAAGTTTCAAAGTGAAGAGTTAATTTGTATAACGTATTGTGAATGTTAATGGCATTAAAGACCATTACATTACATTCCATAAAAATTCTCTTTTTTATTTACGAAAATGTTATTATCTTTGTAACGTGGTTTACAAAAAATAGAAATATTATTTTTAGCATTACACAAAATAGATAAACGTGTAATTAATTTCACATAACACTTTTATATTAATGTAAGTTTGAAAAAATGATTAGTGTGATGGTGGCTTTGAAAGCTAATGGTCATGTACTTTATATCTATGGTAGTCTAATTTTTAGTAGTCTTGAAAAGGCCATGATAGTTAAAACGTTAACAATTTGAAACGTTATTTAAATTACGACAAGAATGTGATATTATATAAATTTTGTCAAACTCATCGATAATGACTCAAATCCTAAATAGGAAAATAACTTCTTAAAATGCAACTAATATTTGAGTATATGTGACATTTCAAACTTTTCCCCTAATGATATAGCTTTTATATATAGTAATGAAAAAATGCATAAGTAATTCTTAACCTATGTCCAAAATTTTAGAGACGCACTTTATACTATACTAAGATTCTATTATCTTTTGAATTTATTTTTTTTATTTTTTTCGGTCTATGTGACAGTAGCTTGAAAAAAATATCAACACGAGCTGGATTCAGAAGATAGTGTCACGTAAACCAAAAAAGGGTAAAAAAATTATTTATAGTAGAATAATAGGACCTTAATATAGTATAACTGTGTCTCTGAAAATCGAGCATAGATCGAAAAATACTTCTACATTTTCCCTATAGTAATAGGCGTGTTTATACCTATAATCATAGGTTAACTATGTGTTCTTTATCACTACTTTATGAATTTTCTCGACGGGAATTTTTTTAAAATTTGAATTATTTGAAATACTATGAGATGACAGGTTATCCAAGTTCAGACAACTATTTAACAAAAAGAAAAAAAATGACAAATATACCTCCGAACTATTGTAAATGGTATGCAGATACCATCCGTCATACTTTTGAAACATTGGTGTCCTTGCCATCTAAAAACTAGAGCATATATACCCTTTATACTAATGGACATACACGTGCCATAATCTTATCCATCGATTCAACATTTATTAAATATCGAATAGACTGATAAAATTGTGTACGTGTCCCTGTTTAGTCTTCCGTTAAAGTGAAGAACATATATTTTCTAGTACGACTGTTCAAAATCGAATCGCAATCAATAACCTGAATTGAAAAAAGTTATTGATTTATTAGTATTGGTTTAATGATTTAGCGATTTTGATAACGATTTTGATTTTTTTTTGTTATCGGTTATCGATTCTTAACAGTTTGAGATTTTTTCTTAACGGGTTAACCGATAACCCGATAGTAAATTATTTAATTATATTTATACTATCTTTTATATAAAGTTCTTGACTTAAAATTTGATTTCCTACTTTTATTTGTGGTTGTCTCAAACAATTGGTTACTCTATAATGTAAAAGTGTTTGTTTTTAGCAAGATGTAACTTATGAACTCATATGCATGATTTATTTGGTTTGTCACCTTGTTTCTAGGTTATTTTCAATATTTTTTGGTCAAATCTTAATGATTAAACCGATAACAACCAAAAATCAATAAATCAATAAACGATAAGCAAATATTTTAATGGTTCTATAACAGTTTAACATCTTTACAAATCGATCACCAATATGTCAAATTGATAAACTTTAAAACCGAATTGAACCGACCGATTCACAACCCTATGCTCTAGCTTTGGATGACACCTATGTCCCAAAAATATGACAAAAATATCCGTATACCACTTGTGAAAGTTCAATAGTATATTTTTCTTTTTTTACCTATTATTAAAAATATGTGTCTGTGGGCCCTATGTTGTGTTCGTGCACTATTTGCTTTCATCGCCATATAAATTTTCCCCCTCTATATAAAAAGAAATAAAATAAATTTTATTTCATCATTTCCCTTTTTATCACTCTCCAGTTCAAAATTCTAGGGTTTTCCAAATTCAAATTCCTTGGCAAAATCCATTTTCTTCATTACGCCGATCGCAAACCCTAACGGCCATAAATATTTTGGCGAGGATGTATCTTCAAATTCCGGACTGGAAATTCGAGCCATTTCGATAACTGCTTTGAATTTCTCGCTAATTCATCAAGGTATGGCTTGTTAAGTTTGTGGTTTGTTTCAATTTATAGGATTACTTTCGTATAGGGTTACAATTTTAGCAGTGTATATCCTCTACATTCTGTGAATTTCTAGTGTGGACTAGAGTTGGGGTGTGTGGGTTGGTTTGTGGACATGATTAAGCAGATTTTGGGGAAGCTTCCTAGGAAGCCGTCAAAATCATCATCATCTCCTAACGATTCGAGTCAGAATGAAGTTTCACCATTCTCATCGGTGAACTCTAATTCCAACCGTTATGGTGTTACTGATAGTAGTAGTAACTCAAAGGGATTGGGAAATGTGGGGAAAACATTAAAGTCAACAAGTTCTGGTATGTCTGAGCTTACTAGTAATGGGAATCATGTCCCGGTGAAGCCGAATCAAGGAAAAAAATCAGTTCGGGTTAATGGACAGGTGGGACCCCCAGTTACGAACTCTGTGTTATCTTATGAGGTTCTACCAAGTTTTCGAGATGCCCTAGGTTCAGAAAAGCAAAATCTTTTAATTAGGAAATTACAGATGTGTTGCGTGCTGTTTGATTTTGGTGACCCGACGAAGAATCTGAAGGAGAAGGATGTCAAGAGGCAGACATTGCTTGAATTAGTTGATTATATTTCAGCTGTGAGTTCCAAGTTTAATGAAGTCACAATGCAAGAATTAACGAAAATGGTTGCTGCCAATTTGTTTAGGACATTACCTTTGTTTAATCATGACAACGGGCTACTGGATATGTTTGATCCAGAAGAGGATGAGCCCACGATGGAACCCTCGTGGCCTCACCTTCAGGTTGTTTATGAACTTCTTTTGCGATTTGTGGCTTCATCGGAGACGGATGCTAAGCTTGCAAAAAGATACATTGACCACTCTTTTGTCTTGAGATTGCTTGAACTGTTTGATTCAGAGGACCAACGGGAGCGTGAGTACTTGAAAACAATTCTTCATCGTGTATATGGGAAGTTCATGGTGCATAGGCCATTTATCAGGAAAGCCATAAATAATATATTTTACCGTTTTATCTTTGAGACTGAGAAGCACAATGGAATTGCAGAATTGCTGGAGATCTTGGGCAGTATAATCAATGGATTTGCTTTGCCTTTAAAGGAAGAGCACAAGCTTTTTCTTGTCCGTGCATTGATTCCCCTTCACAAACCTAAATGCGCAGCCATGTACCACCAACAACTCATGTATTGTATCACACAGTTTGTGGAGAAAGACTTTAAGTTGTCAGACATCGTGATCAGAGGACTTCTGAAGTACTGGCCAGTCACCAATAGTAGCAAGGAGGTCATGTTTCTTGGTGAGTTGGAGGAGGTTCTGGAAGCTACCCAAGCTGCAGAGTTTCAACGGTGCATGGTCCCTTTGTTCCGTCAGATTGGTCGTTGTCTCAACAGCTCTCATTTTCAGGTACTGTATTCTGATTCTGTTGATTCCCATCTTTTGCTAGGTCGAACTTCTGAGTTTATATTTGGTTGCTCCCTGTTTTTACCTTCCATCTTCTTGGCAATTTGAAGCTCAAACTATCTTTCCAGTTTGATGCTTCATTAGATAAAGACCTCCTTTGGGTTTCCCGTGCTTTGAATTCTCAGATTGGAGTTTGGGTTCAGTAAATATTTGGAGGAGAGGATGATGACTGATCTCTTCATTTTATTTATTAGAATAAGCTGATCCAATGACAAATTTGCTGTTGGATATTGAGATTGGTCTATGCAATGAACGATACATATCTTCAGTATCTGCATAAATGAAACTATAATTTTACTGTAGCTTAATTCTGAAAGATAATACAGAAGAAATAACGGGGTATTCCATTTGGCGTACTGAACATATCTGGTCGCTGCGAAACATAAAAAGTTGAAATACTGGTGTATGTTTATTGTTGTTCTAGTATTCTTTTTTGGTCTAAAAGGATTTTGTTTTTACTTTCTTTTGACTGACTGAAGATGCATGTCACCATTTTTTTAGTTAATAATCATTTTCTTTTCCTTATGATTGGACAAGTGATATATCTATGTATCGTCAATCATATGAAAGGCGAAGGACAGATAGAGATGTTGACTTCAGTTTAATTAGATACACAACTGGAGTAGTTTCAACTTCAAACAATTAGGCTGAGTTAAAATGTTAATTACTGTTGTAAATCAGTTAGACATCAAATATTGCTCAAACCAAATTAGCAAATTGCCGGAGAAATATGTGCCTGGAAACAGAGATTAACCAGTCTAGCTATCAAGCTTTGTTTACTGAAGAGTCTATATTAAAAGATTTGTAGATTGACCAAGTATAGAGGAAATGATCAGAGTCACTTCAAGCTCTCACTGCTTGCCTCAGGAGGTTGTTAGAGTTTAGGGATCTCTTATGTACCAATAGACAGACACACAGGTTAACCGTCTCACACACACACACAGAGAGAGAGAGAGAGAGAGAGAGAGAGAGAGAGATTATTCAGGAGCTATTTGTGATGCGAAGACTTCAATTATAGTTACTTTTTCCCGATAAGGATCAAGCCTATATCCATTAAGCTAGGTATATTATACGTTGATGGATGGTTTCAACAGATACTATTTGCATGCTTTTATTTTTACTTATAACATTAGTTTTCCAGCAATGGGCAGAGAAGATTGATCAAGGATGATTCTCGGTTATGGCCATTCATGGGAAGCGGAATATAAATCTTAATTTCCTTGTTATTCTCTGGTTACTATATTGAGAACTTAAGACACAAGTTCCTTTCTTGAGTTTCAGCGTGTATGTCTTTTTCCTTGTTGTCACCAAAGAAGTTTGATTAAAGCCACATGAGGTGTTCAGCTCACCAGCTTTTCACATCTTGGATACGAGAAGCTGTGCAATTTTGGGAAGAAGTTAGAACAATTTACTACTACTGTACTATAGCTGCGCTACTACTATTATTGCTACTACTTTCTGTAGAGTATTGCCATGATAGGAAATGTTAATTTTGGCAATTATAAAAGAAGTTAATTTGCTATGATGGACAGATGGAGTAAAATAGAAAGCAGGTAAGACTTCCAATTCAAAATGAACGTATGAAAGAAAGCAGGTAGGATTAAATGAGAAAGAGGGTGTATATAGCCTTTTGGAAATAGAAGGAAAGCTGATGAAGATGCTTGCATTATAACTTCAAACGCAAACTAGTAAGAGAAATGTAAAAGTATTGCTTGCCATGGCTCATGGGTGGATGAGTCAAATCTATGTGGGAGAACGGGACAGTAAGTAGTATTTGGTGTTTTCTTTATTCCCATAAAAATATTTCTTTTAGTGTTTTATGAGTTCTATAGCAACAACATGCAGTCAGAGTCCTATCTCCTTTGCGATTTATGTGTTGTTATAGATCCTTGGTTGAGTTTCCACAGTTCCATTCTGATGTTCTCTAGTATTTAAGGTTGATAGTGTGTCAATTTAAGGGGGGACACCGTTCCAGTTATAGAGGAAAAGGGAATACCTTTATGTTCTTCTGGTTAACTAGGAAAGATATCCCAGAGAAAAAAGAAGTAAATGCATAATGCCAAATCTAGTCAGTATGTGGAATTGCTTGAGTAAAATGGAAACAAGATTCTAAAATCTGGTTGGAACAAGTGCCAAAGGTCTGCCAGAAAGCAACCTCTTTACGTCTGAGGTAGGGTAAGGTTTGCGTACACTCTACCCTTCCTAGACCCCACTTCCATTCTCTTTTTGTAGAATATGCCAAACAAAGGAATTGAACACAGCAATTACCTTTATCTCAAAAAAAAGAAGAGAAAAGGAATTGAACACAGTATCACATTGCCAGTTTCAGACATACTCCTTGTTTAGTTCAATGAAAAAACAGGTATGACAATGATTTCCAGTTTCAAGCAATTGAACCCTCACATGGATTTCTGATTACTCTCCTTGCACCTCTTCTAGTAAAATAAATGGTATGGATCTTCCGTCCTTCCATCTTTGATACTTTCATTCCTTGTCGACATTCTTTTTATGTGTTAAGCATTTAAAGATATCAATCTGAGATCTGATTTTTTATTTTTAAAGATTTCTATTTTAAGGCTTGAATCTAAAGGCTTTCACTAACAAGTTCCCCGATCTGGTACAATATATAAGTCAGTTATCTTTATCCGTCTTTTTTTCAATTCAAGCTGGTCGATCTGAGTTTTAATCTCATTTTTAAGGGTTTGTTTTAAATTCAGGAGTATTAGCTCCTTGGTTTGCCTTTTACTTGTACTTTCTTTTTGGGGCATCTATGAGCTCCCCCTGGTATAGATTTTGCTGCTATTTGTAGAAAACCTCATTTACCTGGAATTTATCCCACCACATCAATAAAGTTTTACCTTGTAGAAAGACCACTTTAAATTTAGATCTGAATAGCTTAGCTTGGATATTTTGGCCTTCCCTATCTTTTTCCAGTGATCAATCTAAAAAATCTTATAAATTGTTATTCAAATGCTCTTGCCGCTACGCCTCATTCATATTTTGCTCATTATCCATTTATATTGTTCTACTAGGTGTCCTAATTCTTTTAACCGTGCCATTTATCCATTTTCTTGATTTATCCAAAGTATGATTCCAAGTCTCATTCTTAATGGATTTTATCTCATAAGTTAATCGCTGGAGTCTGGAGGGACAATATCAAGCAGCATGCATTCTCTGTGAACAGAATGATAATTTATGTAGTTCACCCCTGAAAAGTTACCTAATTTTATGTTGGGGAAATGTCCAAATACACTTTTTTTTTTATAAAAAAAACTGGTAAATGTATACACTGACTTCTTATTTGCAAGAAACCTCATAATAAACCTTAACTATCTTTCCTGTTAGAAACAGATTGTCTACTTGTTATTTCTGGAATCATTATCTGTGTTAAGTCTATTCTACTCTTGAATGTCTCCATTTTCCATAAACTGGCAGGTAGCTGAACGTGCTCTGTTCCTGTGGAATAACGATCACATAAGAAATCTTATCGTTCAGAATCGTGAAGTGATTTTACCCTTAGTTTTTCCACTCTTGGAGAAAAACACCCGTGGTCATTGGAACCAAGCTGTTCAAAGTCTGACGTTGAATGTAAGGAAGATCTTTTCAGATGCTGATCATGCACTTTTTGATGAGTGTTTGGAGAAATTCAAAGAAGATGAGAGAAAAGATAAGGAGACGCATGAGAAGCGTGAACTGACCTGGAAACGCTTAGAAGATGTAGCAGCATCCAACTTTGTGAGTAATGAAGCTGTGCTTGTCTCAAGACTTGCTTCCTCTGTTGTCATTGCCAGCACCACCAATTAACAACAAATTTGGGTAGTTGGAACCATAGATGAAGGCCCCAGAATTGTATTTTGTTACTTGGTGCCCATATCCATGGCGTGTTAAGCTTAGCAGCAAGATGATGAAGGTGATAACGGTTTTTGTGGATACCAAATTTCTCTTAGATTTTTCTCCATTTATGCTCTTTTTGGCCTGTGAGAAGGGGGCAGGTGCTCGACTCATTGCTTTTGTATTATAAATATTTAAGGTCTCAGATCTAGTGGCTCTTGGGATTTCTGATAAATAGTCATTTGGTTATATTTATCAAAAAAAGAAATATTACTTTGGTACTGTTATGCTTTTTCTGCAATTCAACAATTAGCATCTATGCGTTCTTCCCTGATTGATTCAGGAACTTGTGAAGGTCTGGAAATATCAGTTTGGTGATTGGTATTTACATGATGATTTGATATCTCTGGATTATAACCTTAAACTGGCTCACATGGCTAGTTTAGCTCGATGAAATAGTGCCCACTGGCCCCTCTTTTGGCTATGTCATCGAAGTACACTCACCAAGGTAGAGTTCCAAATTCTACCGTGAAACTCACTCTGTGTGGGCTTTGATTGCACGAATAGCAATTTTTTTTGATTCGTTCTTCAAATTTTCTCCAAGTTATACTGTTTCTTATCTTGAGGCTTTTCCCACCAGGCAGAAAAAATACAGCTTAAACATAAAAATCATATGCATTGTGCAGAGTACTCTTGCTTGAAAAACAATCTCAAAGTAACTGATAAATGACAATAGTGTTGGTATTTTAATTGACAATACATTCCGACCAAATCTTCCAATGTAACAATGATGATAAAGAAACAGGTTGCAGTATCTTTTTACTAACTGGTGGCAAAAACGTTTATCATCCAGAGAGGAGATGACGGAAGATTGTAGTCAAGATCTATGTCGGAATTGGCCAGTGAAAAGATAAATCATTCATACCACTAATGGATTGAATGTTATCTGGCCACCTTACCATTTAGAAAGACCATGTTCTACCATTTGTATTACAACAGCAATCTAAATATGCTTATGAAACAGATAACTAGCAAGTGCAGTAACTAGAAGCCCGAGAATTAAGTAACTTTATGAGCCTAGTTGTAGGAAATTGATTCACGAGTCATCTCCATATGCTTGAAATCTATATCGCTCTTGGTAGAAGTCATTAAAGTAGAGATCAGCTTCAAACCATTTTGGATAGCGGACAAGGTCTCCTGCTACAAACTGCATAAATCTTTTGCTTCCTTCAGGTACAACCCTTACCTCACCTTCTTCAATGTAAACCAACTGGTCTACATGCCAATCCCAAGGTAACTTGCATTTGCCGGTTTTCCACATTGACCATCGTTGAACACCAAGCTCCATTAGTCGATCTTTTGTCACATTTCTCTCTACTCTCACATGATACAGCTCCTCCAGTGGTTTTTCTGTCATCATTGCCCTAACTCCTCGGCGTCTCCTGGAGGATGCACATAAATTTCTTCGTTCTAGGCTGATAGTGTTGGTGGATAAGTGGCTTAAAGCAGGCATAGTTATGAGACTCGCCATAGGACACCCTCTATATTTGTATTGCTATCACAAGAAAAATGAGTCAGCCTCAGCTACAAAAAGTTAACAGGAGTTAGTTTAAAGAAAGTCAATTAACTACAAGCAATCACTGTGTATCCTTCAAAACAATGTCCGGGAGAAAAGCAGGTACGTAGAATTACTCGCACAACAACACACGAATATTTTGCAAGATATATGAATTATGATGCATCCAGTAGGAATCTCAATAAAAAAGAACTTTCACAGCCCTAATTTACACTTCTTTCAAGTTTTCTCGTTTGTGGTTAAGGAAGGTATTACCAACTAACAAATACCACATATCTGGAACATTTTATAGCAAGTTCTGCAGCCATCTCAAATCTGTTTAGTCAAGTGTTATATAAACACACACACTAACTGCCTGGGCGTAGCTACTGCTACACTCATGTCAAGGTGTCCAATTGGACACCCTTTGTCGGAAATTATACCATAGATACAAGTACAATGATAAATAAAGTGGCTAAACAATATATTCTCGACACTCTTGACACAACAATATGATGTTGGCCACTGATTTCAGGCTCTCTTGAAAGAGCAAAGAAATTGGTTGGTCTCTTTGTTTCCAAAAGAAGACGAGATAATTTAAGTTATAGACCATTCAAGACCAATTTTGCTGCGTAGCATCAGAAGGTATCAAACTGACCCTTTGGGAAGCACCACATAAAAAAAAATAAAATGTAGAGTTTCAGGTTTCCAGCAGCAGATGTAGCAACCACAAACATGAAATATTTACCGAATATCACAATCGCTTCCAACAAAATTGTCACATCCTCTTATACTCCTACAGTCTTCTCATTTTGGAAGACACCGCCAACAACAACATATCCAATGGAATCAAACTAAGTGGCACTACAAGAAAACCTTGAATTACATGGGATTTTCCTAGGATTAGTATGAAAATACGTAGGAAACTTATTTTCCTGCAAATTTTCATCCTGATTTTCAGGAAAATCCCATGTAATTCACACTTTTCTTGTAGTGTGGGGGTGTGTGGGGAAGGTAGAGCGTACTACCTGGCGGAGGTAGAGAGTCTCTTTCCGAAAGAGCCTCAGCTCAAGTGTTCATTTCTTCTTTTGGAAAATATCAATTCTTGTTATACTTTTCATTTATCACATTTCAAATAAATTCTATCAAATTAACTACTGATCCTCCATAACTGCAAAAAAATATATGTTAAGCACCTTCACTTCATACAAACTGGAATCGGAAGATTTACGCAGAAAAGGGTTCCCATCTATCCAAGCTATGAACAAAAACGAAAAGGGAGAAAAATTGGCAACCAAAATGACATTCATTCACTCAATAGAAACATAATGTTAGAAGAATCAAAAATCAAATCATGAAATGAACGCATCTACCATTTAAAAGAGAATTAATAGAAAATGTATTCTTACCCCTTTTCGTTTTAGATTTTTGTAGAAGCAAAAAGCAAGATGAAGCAGAGGATTGGAAGATTGGTTCTAAAACCCTTGAAGAACAGAGTAAAGTGTTTTGAGGGTTTATCGGAATTGTCCCTTTATCTTATCCAACCAGACGAGTATAGAGTCACCCGCGGGTCACCTAAGTGTTTCATTTTGAGAAAAGATTAAAATTGTTGAAAAGGCTTTCCAACTTGACACAAATAATTAGTTTTGACATTAAATTATTGATAATCTTAAAAATATTTATCTATTTGAATAATTAAATTAAATGTTAAATTTATCGGTGACCTCTAAATATAATATAAATTTTCTTTTAGACACCTCATGTGAGAAGTAGGGTTTTATTGTGTCATTTTGACACTTTTTGCTGATATGTCAAAGTGAATGTGATACATTCAACAATAGCGCGTGAAAGACTTAATTTAATCATTTTTTATTTTATTTTCTCTATTCTTCTCCATTTTTCAAGTCACTACCCCCTATCTTTTTTTCGAGCTTAAATTTCTTCAATGAAGGTCAAATTTTTTATTCAAATTCGTTTTAAGTCATTTTCTTCTTCTTTTTTCTATTACTTATCTAAATCTACCATCACCTCCTCCATTTTTTGTCGGAAAAATCGATACCAACACTCATATTTCATATTTATTTTCTCATTCTTTCTTCCTCTCCCTCTTTTCTTTCCAAAAAACAATACTAAAAAGAAAAAAGATGAATAAATATGAAAAATAGTAACATAAAAGAATATTTTTTTTGAAAAAGTACAAAAGAGATTTTGAGTGTAATGAAATAAGAGATTTTCTTAGAATAATATTTTAAATTTATTTACTAAATAGATTTTATAATTATTTTAAACTGAAAATAACACATAATTATTTAATTGATTGTTTGCTGCGTCATTAACGATTGTATTACACTCTCCTTTAGTTTTTTGTTTATTGTCAGAAAAGTATCAAAATGACACAATAGAACCCTACATGAGGTGTTTAAAATGAACATCGCCTAATTGAGGCATTTAAGTGAAAATTGGTGCCAAATTTAGAGGGCCACCGATGAGTTTGACCTAAATTAAACTTAGATACACCATTTTCTGTTCTGTCACATTACATAACAAATAATCTCAAACTCTCGTAGGGTTGGTTTGGGTCGGTTATTGGTCAAAATCAAAACCAAATTAATTTAATCGATTTTAAAATTATCAAAACCAAACCAAACCAAATATAATGTACATTTATCGATTTTGGTTATTTTTCGATTTCGGTTTCATTTGGTTCGGTTCTTCGATTATCAACCATTCATAAAAATAAAAGAAACAATTCATTCAAAACATGAAAAAAGTGACAACAATCCATTCAAATGAAAAAATAGTTAGAATAAATGTCATTACAAAACTTTCGATCATTGAATTTACTGAATAAAACTTCAAAATTCACTATTTTGACATTAGAAGGAAGAAACAATGACATTTTCAGTGCACACAGAATTTCGATAGACACTCATATACATGAAACCAATAAGAAAAATGTTCTCACCTTGAACTCTTTTTTATTTCATAAGTAAATTATAAATAAATTTTGATGGAACATATATAAAATCTTTTAAAAAATTGTTTATGAATATAAATATTATGTATGTATAATAATAAAATTTATGTATATAACTTGTTGGTTCGATTTAGTTATTTCTTCAGTTTTTTTCGAACAAAATCATAATAAAACCAAATACTATCGGTTCATAACAATCTAAATTTAAATCAAATTAAAATCCAAATTAAATCGGTTTGGTTTGATTTTTCGATTTGAATCGTTTTTATCCAAACAATGGACACCCCTAGGTAGGAGTATGCAACTTTTAATAAAAAGTTGAGAGAAGTGTTGAAAATATCGGTTAACTTAACGAAAATTTAAGGATGTATTTCATTCATATTGCATATTTAGAGGTGTATTTAACTTTAATTAATCAAGTAAATAATTGTTTTAAGGTTGTCAATATGTAATTTAGGAATAAAACTAATAATTCACGTTGAATTTAAGATTGTTATCAATATATACTCTTTTTTTTAAATATTTGATAAATAAGTAAAATATGAATAATTAAGTATATATAATCTAGTAAAACAGTATGAAGGTAAAGTGATGCAAAGGGTTTAGTTGGGGTTCGAGGTGATTAGAGATGAGATGAAGCATGAATAGCGAGAAGATAATGAATTTAATATGTCATTTATTCAACTTATTGTTACTACTTCATCAAGAAAATTGTTATCGTTCTTTAAAATATTTTTCATAATATTTTGATCAAATTAACCTCTTCTGTTTGGTGTAAATAAAGTTTGAATCACTTTACAGAATTATAGTGACACCTTATTGACCAATTTAGTTCTCCTAATTCAAAGTGTCAATTGTTTGATTTCATTTACTACTATTTACTTTATAAATGTTATTTCATGCAATTCAAAACCATTCAATTAAAATTTCTTAATTGAACTACTTATAATTCAATTCTTAATGTCACTGTTCTTTATAAATATTATTATTTCATACAATTACTTTTAAGGTTGGTGGTTTCTGGTGAAGTTGTTACATTTTAATACATTTATGTTCCAACTTTTTGTAGACTTTGAATTAATACTACATATTTTGATTCGCACATTGAACTACTAATACCAAATACCTTATACTATCTCTTAATACACACAGCAAAAAAAACAATAATGAAATGGCCTCTACATCCATGAATTTAACAATAATATACAAAAAAAAAAAAGCTTAATTTTTACTCTATTTAGACAATAATAACAAGAGTTTAATTGCCGCTAAATATGTATTTTAAGCAATGTCTCTAGAGCATATAACGATAATTGATCTAATGACAATTAATTAATGCCGATAAAGACTTTAGTAATCTTTGTTAATGTGTATATTTATTGCGACTAATTTTTTATTTTTTTTTAGTAGCGGCACCATTATGAAGGTAGCTATAATCTCCAAGAGCAGGTAACAATAATGATATTATCAAATTAGTGTTTATTTGTTTACAGTGTCTAATATGATTATGACATATTAACCTCATTGAATGAAAGAGACAGACTCTAACAAACCTGTTTTCTTAAACTAATGCAAGTTAGCTAAAGCAATGTGCTTATAAATTCGTTTCCATCCATTTGGAGTTCATATGTGTAGCAACTCCAACAAAGAAAAATATCTCTTTCAAAAGTTGCAAAAATAAGTAATCAGTACTAAATGGCTAAATTTGGCGATTTAAGTCATTTACTAGTCTTGTGTATACTACTAGGAATAGTGAGTTCTAGCTATGGTCAGTTGCAGCTCAACTTCTATGCAAAGAGCTGTCCGCAAGCAGAAAAGATAATTCAAGATTATGTGTATAAGCAAATCCCAAAGGCTCCGTCTCTTGCACCTGCGTTGCTCAGAATGCATTTCCACGATTGCTTTGTCAGGGTAAGTTTATACCTCATTTTATGAAGAGTGCATTTCTAGTGATAATGTACAGTGGCGTAGCCACATACTGTCAATTGGACACCCTTCATCGGAAAAAAATTAGCATATATACAAGTAAAATGATATACGAAATGATTAAATAACCTATTTTGGACACTCTTAACATAACAAGTTGCTATTTCTGGACACCATTTAAGAAATTTCTAGCTCTGCCACTGATAATGTAGTTTCCTAATTTTATTTTATTGGGTTCGTACAGGGTTGTGATGGTTCTGTACTCCTGAATTTCACTTCGAGCACTAAAAACCAGACTGAAAAAGTCGCTGTTCCTAATCAAACGCTGAGAGGCTTCTCATTTATCGATGGTGTGAAAAAAGCATTGGAAGCTGAATGCCCTGGAGTTGTGTCATGTGCGGATACTGTTGCCTTGGTTGCTAGAGACTCTGTTGTAGTCACAGTAAGTACAAAACTCTGAACCATAATGCGAGCTGAAAAGTAGGTTGTTAATCTTGTCTTCCTTTTTATGCAGGGAGGCCCTTACTGGAAGGTTCCAACAGGTAGAAGAGATGGAAGAATATCAAAAGCCTCGGAAGCCTTGGCAAACATCCCTCCTCCGACAAGTAACTTTTCCAGTCTCCAGACGTCTTTTGCCAGCAAGGGTCTTGACCTAAAAGACTTGGTACTATTGTCTGGTATGTTTAAATTAGTACATCCGCGCTCGTTTCTGCTTATCCTATATGAAAACTTTCCATACTCTCACAAAAATTATTGTTACTATGTACAATTTTCTATTAGGTGCACATACCATTGGAGTCTCTCATTGTCCATCATTTTCATCACGTTTATACAATTTTACTGGAGTTTGGGGGAAAAAAGATCCATCTCTAGATAGTGAATATGCAGCCAATCTCAAGATGAAGAAATGCAAATCAATCAATGACAACACCACAATTGTCGAAATGGATCCTGGAAGTTCCAGTAAATTTGATCTTAGCTACTTCCAGCTTGTGCTCAAGAGAAAAGGGCTATTCCAATCTGATGCAGCCTTGACAACAAGTGCGACAACAAAGTCATTCATCAACCAGTTAGTACAAGGATCACTTAAACAATTCTACGCCGAATTTGGTTTAGCAATGGAGAAAATGGGAAAGATTGAAGTCAAGACCGGCTCTGCTGGTGAGATTAGGAAGCACTGTGCAGTTGTGAATAGTTAAGAGCTGTCTTTTTCCCAAATTCCAATATTCGTGTGTTCGTATTCTGTATGTAATCTTTGTGTGAATGATTCGGGATAACATGTATCATTTCTTTTTTTAGTTATTCCGATATATTGATCGTTTTCTTGAAATAAAACTAAGATTCCAAGAAGAGCTTTATGTATAATGCAGCCTTTCATAGAAGAGGTTTTTTGTTGGGTATTACTGTTCTGTTTTTGAGCTTTCCATTTGATGTTTTCATTGTTCGTTCGCTGGACAGAAACTCCAAACTCACATCAATCTACAAAATCATTTTATCCTCCTAACAGAAGAATATGTTTTTGATGTCCAGTTCTTCAGATGACATAAACTCAAAGACAGCATGCTTGCATGATTTCTCATTTCCTGTAGTATTTTAAATGTTCTCCATCGAGGAAAATTCAGAGTTTAGAAGAGACGGAGAAACCTAACAATTGAGGGAGAGATAAAAAAAGGGAAAATTTATATCGTTAAGCAAACTTATACTATTTAATTACTCATCATAGCTTAAGTTTGCTATAATTATCACTCACCACTAACATTATTCGTTAATTACGTGGACTGACTTCTAGTTTCTATAATAAGTCACATTTGTATATGTATAATTTGCCAGAATACAAATACATATGTATAATTGTTGACACTGGTCATCATTCTCAATCAAAGAAACTCAATCTTACAGAACAACGGCCTCAGACTCATGTTGAAGAGAAAGACTAATGATGCAGTCTTGGGCCATTTATTTTTACTAGATTCTGAGAACGTGCCTTGCACGTTTGTCCCTTATTATTATTATTAAATTTTTATATACTAAAAAGTTAAGTAATTAAAAAGATGCTTAAATTGATAATATTAGTTTAACCATTTATCTTTTATTCGCTAAATAATAACAAATATAATATGAAGAACATTAAATTGATATATATCTAGTTATTTTTTTTGTTATCCTTCTCTCATTCTCTTTTCTTCTCATTTTGAATAGTGTAAAAATCCTTCCTATGATAATATCAATCTTAGTAATTGGTTCTTAAAAAACATATTAAAAATTTAATTCTCAAAGTGTTTTTACATAAGTAGTGGAGAATGACTGACTCTTCACATTGAGCTTTTAATTTTAAAAAATCATGTGTATGAGAAATAATTAGCATTCAATAATTAGGCAGAAGAATATCACATTATCATTAATATAATAATATCTCTAAGTCAAAAGTAGACATTCTAGTTTGGAAAATAATTACTACTAACTATTTATGGGTCCAGCTCCAATCAATAATCTATAGATGGGACTTTGACAATTTTCCAGCTATAGTTAAAATTTTACATCAACAATAAATAGCTTATTATCACACTAGATAGACGTTTGATGCATAAAATTTATAAATGCTAAAAGGTTTCGTCAATGTAGTACATATACAAACTTATGATAAAAACACTTGGTATATTACGAAACACACTTGAAACCATTAACATGATTAATATGTCAATTATTTTTATCATTATATCACATATAAGTCTTCTTTTTAACCTTAAAAAGTACTGTACACATGATTTATGAAGAGAAAAGAATAATACTCCTTTTTTCATAACATTACTCTTTGAACAATTAATATAAATTGAGCAATATAAACTTTTCAAAATGACTTATTCTAGATATATGATCAATTTGAGGAATGAATGTTCCAACAAACATATAGTAGACTAATAAGATCAATAAATTATACATATAAACGAAAAGTTTAAATAAAAATACAACCTCAAAATCACATATATACTATATAGAGTATGATCCATTCTTTATCTCCAATTAGGTGGGCCATTTTATTTTAGTTCATATATATATATGATTTCTCATTTAGTCATTATTCTCACTATTCATAAATAATAATTTCAAAAATATATATACTAAAATAGGACACTCTATCGAGAGCCTAAGCATGTCACATGAACTGATTAATCTTTCATAATATGAATTTCATCAGTAATTAAGATACATAGTAGAACATGAATTGTCTATTACTATTTTCTTCATGTAGGATACAAAATATTCTAATAAAAAAAACAAAATCATAAGAAAGTACATCAACATATATAAAAAGGAAATATATAATACTTAGGACGGACAAAAAGGAGCGGATAAAAACAAAAAATAATTGTTGCACATACAAAATGATTTGCAAAGTTCATTTTTGCATGATAATCTCTCATCCTCTTCTTGTCATTTACATGAAGATCATGCTAGGTAATTTATAGAAGTAGCTATGATGACCTTTGAGTAGATAATTAATTTGCATTAAATTAGTTCAATGGTTTTAGTCCATATCAAATTTGTTTAATAGAAAAACTTTTCAAATACTCCTGATTTTCACAATAGAGTAATTAATTATTATTGTGAATTTGATTCATGCACCAATCTAAATGAGTTATTTATTAAATTTTTAATTATAGTTTATAATATTTGTTTAATTATTTTAATATAAGGGTAAAATGGTAATTCAACTTTGAGCTTTAAATCTTTCCAATTATAATATAACTAGTATTGAAAAAATATTTGTAAGTTAGTACAGGCTTCTATCTCTTTTACAACAGGGACATCAGAAGAACCACCAATTGTCCTGCAATCAGAGGAAAAACAAACAGTTAAGAAAAAAAAATGGATCCAACAAATTGAACACAACTGATGCCACATAACTGAGAATACACACAACACAAGCTTCGTTTTTGTTAGTCTGGAAAGAAGAGAAAGTAGGAAGGAGAAAGCACCACTATGTCTTACATTAAGAGAATATTGAATCAGATTCAAAAACGATGTGAACTGGCTAAAAACTATTCCTTTTGTAGAACCGTGCCTTTCAAACATGTCACTAATTTCTTCCTTCTACATTCAATAAAAGTAAAAAAATGAGCTATTTCTGAAGAAATAGAGCGGTTTACAGAGAAAGAAAACACAAGATCATGAGCTCACACCCCTTGCTCTCCTTGTGAAAAGGAAATAAACCCATAAGACAAAGAAAAATAGCAAGCTGAGGAGAATATGATGAATGCAATACTTCTATTTTAGTGATTGTCTTGAATTTATCTAGCTGAATTTTATTCAACTAGTGAAAATTTGAACTTTAAACGGACATAAAATACGCATTCGATGTCCGATCAAGGTGATTTTTTTCTAACCAGATTTTTTTTCAATATCTACGCGAAAAGACACCATACACGGCCATAGAAATTATAGTTTTACGTTTATCAGTTTTTGACCATATATAGGGCAAAATTATAAGGAAAAACTGATAGTCAAATCAGAAAAAGAAATTGAGTCTAACGCGTAGATCTCAAAAAGATTAATCAAGTTTAAAAAAAGAATCGCCTCCAAAAGATACTCGAGGAAAAATTTACGGTCATTTGAAGTTTCAACAAATGTAACGAACGTTAAAGGAATACTTGTAAAAATTTGAACTTCAAAAGGACATAAAACGCGCATTCGATGTCCGATCGAGGCGATTTTTTTTCCAACCTGATTATTTTTTTGATATCTACGCGAAAAAAATACAACACACGGTCATAGAACTTATAATTTTACGTTTATCGATTTTTGACCATATATAGGGCAAAATTATAAGGAAAAAATTGAAAGTCAAATCGGACAAAGGGATTGAGTCTACCGCGTATATCTTAAAAAAATATCAAGTTTAGAAAAAGAATTGCATCCAAAAGATACTTAAGGAAAAAATTACGGCCATTTGGAGTTTTAACAAATGTAACGATAAAGGGGTACTTGTGAAATTTTGAACTTCAAATGGATATAAAACACGCATCCGATGTCCGATCGAAACAATTTTTTTCTTCAACCAGATTTTTTTCTTGATATCTACGCAAAAATCACCACAGACGGTCATAGGACTTATAGTTTTACGTTTATCGATTTTTGACCATATATAGGGCAAAATTATAAGAAAATGAAAGTCAAATCGGACAAAGAGATTGAGTCTACCACGTAGATCTCAAAAAGTAAGCAAGTTCAAAAAAAAATAATCGCCTCCGAATGATATTCGAGGAAAAAGTTACGACCATTTAAAGTTTCAACAAATGTAATGTTCAAGGGTACTACTGAAAATTTGAACTTCAAACTGACATAAAACACGCATTTGATGTCCGATCAACTCAATTTTTTTTCAACCTGATTCTTTTTATATCTACGCGAAAAAACACCACTAACGGTCATAAGACTTATTGTTTTACATTTGTCAGTTTTTTGACCATATACAGGGTAAAATTATAAGGAAAAAATGACAGTTAAATCGGAAAAAAGGATTGAGTCTACCGCGTATATCTCAAAAAAAATAAGAAAGTTTAAAAAAAGAATTGCATCCAAAAGATACTCGAGGAAAAAGTTAAGCCATTTGAAGTTTTATGAAAATGTAACGTTAAGGAGGTACTTGTGAAAATTTAAACTTCAAACGAACATAGAACGCGCATCCAATGTCATATTGAGGCTTTTTGTACAACCTGATTATGTTTTCAATATCTACGCAAAACACTACACACAACCATAGGACTTATAGTTTTACATAAATTGATTGGTATTTTGAGCATATATAGGGCAAAATTCTAAGGAAAAATGAAAGTCAAATCGGAAAAAGGGATTGATTTACCGCGTAGATCTCGAAAAAATAAGCAAGTTTTAAAAAAGAATCTCCCCCAAAAGATACTCGAGGAAAAAGTTATGGCCATTTGAAGTTTCAACAAATGTAACGTTAAAGAGGTACTTGTGAAAAGTTGAAATTTAAATGGACATAAAACGCGCATCCGATGTGAGATCGAGTCGATTTTTTCCAATCTGATAATTTTTTTGATATCTAGCGAAAAAACACCAACACGACCATAGTCTTATAGTTTTATGTTTATCGTTTTTTGACCATATATAGAGCAAAATTATAAGAAAAAAATGAAAGTCAAATCGAAAAAAAGGATTGATTTTACCGAGTAGATCTCGATCAAATAAGCAAGTTATATAAAAATCACCTCCAAAAGATACTCGAGGAAAAAGTTAAAGCCATGTAAAATATCAACAAATGTAACATTAAAGAGGCGATATTATTTTTCCAACGTTATTATTTTTTCTATATCTACGTGAAAAATACCACACACAGCCATAGGACTTATAGTTTTACGTTTATTGGTTTTTGACCATATATAGGACAAAGTTATAAGGTACAAATGAAAGTCAAATCGGAAAAAGAGATTGAGTCTACCACGTAGATCTCGAAAAAATAAGCAAGTTTTAAAAAATAATTGCCTCCAAAAGATACTCGAGTAAAAAGTTACGGCCATTTGAAATTTTTCAACAAATGTAACGTTTAAGAGGTACTTCTGAAAATTTGAACTTTAAGTGGATATAAAACGCGCATTCGATGTGCGATCGAGTCGATTTTTCCAAACTAATAATTTTTTTGATATCTAGCGAAAAAACACCACACACGACCATAGTCTTATAGTTTTACGTTTATCAATTTTGACCATATATAGGGCAAAATTATAAGGAAATAATGAAAGTCAAATAAAAAAAAAGATTGATTTTACCGAGTAGATCTCGAAAAAATAAGCAAGTTATAAAAAATATCACCTCCAAAAGATACTTGAGGAAAAAGTTATAGCCATTTGAAATATCAACAAATGTAACGTTAAAGAGGTACTTATGAAAAGTTGAACTTCAAACGGACATAAAACACGCATCCGATTTTCGATCGAGGCGATATTATTTTTCCAACCTTATTATTTTTTCTATATCTACGCGAAAAAATATGACTTATAGTTTTACGTTTATCAGTTTTTGACCATATATAGGGCAAAATTATAAGGAAAAGATGAAAGTCAAATTGGAAAAAGAGATTGAGTCTAGCACGTAGATCTCAAAAAAATAAGCAAATTTTAAAAAAGAATTGCCTCCAAAAGATACTCGAGTAAAGTGTTACGGCCATTTGAAGTTTCAACAAATGTAACACCAAAGGAAATTTGTGAAAATTTGAACTTCAAATGGACATAAAACACGCATCTGATGTCCGATCGAGGCGAATTATTTGTCCAAACTTATAATTTTTTCGATATCTATGCGAAAAAACATCACACACCGCCGTAGGACTTATAGTTATACGTTTATCGATTTTTGACCATATATAGGGCAAAAATTATAAGGAAAAAATGAAAGTCAAATCGTAAAAAGGGGTTGAGCTAACCGCATAGATCTCGAAAAAATAAGCAAGTTTCAAAATAGAATCGCCTCCAAAAGATACTTGAGAAAAAAAGTTACGGCCATTTGAAGTTTCAACAAATTTAACGTTAAAGGGTACTTGTGAAAATTTGAACTTCAATCGCCTCCGATGTTTGGTCGAGGGGATTTTTTTTTCAACCTAATTATTTTTTCAATATCTACGCGAAAAACACACACACGGCCATAGGACTTATAGTTTTACGTTTATCAGTTTTTGACCATACATAGGACAAAACTATAAGGAAAAAATAAAAGTAATAGAGGAAAAAGGGATTGAGTTTACCGCGTAGATCTCAAAAAAATAAGCAAGTTTAAAAAATAATCGCCTCCAAAAGATACTCGAGGAAAAAGTTACGTCCATTTGAAGTTTCAACAAATGTAACGTTAAAGGGGGGGGGGGTACTTATGAAAATTTGAACTTCAAACGAACATAAAACGTGCATCCGATGTTCGATAGAGTCAAATTGTTTTCCAATCCTGATTATTTTTTTGACGAAAAAACACCATACACGACCATAGGAGTTATAGTTTTACCTTTATCGATTTTTTACCATATATAGGGCAAAATTATAAGGAAAAAATAAAAGTCATATTGGACAAAGGGATTGAGTCTACCACATAGATCTTGAAACAATAAGCAAGTTTAAAAAAGAATCGTCCTCAAAAGGTACTCGAGGAAAAAGTTATGGCGATTTTAAGTTTCAACAAATGTAACGTTAAAGGGATACTTGTAAAAATTTGAACTTCAAACGGACATAAAACGCGCATCCGATGTCCAATCGATTATTTTTTAAATATCTACGCAAAATAACACCACACACGGCCATATGACTTATATTTTTTATTTTATTGGTTTTGACCATATATAGGGAAACATTACAAGGAAAAAATGAAAGTCAAATCGGAAAAAGGGATTGAGTCTATCGCGTAGATCTCGAAAAAATAAGCAAATTTTTTTAAAAAAGTGTCGCCTCAAAATGATATTCGAGACAAAATTAGTTCACCAAATTTAACGTAAAAGGGGTAGTTGTGAATTTTTGAACTTCAAACGAAAAACATAAATCGTCCCCCCGATGTCCAATTGATGCGATTTTTTTCAATCTACTTATTTTTTTGATATCTATGCGAAAAACAACATACACTGAGATAGAATTTATACTTTATATTTATCAGTTTTTGACTATATATACACGTAGATATATTTAAAAAAAACAAGCAATTTTAAAAAAGAATCGTCTCTAAAAGATATTTGAGGCAAAAGTTACGGTCATTTGATGATTCACCAAATGTAACGTAAAAGGGGTAGTTGTGAATTTTGTGAACTTCACAAACAGATATAAACCGTGCTTTTGATGTTCGATCTAGGCGATTTATTTGTTCAATCAGAGCGAAAAAGCATATATCGTTTTACAATTATCAATTTTTGACCATATATAGGGTAATTATAAGGTAAACTGAAAGTCAAATCGGATAAGGTAATTGAAATTACCACGTAGATCTCAAAAAAATAAGCAACTTTAAAAAAAGAATAGCTTCTAAAATATATTCAAGGCAAAAAGTTAAGTCATTTGAAGTTTCACAAAATGTACCGTAAAAGGGGGAATTTTTGAACTTCAAACGGACATAAATTGTGCCTCATATGTACGATCGCGGCGATTTTTTTTTAAATCTACTTATTTTTTCAATATCTACGCGAAAAAACATCAAACACTGAGGTATGATTTATAGTTTTACATTTATCATTTTTTGACCATATATAGGGTAAAATTATCAGGAAAAAATGAAAGTCAGACGGATAAGGTAATTGAGTTTAACCCATGTAGATCTCAAAAAAAAGAAGCAACTTTAGAAAAAGAATCGTCTC
Source organism: Solanum peruvianum (assembly GCA_027705065.1). Classification (NCBI taxonomy): domain Eukaryota; kingdom Viridiplantae; phylum Streptophyta; class Magnoliopsida; order Solanales; family Solanaceae; genus Solanum; species Solanum peruvianum. Next base: position 65,423,062 of record JAKWJD010001761.1, read on the forward strand.
TAAAATATATTCGAGGCAAAAGTTATAGTCGTTTGAAGTTTCATCGAATGTAATGTAAAAGGGGTAGTTGTGAATTTTTGAACTTCAAACGGCCATAAATCATGCCTCTGATGTCCGATCGATGCAATTTTTTTTCAATCTGCTTATCTACGCGTAAAAATATCAAACACTGAGATATCATTGATAGTGTTACATATATTGGTTTTTGACTATATATAGGGTAAAATAATAAGGAAAAAATAAAAGTCAAATCGAATAAGAAAAATTGAGTTTACCACAGAAGAAAAAAAAATCTCATTTAAAAGATATCCGATTGAGGCGGGTTTTTTTTAATCCACTTATTTTTTTGATATCTACGCGAAAAAACACTACACACTGCGATAAGATTTATAATTTTTCATTTATCGATTTATAATCATATATAGGGTAAAATTGTAAGGAAAAAATAAAAGTTAAATCGGATAAGGAAAATGAGTTTACAATGTATATTTTGAAAAAATAAGCAAATTTTAAAAATGAACGACATAAATCGTGCCCACGATGTTTGATCGGGGCGATTTTTTCAATTTGCTTATTTTTTTCTATAACTAAGTGAAAACTTAAAAATAAGGTAATTGAAATTACAACGTAGATCTAAAAAAAAATAAGCAACTTTAAAAAAAGAATTGCTTCTACCCCCTACCCTACCCCCTAGACCTCGAGGCGTCGGGCCAGAAGCCCCCTACCCCCCCGGACCTCGAGGCGACGCCCCGAGGCCCCCTACTCTACCCCTCGGACCTCGAGGCGCCGTGCCGCGAGGCCCCCAACCCAACCCCCCCGGACCTCGAGGCGCCGCGCCCTGAGGCCCCCTACCCTACCCTACCCCCGGACCTCGAGGCGCCGCGCCCCGAGGCCCCCTACCCTACCCTGCCCCCCGGACCTCGAGGCGCCGCGCCCCGAGGCCCCCTACCCTACCCTGCCCCCCGGACCTCGAGGCGCCGCGCCCCGAGGCCCCCTACCCTACCCCTGGACCTCGAGGCGCCGCGCCCCGAGGCCCCCTACCCTGCCCCCCGGACCTCGAGGCGCCGCGCCCCGAGGCCCCCTACCCTGCCCCCCGGACCTCGAGGCGCCGCGCACCGAGGCCCCCTCCCCTCCCCTACCCCCCGGACCTCGAGGCGCCGCGCCCCGAGGCCCCCTACCCTACCCTGCCCCCCGGACCTCGAGGCGCCGCGCCCCGAGGCCCCCTACCCTACCCTGCCCCCGGGACCTCGAGGCGCCGCGCCCCGAGGCCCCCTACCCTACCCTGCCCCCGGACCTCGAGGCGCCGCGCCCCGAGACCCCCTATCCTACCCTGCCCCCGGACCTCGAGGCGCCGCGCCCCGAGGCCCCCTATCCTACCCTGCCCCCCGGACCTCGAGGCGCCGCGCCCCGAGGCCCCCTACCCTACCCTGCCCCCCGGACCTCGAGGCGCCGCGCCCCGAGGCCCCCTACCCTACCCTGCCCCCCGGACCTCGAGGCGCCGCGCCCCGAGGCCCCTTACCCTACCCTGCCCCCCGGACCTCGAGGCGCCGCGCCCCGAGGCCCCCTACCCTACCCTACCCCCCGAACCTCGAGGCGTCGCGCCCCGAGGCCCCCTACCTACCCTACCCTACCCCCCGGGACCTCGAGGCGCCGTGCCCCGATGCCCCCTTACCCCTACCAACCCTACCCCTACCCTACCTTACCCCTCTACCCTACATTACCCCTTTACCCTTCTACCTACCCGACCCCTCTACCCTACCCTACCCCTCTACCCTACCCGACACCTACCCTCCTACCCCTACTTAACCCTTACCTTTCCCCTTACGCGCCTCCTACCCCCACCCAACCCCTACCCTACCCCTCTACCCTACCTTACCCCTCTACCCTTCTACCTGACCCTACCCTATCCCATACGTATCCCCTACCTTACTCGACCCTCTACCTTACCCGACCCCTACCCTACCCTACCTCTCTACCCTACCCGACTATTCTACCCTACCCGACACCTACCCGGCACCTACCCTCCTACCCTCTACTCAACCCCTACCCTTCCCCTTACCCGCCTCCTACCCCTACCTTACCCCTCTACCTGACCCTACTTTACCTCCTACCTAGCCCCTACCTTACCCGACCCCCTACCCTACCCTACCCCTACCCCTCTACCCTACCTTACCCCCTACCCCTCTACCCTACCCGACACCTACCCTCCTACCCTACCCTACCCCTACCCCTCTACCCTACCTTACCCCCTACCCCTCTACCCTACCCGACACCTACCCTCCTACCCTACCCGACACCTACCCTCCTACTCAACCCCTACCCTTCCCCTTACCCGCCTCCTACCCCCCCCTCCTACCCCCCCTCCCCATACCAATCCCTCTGCGCCCCTCCCCTGCCTTCCGAAGTCCTGCAAATACATAGGAAAGTATCAAATATTAGTTTAACTCAAATGTAAGGCTCTTATCCAAACCAAAGAAAAAGAAAAAATATGTTTTATATATAATAACATAAGAATAAATCTACAGTGAACCCTCATAAAGCTTCCAATTTGCACCTAGAGTGAAAAATATTGCAGCTTTTGCATCCTGGACAGTGAAAATTGAGGCATATTTAAAGTGGGGTTTGGATAGTTTCTCAGGCAGCAAAGACTTTGCTGTTGATGAAAGATCTTCGTAAAACCATAAGGTTGAAGGTTTTTGCTGCTTCCCGAGCTACTTTTGTTTGATACTCATAAAGGCATAATGGTTGTTTGTGGTTCAAGGAATCATATTAGCCATTTCATTTGTAATATGACTACTTGGCGCCTGCACCTAGGATGTTACTCCTACAATCCTAGGTGATCTGAGAAACAGATTACAGACTATGGTGGTCCTTTAACAAGTTCTTGATAAAAATGATGTATATTTTTATGCCCCCCTCAGCTACCTAAGTACCATAGAAGAGCCTAACAGGGCATCCTAGTATCCATCCACAACATAAATTCTCTCTATGGTTGGCTCTACTAAAGAGGCTCGCTACAGTTGACAGATTACAGAAATTTGGCATAGATGTTCTTCCTACATGTGTATTCTGTCAATCTGCTGATAAAACAAGAGACCACTTATTCTTCGAATGCACTGTTACACAAAGCCTATGGCATAGGATGCTACTATGGGTGAGCATATAGAGATCAAATGGTGTACTTGGCAGGATGAAGTAGAGTGGGTTGTTATATCAGCTGCTTGTTTGGTTTGGTGATAGCTGTTATATGGAGAGAGCGCAACTTGATCAGATTCCAAAATAATAGTTATAAGATGGAAAGAATATGTAGAGAAATAAATTTATGCACACATACACGAGGAGAGATTGGAATACATGGCAACCCATGCTGATACAGATGACACAAAATCGTTGGTGTGGCAGACAACAACAAGAACCTGATAACCAAGTTTGAAAAAGGAACTATGAACAGTAGAGTCAATATATTACTATTTTGATAGGATATGTAAAAGGAGTCAAATTAATTTTCAATTTTATTCTGGTTATTTTATACATAGAGAAACAGTTGTTCAGCACTATTCCGTTTTGTAATGAGCTAATTTGGTCTAAATAAAATTGTTTAATTACCCCAAAAAAAACAATCAAAAAAGAACTCTAGCTAAAAATGAAAGATCTTTTAAAGCTTATCCTTGTGATTATGGAAGTTAAAAAAAATCCAAATGTTACAAGCTTTAGCAACAAAGTTACCTTCTTGCAGCGTGCTGAGTCATGCACGTTTCCCAGCTTCAACGACCTCTTCCACACCCTTAGTAGTCAAAGGCACATCTACACAACCAGTGAACAAGCTTTTTTAATTCCACATAGACGCACCGTGTCTAATCAGGACTAAAGCAGCTTCCCCTGAAGGGAAAAGAAGAAGATGGGAATCAGATGTGGAGCTGCGGAGTAGCTTAAAACAATCATATAATTTATCCCATGAAAAAGCGTTTCCGGTAAGGGGAACAATTACTTCTTAATGTGATAATGAAAGAAATGATCACAGATTTTTCTTGTCTTATGCTTGTGCTTATGATTATCTTAAAAATTACAGTTCAAGAGATGGACTATGATACTTGTATTCTTATGGGAGTCATTGATCACAGAAGTACTTCTCTTTCTAGAAATTTTTTTTCCTTTTATAAACAATCCACACATCTACCTTGAAACCTTAGACACTTATCTAAAGGAAACATGCCCATAATCAGGAACAGTCCAGACTTACCAACTGAAGACATCCAACCGATAGTACAATACAGTTACCCAGAGAAACAGAAGAACAGAGAAACTAATTCTTGAGTTCCAAGAGTTCAACACAAAATGTTTACACTTTCTACATTAAGATGAAAATGAATGTGCTATAAACTTCGATGACAAAAGGAAATCATAAATCAAAAAACCCATCAATTGAATAACTAAGCATTACCGATAAATTTAATTAGCAATCTAGATAGACCTAATTCAAGACTAAGAACTACAAAACTTAATGAAAAATGAGAAATAGATCAAATATTTGCACCGTTAACAACCAATTGGAAGAATAATTGTGAAATTCATAATGAAAACGAAAGCAGACACTAAAGGCAACATCAAGAAATTCGATAAGAATTCGATTATACATGAACAAAACCTTGCATCAATTCTCCGCCTCTTTATGAACAACATCAAGAAAAACATCAATCAACTCAGCGCCAATTATTCCCAATTATTCCCAGCACCAGACTGCCTAAACAAAAAGTTATCAAAACAGAAGATCTGTAAATACAGACCAGATCCATAAGAACAGCCCTAGGAACATAGCGTTCACCAGAAGCTTCGTTGAAATAAACATTGATGCGTTTAAGCTGAAGATCGAACTCACCGGTAGGTACAGGATCAACACTGTGTCGTCCATCACAGATAACTTCCCAGAAAACACCAAGTTTTCTCTCACGCTCCTATAACGGCTATATGGGAAGGTTGTATTTTGAATCATACATCTCATATATATATATATATATATATATATATATATATATATATATATATATATATATATATATATATATATATATATATATATATATATATATGGAGGCGCCATAGTAAAAATTAAATTACTATTTTATCTTTTTATTAAATTAAAATTAATTTATTACTATTTAATCAAATATAAATATATATAAAAGTTGGGAGCTTCATAGTAAAAATTAAATTACCATTTTATCCTTTCATTAAATTAAAATTTAATTTATTATTTAATTAAATATAAATATTTTAATTACACAATGATGTGTGTGTATATATCAATCGACTTAGACACTAGACTTCATGCCTTAATGGAATGACTCTTTTAGTTATTTTGTCATATTATCATCAAATGAAAAGAATACCTAAGCAGATAGAACTACTCCGAGGTTGGTGGTTTCTGGTGAAGTTGTTACATTATAATACATTCATCTTTGAACTAATACTAACATATTTTGATTCAACTACTAATACCAAATACCTTATATTATCTCTTAATACAAACAACAAAAACAATAAGCAAATGGCATCAATTTAACAGTAATATAAAAAAACAACAACTTAATTTTACTCTGTTCAGGTTGTGTGATTTTGTGCTAGAACTAGTTAAGTTACTTATATTAAAAAGAAGAATATAGTTACGGTATGTCCATGACTCCCAGGTATCTTGGAGTTTGACTGTTCTTAGAAAAAAGATTGGTCTAGGATGGTTCGAGCTGTTTGTTAATGTGTATATTTATTGCCGCTAAAAATTATTTTTGTTATATTAACACCATTAAGAAGTTAGCTATAATCTCCAGGAGCAGGTAACAATAACGATAATTATCAAATTATTGTTTTCTGAAAAGAAGATTAGTTTATGTGTCTAAGGATCAGTCAATATGATCATGACATATTAACCTCATTAAATGAAAGAGATAGACTCTAATATATCTTTTTTCCTAAACTAATGCAAGTTAGCTAAAGCAATGTGCTTATAAATTCGTTTCCATCCATTTGGAGATCATATGTGTAGCAACTCCAACAAAGAAAAATATCTCTTTCAAAAGTTGCAAATATAAGTAATATAAATGTCTAAATTTGGCGATTTGGGTAATTTTCTAGTGTTGTGTATACTACTAGGAATAGTTGGTTCTAGCTATGGTCAGTTGCAGCTCAACTTCTATGCAAAGAGCTGTCCCCAAGCAGAAAAGATAATTCAAGATTATGTGTCTAAGCAAATCCCAAAGGCTCCGTCTCTTGCCCCTGCATTGCTCAGAATGCATTTCCACGATTGCTTTGTCAGGGTAAGTTTATACCTCATTTTATGAAGAGTGCATTTCTTAAAGGGATAATGTAGTTTCCTGATTTTATTTTATTGGGTTCTTAACAGGGTTGTGATGGTTCTGTACTCCTGAATTTCACTTCGAGCACTAAAAACCAGACTGAAAAAGTGGCTGTTCCTAATCAAACGCTGAGAGGCTTCTCATTTATCGATGGTGTGAAAAAAGCACTGGAAGCTGAATGCCCTGGAGTTGTGTCATGTGCGGATATTGTTGCCTTGGTTGCTAGAGACTCTGTTGTAGTCACAGTAAGTACAAAACTCTGAACCATATATTGCGGGCTGAAAAATATGCTGTTAATCTTGTCTTCCTTTTAATGCAGGGAGGCCCTTACTGGAAGGTTCCAACTGGTAGAAGAGATGGAAGAATATCAAACGCCTCGGAAGCCTTGGCAAACATCCCTCCTCCGACAAGTAACTTTTCCAGTCTCCAGACGTCTTTTGCCAGCAAGGGCCTTGACCTAAAAGACTTGGTACTATTGTCTGGTATGTTTAAATTAGTACATCCGCGCTCATTTCTGCTTATCCTATATGAAAACTTTCCATAAACTCACAAAAATCATTGTTACTATGTACAATTTTCTATTAGGTGCACATACCATTGGAGTCTCTCACTGTCCGTCATTTTCATCACGTTTATACAATTTTACTGGAGTTTGGGGCAGAAAAGATCCATCTCTAGACAGCGAATATGCAGCCAATCTTAAGATGAAGAAATGCAAATCTATCAATGACAACACCACAATTGTCGAAATGGATCCTGGAAGCTCCAGTAAATTTGATCTTAGCTACTTCCAGCTTGTGCTCAAGAGAAGAGGGCTATTCCAATCTGATGCAGCCTTGACAACAAGTGCGACAACAAAGTCATTCATCAACCAGTTAGTACAAGGATCACTCGAACAATTCTATGCCGAATTTGGTGTAGCCATGGAGAAAATGGGAAAGATTGAAGTCAAGACCGGCTCTGCTGGTGAGATTAGGAAGCACTGTGCAGCTGTCAATAGTTAAGAGCTGTCTTTTTCCCAAATTCCAATATTCGTGTGTTCGTATTCTGTATGTAATCTTTGTGTGAATGATTCGGGATAACATGTATCATTTCTTTTTGTAGTTATTCCGATATATACTTGTATATTGATGGTTTTCTTGAAATAAAACTAAGATTCCAAGAAGAGCTTTATGTATAATGCAGCCTTTCCTAGAAGAGGTTTTTTGTTGAGTATTACTGTCCTGTTTTTGAGATTTCCATTTGATGTTTTCATTGTTTGTTCGCTGGACAGAAACTCCAAACTTGCATCAATCTACAAAATCATTTTATCCACCTAACAGAAGAAAATGTTTTTAATGTCCAGTTCTTCAGATGACATAAACTCAAAGACAGCATGCTTGCATGATTTCTCATTTCCTGTAGTATCATCTTCAATATCATAAGAGAAATTTCCCAAAGTTTCTTTCTTTTCTCCTACATGGTATTTTAGCGTTAGGAATTCTTTTCTTCCTTCGCTTGAATTTCTACTCTTTTTTTCAATCATGGTTACAACCACAGATATGCAGAGCACCGTTGTTGCGAGTGGAGCACTCGATGCCTCTCACCCTCACTACCTTCACCCATCTGATTCTCCCGGTATGATGTTGGTTCACTCCCTTTTCGATGGCAAGGGTTTTGCTGGTTGGAAAAGAGCTATTGTCATTGCTCTTTCTGCCAAAAAGAAGTTAAGTTTCATTGATTCTTCTCCCACTGTGCCTCTTATCACATCACCTCAGCATTCTGCTTGGAGCAGATGCAACAACATGGATTAATATCTTGGATCCTCAACTCTCTTTCACGAGATATAGCTGAATCTATCTTGTATCATCCCACAGCAAAAAAACCTGGAAGGAATTAGAGGCCAGATTTGGGCAGTGCAATGGAGCACAACTATATCAACTTCAAAAAGAACTAAATGATGTTGTTCAAGGGGCAAATGATATTGCAGGTTACTTCACCAAGGTGAAGAAGTTACGGGATGAACTCGATGCTCTTAATGTTTCTGATTATTATGTTTGAGCTTGTACATGTGAAGGAAAGGCGAAAACTGCAAAATCCCATCAGAATGGGAGGCTCATTCAATTTGTAATGGGTCTAAATGAGGCATACTCAGGTGTAAGGAGTAGTATTGGTGATGATGGACCCTCTGCCAAGTGTGGGTCGGGCTTACTCCTTGCTCATTCAGGATGAAAAACAGCGTGAAGTGCATGTGGTCTCACACCCTGCAGACGTTGCTTTTATGGCAACCTATCAGAAGTTTCAGAAAAGACAACATGGATGGACGGATCAATCCTAATTTTGAGAGACCTAAGACAGGGAAGTTTTGCACTCATTGTAAGCTTACTAATCATGAGATTGCTAATTGTTATAGATTAGTTGGATTTCCCTCAAATTTCAAATTCACAAAGTCCAAGAGGAACCCAAGTGTTGGTAGCACTGCTGCACAAGTTGGAACTTCACAACTACCTGATGGTATGTCTACTGGACAATACTTCTCTCAAGAACAATCTTCACGTCTATTCCAGCCGATGCAAGATGCCGCCTAGCCAACAGAATGAGCAACAATCAGATGTCAATGTCTTAGCCAATCGTGTTGGTATAATCAAACCCCTTCTCGATCCTACTACATTTTCTTTACTCACTCATATTGATTCACATTCATGGATTCTTGATTCAGGTGCTTCCGAGCACATGACATATGAATCTTCACTGCTATTCAATCTCACTTCCTTACCCTCTCCTATATTTGTTTGTCTACCTAATTCACATCGAATCAAAGTAACTCACAAGGGCAGTGTTTCTTTAAATCATGATCTGGTTCTTCATAATGTGCTTTATGTGCCTGATTTCAAGTTTAATTTATTGTCCGTCCACAAATTCACAACTCAACTGACCAGTATCCTGATTTTCTCATCTTTTTGTGCTATATTGCAGGCCCCTTCTATGAAGAGGCCAGTGGTTCTTGGTGAAGTCCATGGTGGGCTTTATCTTCTCAACGCAACTCCACTCCAGTCCAGTCTTGTTCCCTCTTCCACTACATCTATTCAGGATGATCATCTAGTTGATAATGCTCTTTGTAATGAGTCTGTTTTAGTAGCAAATTCTAGTCCTATTTCAATTCCTTCAAAGTTTTCAGCTAATGATGTAAGCCTCTGGCACAATAGACTGGGTCATTTGCCCATATCTAATATGAAAAATAGATTGTTCCTTGTGATGTTTGTTTCAAAGCTCGCTAAGCTAAATTGCCTTTCCAACCTTCCATCAATAATATACAATTATCTAATCAATATACATATACAATTAACCTCTCTCCTACTCTCTTCCCTCTCTCGCTCGCGTCTCTCCTCCCTCTCCCAATTTCGCTTGCCTCTCTTCTCTCTCTCTTCTAATCTAGCTTGTGATATATACAAATGCATAATTTTAATATACAATTATCTAACCTATGTACATAGACGATTCATCTCTCTCCCACTCTCTGGCCTCTCTCGATCGTCTTTCTCCCAATCTCGCTCACCTGTCTCCTTTCTCTCCCAATCTCTCTTGCCTATCTCCTCTCTCTCCCTCTCTCGCTCGCCTCTATCCTCTCTCTTCCAGTATCGCCCGCCTCTTTCCTCCCTATAACATGTAGCTACGAATTGTAATTATCAAACTATAACTATGGACAGTAATTATGCTATTTTTGAGTGACTATATGTGAAAGTTCCAAAAAAATCATGTAGGACAAGCACTTCACTTTTGTTATGGAAATATCGTGGATTAACTAGCACATAATCATAAACAAAGAAAATAGAGAAAAAGCTAGAATAACACAAGGACTTAATGAGGTTCAGCTAGTGTTTTTCACTATGAAAGAAAAAGAACAAATTTTACAATGTTTTACGGACCTTAGGACTACATTCATAGCGTTTATTTTTAATATATAATGAAACTTTTTCTTCCACTTTATAAAGTGGAGTTTTTTCTTCCACTTTATAAAGTGGAACTTTTTATTCCATTTTATAAAGTGATACTTTTATTACACTTTATAAGAAAAATATTTTTCACGTCTTGAAGAAGCTTTTTCAGTGTTGTCATATAAATTATATTGATTTTGATATGTCATTAAAACGGAAAAAAATATTTCATTATGTATTTTTATTTTTTTATTCTGAAAAATCTTTCAATCTCTATTTAAAGACGTTTATATATAGTTGATAGCACCTACAACATAAAGTCTTCTATATTTGTTCATTTCGATCTAAAAAAATGTCTTCTACACCTAAAGTTAAAGTTTCATTTTATTGGGATGACGAAATTATACATGACGGAAATATTTTTACTATAATTGTCCTCCCAAACAAAATGCTAAATATCCCACTAATGTCCGATATCATAAATTTATCTCATCAATTTATAAAAGAATGGGTATAAACAGTACGAATTATAATTTGATTATAGTCGGAAAATACCCTACTTCATTTTTATCACAAGGACAAGTAAATTTTGGAGAGTGGATTATCTATAATGACGAATCGTTGGCCGACTTTTTGAGGGTTCCAAATGACTATATAGATCAAATCAAGTTAACAATACTTGAAATCTATGTCAGGAAGAAGCCTAAGATTAGTCAACAACGTTCTCCTTTATCAGTCGATGTCCATCCCTAATTGGAAAAACGTAATAGCATTAATGGATTTCTGATAACTCCATCTACTGATTTTTCTAAAATGACACATTATCAAAATATTCTTACCGGCCGATATGATTTTGATTTAAAGGAAATTGTCAATGAAAGTGATCGGTAATGCTCAATTATTATATTTCGATTATTGTTTCTTGATTTTGTCAATTATTTATTTATTTATATTATTTATTATTCTTATTATTACATATTTTGTAGCGGTTTACCTCAGCAAGATAGGGATATTAGTTATGGACTAAATAATTATTTTGATCAGTCCTCACACTTTGAAATGACGGAAAATATTGGGACATCCTCAAATTTTCATGTCTCGCCTACTTTTGATGCGGATGATTATCGCTATGTCTAACACTTATTTTTTCAATTTGAGTAAGTTAATTGCATGAGCCAAATATTTATATATTTTTTACATACATAGGGAAAATATTACACAAGATGAGCCCATTGATCCTGTGAATATCGATGATCGTGACCTTGCTAATTACAGCTCACCTTCAGCTAGTGATAGTGATGATTTGCCTAATGCTGAGGAATTAGGAGATAATGTTCCATTTGAGGCATCATCTAGTGGATGATGATTTTTTGACTCCCAATCGATCGCCAAGACTAATGTCCATGAGTCTGTTTCGTAATCATGAAATTCCTTATCTTGATCATCTCCCGGATAGTTCAGATATTTTTGGTGATACACATGATGAGTATACATCACAACGTATGTGGCATGAACCAGAAGATTTCATGAATGATGCTATTTATATTGAAAAAGATATGTTATTCAATTCAAAAAAGCAGTTGCAAAGAGCAGTTAAACTTCTACATTTAAAGATAGCAAGGGAGTGCTTTGTTATTAAATCGACAAAGAGATTATGGCGACTTGTTTGCAGGCGTGTAGAACAAGGATGTCGATTTATGTTGACTTCTTTTATTGATAAACATACTAACATGAAGAAAGTTGAAATATACATTAAAGAACAGACATGTGATATGGGTACGTGCCTCGAAGGGCATTTCAACTAAGATGTTGAGATGATACTCCGTGTTGATATAGAAAGAACGCCAAGGTACTATTTTATCCCTAGATGATTTTTATTTAATAAGAAAATATTTATTTTTTATTTGAGAATTAATATTATTATTAATTTCAGGTTTCCATCAAAGATTGTCAAACAATTGTTCTTAAAGCATATGACATTTCAGTAAGTAAAAGAAAAACCTATCTTGGTTGCTAGCGGGCTTTTGAAAAAGTTTATGGTACTTGGGAGGGTTTTTTTGCCTAGTTGCCGAGGTTCATGGAAGCTTTGAAACACTTAATTCCTGAAACAGTAGTTAATTGTATGTTGATAGTCAAGACACATATTGGTGCAGAAATAGTCAAACAATAACATCCACCATATGGGAAAATTATGAAAGATTTGTTGATATTTTTTCGGAAAAAAAATAAATCAGAAAATGTTTCCACTTAAAGTTAGACAAAAAGATAAATTTTTGTGTACTTTATGACGTAGATATTTTTATTTTGTCTTATATTTTATGCTATTCTGCCTTTAATTTATTTTATTTTATTTTCATATGATTTTGAAGTAGTGTTACTATTAAAACTTTTATAGGATGTGTAAATCTAAAGTTTTTTATCAATGAATTTAGGAAAGGGGAGAGAAGGTGAAGGTGAAGGTGAAGGTGAAGCTGAAAAGGTATCTTTTTATAAACTGGAATAAAAAGTTCCACTTTAGAAAGTGGAAGAAAAATTTCCGTTATATATTAAAAATAAACGTTATGACACTAACGGAAAACGTTTAGAAAATTGGATATAGTGAATCTTTTTTTTTCAACTAAGCTTATTTTAGTTACTTACTAAAATAGTGACTTATTTTGGTTATTTTTATATTTTTGTGGCTTATTTTGATTCTCAATTCATTAGCTAAAAATGCTAAGATCCCGAATTATAGCAAGTGACTCGATCATGATGATCAATCGACTTAGACACTAGACTTCATGCCTTAATGGAATGACTGTTTTAGTTATGTTGTCAAATTATCATCAGGCATACAAAATTATAATACATTCATCTTCCAACTTTTTGTAGACTTTGAACTAATACTAATATATTTTGATTCGCACATTGAACTACTAATACCAAATACCTTATACTATCTCTTAATAAACACAAAAAAAAAACAATAATGAAATGGCCTCTATATCCATGAATTTAACAATAATATACAAAAAAAAAAAAAAAAGCTTAATTTTTACTCTATTTAGACAATAATGGCAAGAGCTTAATTGCCGCTAAATATGTATTTTGAGCAATGTCTCTACAGCATATAACGATATTTGATCGAATGACAATTAATTAATGCCGATAAAGACTTTAATAATCTTTGTTAATGTGTATATTTATTGCCACTAATTTATTTATTTTTTGGTAGCGGCACCATTATGAAGGTAGCAATAATCTCCAGGAGCAGGTAACAATAATGATATTATCAAATTAGTGCTTATGTGTCTAAGGATCAGTCAATATGATTATGACATATTAACCTTATTGAATGAAAGAGATAGACTCTAACAAACCTGTTTTCTTAAACTAATGCAAGTTAGCTAAAGCAATGTGCTTATAAATTCGTTTCCATCCTTTTGGAGTTGATATGTGTAGCATCTCCAACAAAGAAAAATATCTCTTTCAAAAAGTTGCAAAAATAAGTAATATAAATGGCTAAATTTGGCGATTTGGGTAATCTTCTAGTGTTGTGTATACTACTAGGAATAGTTGGTTCTAGCTATGGTCAGTTGCAGCTCAACTTCTATGCAAAGAGCTGTCCGCAAGCAGAAAAGATAATTCAAGATTATGTGTATAAGCAAATACCAAAGGCTCCGTCTCTTGCACCTGCGTTGCTCAGAATGCATTTCCACGATTGCTTTGTCAGGGTAAGTTTATACCTCATTTTATGAAGAGTGCATTTCTTAAAGTGATAATGTAGTTTCCCGATTTTATTTTATTGGGTTCTTAACAGGGTTGTGATGGTTCTGTACTCCTGAATTTCACTTCGAGCACTAAAAACCAGACTGAAAAAGTGGCTGTTCCTAATCAAACGCTGAGAGGCTTCTCATTTATCGATGGTGTGAAAAAAGCACTGGAAGCTGAATGCCCTGGGGTTGTGTCATGTGCGGATATTGTTGCCTTGGTTGCTAGAGACTCTGTTGTAGTCACAGTAAGTACAAAACTCTGAACCATATATTGCGGGCTGAAAAATATGCTGTTAATCTTGTCTTCCTTTTTATGCAGGGAGGCCCTTACTGGAAGGTTCCAACTGGTAGAAGAGATGGAAGAATATCAAACGCCTCGGAAGCCTTGGCAAACATCCCTCCTCCGACAAGTAACTTTTCCAGTCTTCAGACGTCTTTTGCCAGCAAGGGTCTTGACCTAAAAGACTTGGTACTATTGTCTGGTAAGTTTAAATTAGTACATCCGCGCCCATTTCTGCTTATCCTATATGAAAACTTTCCATACTCTCACAAAAATCATTGTTACTACGTACAATTTTCTATTAGGTGCACATACCATTGGAGTCTCTCACTGTCCGTCATTTTCATCACGTTTATACAATTTTACTGGAGTTTGGGGCAGAAAAGATCCATCTCTAGACAGCGAATATGCAGCCAATCTTAAGATGAAGAAATGCAAATCTATCAATGACAACACCACAATTGTCGAAATGGATCCTGGAAGCTTCAGTAATTTTGATCTTAGCTACTTCCAGCTTGTGCTCAAGAGAAGAGGGCTATTCCAATCTGATGCAGCCTTGACAACAAGTGCGACAACAAAGTCATTCATCAACCAGTTAGTACAAGGATCACTCGAACAATTCTATGCCGAATTTGGTGTAGCAATGGAGAAAATGGGAAAGATTGAAGTCAAGACCGGCTCTGCTGGTGAGATTAGGAAGCACTGTGCAGCTGTGAATAGTTAAGAGCTGTCTTTTTCATAAATTCCAATATTCGTGTGTTCGTATTCTGTATGTAATCTTTGTGTGAATGATTCGGGATAACATGTATCATTTCTTTTTGTAGTTATTCCGATATACTCTTGTATATTGATCGTTTTCTTGAAATAAAACTAAGATTCCAAGAAGAGCTTTATGTTTAATGCAGCCTTGTTGGGAATTAAACACACAACACACACAAATAATCTAGAGAAAAGAGAAACGGAACACAAACAGGACACACAAGAATTTAACGTGGTTCGGTTTCCCTACTCCACGACTGTAACAGGAGGATTTTATTTCACTTGTGCTACTACAGAATTACAAATACAAGGATCATATTTATAGGAAAACCAAATGGTTAACCTAGGGTTTCAGTAATGGGTCGGGCCGGCTCACAAGCCTCCACAAAGCCCAACAATCTCCCACTTGGAGGCTCGAAGAATTTCAACTGTCATCCACTTAGAACACTTGTATGTCTAGTAATCTTTTTCAACTCTCTCCTGCTACAGCGGCCTTCTCATCAGTCAACTGAAAGGCCCGTTGAAGCTCCCCGAAGCTTCAACACATCAGTCACGGCTGAAACTGCCCTTGACTCGTCCTCGGTCCCTACCGGCTCCCACTTGAGACACGAACTGCCGGATCCTAGAACTCCCTGAGAACAAACACTCTCCATACTCAGCAAGAAATTTTCTGGAGACGTATCAACAGCTGGAATACTGGTTCTCTTGACCCACTGTCTTCTAGGAGCCTTGGCTGAAGCACGACCGGTGCTCCCACTGCCACAAACGCCTCTGACTGGTCTTCCTGAACCTTTCCTTGCTCGTTCATCCTGAATCTGACCTGTGGCTCTGGGTTTCTTTCTTGCAAAGACAACCTTCTTTTGCCGACGAGATTCTGTGAACCGGACTTTGTTTTTCTTCTGAACTGGGACGGTCACTCCCTCAGACGGTAATCCGACAATATACAACGATCCTCTTTTTGTTCCACGAGCCATGACAAGATTGCCCCTCACGACCTTCCACTGCCCATTTCCGAACTTCACATGATGTCCCTGTTCATCCAACTGCCTAACAGAAATCAAACTTTTCGTCAAGCTTGGAACAACTCTGACATCCATCAAGGTCCAGAAACCGACTGGCGTCTTCAGCACCATGTCACCCATGCCCGTAACATCAAGAGCTCTATCGTCTGCAAGCCTTACCTTTCCAAAGTCTCCAATAACCAGATTCTGCAATGCTTCACTGCTGTGGGTAGCGTGAAAAGAAGCACCAGAATCCATGACCGAGGAATCCACATTGCTCTCCGCGCAACAGATAAACAAATCCTCGTCGGCGCTGTCTTTTGCAATGTTGACTTATTTGTCTTTCTGGCATTGATTCCTGAAATGCCCCACCTCCTTGCAGTTCCAACATGTTACACCTGAGCCATCCCGAGCCTTCGACTGACTCCTTCTTCGGTTCCTGCTCCCACTACCTCTATTATTTCCTCTGCCTCTGACGACGTTTAGCATATCACCTGATGATTCTCCAGAACTCCTTCTTCTGACATCCTCGCCAAGAACGAGATCACGAATCTTCTCAAAGGTGAATCCATTAGGTCCCACTGAACTGGCAACTGCTATAACCGTTCCGGACCAACTGTTAGGCAATGATGATAACAGTAGTAAAGCTTGAACTTCATCATCGAACTTAATGCCAACTGACAAAAGTCTGGCTAAGATCGAATTCAATGAGTTGATGTGCTCGGTAACTGAACTGCCTTCCTTCATCTTTGTGTTCACCAACTCTCTAATCAGAAAAATTTTGTTTGCTGCAGATGGCTTCTCGTACATGTTAGACAAGGCTTCCAAGATGCATTTCGCTGTCTTCTCCTTAAGAATGTTGAACGCAACATTCTTGGTCAACGAGAGTCGGATAACTGACATAGCTTTCCGATCCAAAACTGCCCACTCTGCATCAGACAATTTTCCTTGCTTGTCACCCAACACTACGTCCAAATCTTTCTGAACCAGCAAATCTTCAATCTGCATCTTCCACCAACTGAAATCTGTACCATCGAACTTCTCAATTCGGAACTTCCCATCTTCTGCCATCTCAAAGGACTAAATGAGATACTCGGTACAACTAATTTCAGATCTTGGTAATTTCGTCAGAAATATTGCACCACAAAAAAAAACCGCACCTTCGGCAATTCCCTTAACGGCGTCTACAGACAGCGGGCGGCGATTTGGACGATGCTAACGATCTGGACGCTCGCGGCTGGATCTGAGGCTCCTCGACGCGGCGGCCACTGGACGGCAGCGGCGTTCTCTGCCTCGCTACTGCTGCGCGGCTTTCTCCCTCGCTGGGCTACGATCTGCGGCAGATCTCCTTCGATCTGGGCTGCCTGGTTCGTGGCGGCTGCTGCTTGAGGTTACCCACACGGTAACGGCGGCTCTCCTCCCTGCACACAGTTCTTCACACAAGAACCCTAGGTGACAATTTCTCACAGTTTGTGTTACAGTGTTGTTGAAACCTCGCTCTGATACCAATTGTTGGGAATTAAACACACAACACACACAAATAATCTAGAGAAAAGAGAAACGGAACACAAACAGGACACACAAGAATTTAACGTGGTTCGGTTTCCCTACTCCACGACTGTAACAGGAGGATTTTATTTCACTTGTGCTACTACAGAATTACAAATACAAGGATCATATTTATAGGAAAACCAAATGGTTAACCTAGGGTTTCAGTAATGGGTCGGGCCGGCTCACAAGCCTCCACAAAGCCCAACAAGCCTTTCCTAGAAGAGGTTTTTTGTTGAGTATTACTGTCCTGTTTTTGAGCTTTCCATTTGATGTTTTCATTGTTCGTTCGCTGGACAGAAACTCCAAACTTGCATCAATCAACAAAATCATTTTATCCTCCTAACAGAAGAAAATGTTTTTAATGTCCAGTTCTTCAGATGACATAAACTCAAAGACAGCATGCTTGTATGATTTCTCATTTCCATTAGTATTTTAAATGTTCTCCATCGAGGAAACTTCGGAGTTTAGAAGAGACGGAGAAACCTAACAATTGAGAGGGAGAGATAAAAAAAGGGAAAATTATACCGCTAAGCAAACTTATACTATTCAATTACTCATCATAGCTACTCTTTGCTATAATTACCACTCACGATTAACATTATTCATTAATTATGTGGGCTGACTTATAGTTTCTATAATAAGTCACATTTGTATATGTATATTTATACAAATACATATGTATAATATACAATTATCTAATTGATATACATATACAATTAACCTCTCTCCTACTCTCTTCCCTCTCTCGCTCGCGTCTCTCCTCCCTCTCCCAATCTCGCTCGCCTCTCTCCTCTCTCTTCTAATCTGGCTTGCGATATATACAAATGCATATTTTTCATATACAATTATCTAATCTATGTACATAGACAATTCATCTCTCTCCCACTCTCTGCCCTCTCTCGATCGCCTTACTTCCAATCTCGCTCACCTGTCTCCTTCCTCTCCCAATCTCTCTCTCCTCTCTCTCCCTCTCTCGCTCGCCTCTATCCTCTCTCTTCCAGTATCGCCCGCCTCTTTTCTCCCTATAACATGTAGCTACGAATTGTAATTATCAAACTATAACTATGGAGAGTAATTATGTTATTTTTAAGTGACTATATGTGAAAGTTCCAAAAAAAAATCATGTAGGACAAGCACTTCACTTTTGTTATGGAAATATCGTGGATTAACTTGCACACAATCATAAACAAAGAAAATAGAGAAGAAGCTAGAATAACACAAGGACTTAATGAGGTTCAGCTAGAGTTTTTTCACTATGAAAGAAAAAGAACATATTTTACAATGTTTTCCAGACCTTAGGATTACATTGTGTATAGTGTACAATATGTTAGAATTCCCAACTGTATCCCATATATATAGATCCCAAGTAATCCAAAACCTATACGAAAAATGTTCTCCCAATCCTAAAGGAACATTATTTTTCTTTTGAGTTTTTAAATCTATTAGATAGGTCGAGTCAAGATCTTTGTTTTTTATCTGCCGAAAATAATTTACACTACAACGGATTTGATTATTAGGGATAAATAATTTCATTATTAATAAATCATATTTCGTCACTAAAAATCTTGTGTGACGAAATCAGTCGTCACTATTTGTGTGTGTCTAAAAGTATACAAAGACAATTTAGTGCTTCGTCGCTAAAAGTTTTATATTAACTACAGAAATTAAAAATCGTTCCAAAATACTTAAAACATTTATGACAAGTTTATTTGTTGTAAAAGATATGTTTTTGTAGTTAATAATATGCTTTGTCACTAAAAAGGTTAAAAGTACCAACAAAATTATATCGTCGCTTATTATTTTACTTCAATCAGTGACGAATCCAATTGTCTCTAAAGATATATATATTTCGTAGTTGAACAAAATCTAATTTCGTCACAAATGACTATATTTTTATATACAAAAAATTATTTTGTTCTCAAATGTATATATGATAAATTTATCATTATAAAAATGAGATTTTATAAATATAATGTATATATATCCCCCCTCCCCCCAACTATCTCAACTTTTTTCAACCCTGGCCAGACATTATGCTGCCTTGTGGAATCAAACTCACAACCTTAAGATTGGAAGTGAAGAGTGCTTACCATCAAACCAAGTCTCTCTTGTTGTTAATTTTTGTTTTATTTTATACTTCATTCACTTCTTTCAAATTTAGCTTTTGTAGAAACAATATATTATATAATTATTCATACTCATACACAAATGCATGAAAATTTACCACCCACAATTCATTCAAATGTAGATTATATTTAAGTTAAACTGTGAATTTTTTAAAATATATTTAAATATATTCAGTACAATTTTGTCATTTTATTTATTTACTTTTGTAAATTTTTAAAATTATTCAATACAATAATAAATTTATTTAAAATTAAAATTTTAATTTTATTTAAAAAAATGAATAATTGGTTCAAGTTGAACATTGATACCAATAATGTTCATTTGTTTTATTTGTGCTTTTATTTTTTTAGTTTATTTCAATTTTCACACTGATGTAAAAAGTTAATAGAAATTCATGAATATATTGCACCTATGCAAAGTTTAAGTTTGTAAGTCGACATTATTTTTGTATAGTTACTCTACGTACGTATGTGGAACTACTATTAAATATGTACATATTGATATATATAAGCGAAAAGGTTGACTTAATCTATGTAGTTTACCAATCACAAATCAATAGACATGCACAAAATTTAGCACAAAGACTTGACAATTTTTTTTTCGTGCTTATCAATGAAGGAGTATCAACTAAAAAATAAAAGTGTAAACAAATAAATATTAGTGATCTAGCGGTAGAACCGTGCCCACTCACAATACCTATAACTCGGATTGTATTTTTCAAATGATGCATTTTATAATTGCGTAATTTAAGAAAATTGATGTATTGAACTTTTTTATTTTTACAAAATCGACCGTATTCATTGATTTTAATACTTTCACTTGCCAATTAACTAATGGACTCTGTCTACTTCTTATGAAGCACTTGTATTATTCTTTTTGTAAGTCATCACTCGTAATTATGAGCAATTGTAGAAAAAAATTGTATTTAGCTATGAATTTTTTCGTAACAAATAGTTTAATTATTCACTACAAATTTCAAGTCGTCGTTATTTAACACTTTATAATTTTGTGACAATTTTTTTGTTGTCACTAAATCATCGATTGATTAGAGACAATTAAATATTTGTCACCAATTATTTATATTATTAGTGACGTAATAAATGTCATAATTAAATATAAATTTTCATAGCTCAAATTTATAATATTTAACTACGAACTCTAATTTGTCGATATTGTAACAACCTATTCTTTTAGATGAAACTTTTTTGTGTCCAAAATTTAATAAATTACAAGACAATTTTTTTTTGTCATGAATTAGATACATTATTAGTGACGAAATAATTTGCTACTGATAACTTTAATTCGTGACGAACACTACTTAACAAATGACGTCAATTAATTTTTTGGTAGAAAACTTTAGTGACAAAACTTTGCTACGAATTTTTATGTTTCGTCACTAAAAGAATGTGTCTCATATATATAAGCATAAAAAGTAAATTTTTTCACTAAAAGAGAATAATTAGTGACGAATTTGATCTCGCAGTTTGCCATAAATTACATTCACTATTAATGACGAAATAATCTGTCACCGGTAACTTTAAATTCGTGACTAACACTACTTTACAAAATGGGCCAAATAATTTTTTGGTGGGAAACTTTAGTGGACAAAACTTATTCTTATGTTTCGTCATTAAAAATATGTGTCTCATATATTTAAGCACCAAATATAAATTTTATCACTAAAAGCAAATAACTAATGACGAATTTAATATCATAGCTAATAATTTCATAGTTATATATCATAATTTTTTGTAGTGTTATACATGCATGTTCCAACTTTTTAAACAAAATCCAAACTTCTCTATCTTTTTGACTTCAAACTAAAACTACATATTTTGATTCCCACTTTGAACTACGTACTAATATCAAATATCTTACATCTTAAGTCTTAATTGACAGAAACGGGAAAAACTTTGGTTCTTCCATACACCATATGAAGTTAACTATATCTTCACGTAGATGCGGAGTGATGATTAAGAATTTGAAGAAGGGGTTCGAACACACAATTCTAGTGTGGAAATTATTTTCACGGTCACTTCTCTATCATTACTAAACTATTAATCAATTTTGTTAGGGTTCACATGTTAATATAAATATATATTTATTAAATTCCTTAGTACAAATACATGGTCTATAGAAAAGCTATTCTGTTTCTCCCCACCTACGAACCCCCACTTAGCTCTGTCTCTGTCTCTAGGAGCAAGTAATAACAATGATATTGTCAAACTTTTTATATGTGTCTATTATATCATCTAGGGGCGTAGGCACAGTTACACCATTCGTCGAGAAAAAATATTGTATATAAAAGTAAAGTGATGCATCAAGTGATTAAATAACAGATTTTGAAGATTTTGATATAAGAAGTTGTTATAGCCTAGTGATTTTAGATGTCTTAAATATGTTTAGACTTTTTTTAATTAGCCAATACTCGTATATTCAAATTCAATTGTTATAACTTTTTCCCCCTTTTATAAAGAGCTTAAAATAAAACATTAAACTCTCATCTATATTTAATTGAACACAATTGATACATTCAAATGAATTTTCCAATTTGGCAGGAGAGACAAAAACAGGAGGGCAAGAGAGAACGAGGAGAGGCAGGGGAAAGAGATGAAGAGTTTAATATATAAACATGTTTCTTTTTCCTTTATATATATAATATTTTTAAACTATAGTTATTTTTTCAGAAATAATTGCTCTCTCTATATATATATATATAAAATTTTCTGACCTTAAATAAATAATATGTCAAATTTATTAAATATCTCTTATACTATGTTTGGATCATTATTATCCATTGTATTGTATTGTATTATATTGTTATTATAACTACAATGTTTGTTTTAATTGTCACTTAAAATGTATTGCATTATATTGTCAAATTTCATTATTACGTAACAATGAAAACTCCTATTTTATGGAACAACCAATTTGGTGTGTTTCCATTGTTACTTAATTTCTTTTTCCAATTATATATTTACACAATATTTCAAAATACTATTTTACCCTTTATCTTAATTATTTAAATCTAGTCAAACCTCTTACCCTAGAATAATTAAGTATATTTTAGTAAATTTATAAATTACAATACGATCAAACCAAACAATTAAAATGTTATAAATAACAACAAACAATACAGTCTAGCCAAAAATTATATCTATCATACAATACAGTACAAACAATACAATACAATACATTATGAAACAATAGGTAACAATGATCCAAACAAAGTGTTAATCTTGTGATTTTAAATATAGAATGTGAAAAATAGAATTAAAAAATTGCTTAAAAATAAAAATAAATCTTTCTTTTTTAAACAAATTTAAAAGAAAAATATATCAAATCAATTAATAAATTCTTTTCAATTTTTATTTTATTGATTTAACTAATTTTAATTTTATATGTCTAACGTTTTATATTTTCACACTATTTTGTTGTTACTTTTTTTTTATAGACTTTACAATGCTCTTTTTTGTTTTTTTTACAATGCTCTTTTTTGTTTTTTTTATTTATTGATATGCTTTCAACAATATTTTCTTCTTCTTTCACTTGTGTTTGATGCACTTGATTAGAGAGTCTTCAGAAATAACATTATACCTTCAAAAGGTAATAGTAAGATTTTACATAAACTTTATCCTTGTTGGATCGCACTTAATATGATTTTACTGGTATATTGTTGTTGTTGTAACATTCTGTATTTCTTTTAGGGAAAAAGGATTTGATATACCCCTCAACTTTGTCATTTAGAGCTGATATACCTCTTGTTATGAAAGTGGCTCATATATACCCCTACTTGTAAACAAATGACTCACATATACCCTTTTCCTCTAACGGAAATGAAAAAATAATAATTTTCAATCTAAATTTTTATTATTTTTTTCTAAAAAATATAATCCCATATGAGTAAATTTAATCCTTGTCAAACAATTTTTTTTTGACTTTTTTTTTGTTTCAATGACTAATTTATAATTATTATTTTTATAATCAAATTTATTTATGTTTCACTAATATTCTTGTAAAACTTATTGTAGATGACCAAATTTTTTTTGAATACGAAATTAAAAATTACAATGCACACAAAAAAATAGTTTAATTTTTTTTCTTTAAACTAAGAAATGAAAGAAAAAAATAAAATAAGAATAAGAAACTCAAATAATTATAATAAAAGAAGTAAAAAAAAATTATGTATGAAAAAAATTAAAATATACCTTGAACTTTTATAGAAGAATCATATATACCACTAAATAATTTTTTTAAAAAAATTATAAGTAATAAATATAAATTTAAAACTTATTATTTAAAATTCCGTTAAATGAAGGGTATAGGTGAGCCATTTTGTAAAGGCAGGGGTATATGTGAGCCGTTTGTATAACGGTAAGGGTATATATGAGCCACTTATATAACGAGGGGTGTATCAGCTCCAAATGACAAAGTTGAGGGGTATATCACTCTTTTCCCTTTCTTTTATGACAATATAGTACATAGGAAATAAAAATAAATTAATTTTTAATGCTTAATCATGTAATTAAGACTTATTAGACTTATTTTAGCATAAATTAGTGCTTTTAAATTATAATCATTTTCATTATGACTTATCAATTCACAATATTTATTTTATATGTTCATTATTATTCTATATTGAATATTGTAGTGTTATCATTCATCTCATATTTTATGTTATTTTCGTAAGAAAAACACCTTAGATAGTTGTATTTTGGTTGGACTAAAAAATATCTGGAGCACAAGTTAATTATATGTTTGTATGAATATTTTATCGGAAAAATCAAAAAACTTGAAAAAAATAATTCAAAATTTACTATTTTAGTTTGATTTTGAAAATTATAAAGTTCGGCAAAAATAATTTGATTTGGTTTTTGATATGCAATCTTATATTACAATAGTGTTGATACACTCTATCCGATACTATATTAATCTTTTCTATTTGTCCAAAGAGTAAAAATAATTCCAAGAGAACAAGAGAACTGAAAAAATGAGGGAAACCGCACTTTATTTGTTGCAAGAGTTGTTCACAGTGAAACTTGAAATAATCTCCAAATAATTTTTTCAAATATTCTCTAAACCTGTTTTGATTCAAATATTTTTTTCAAAAATTCTAAATCATATCTGTTTTCATCAAATCTATTTCTGAAATTGTTTTTCGAGTCCATTGTCTATAGAAAATAACCTCAACTGTCTCACAGAAGATAGGTGCGCGCAGTGGCGGAGCCACAATATGTTTAGGAGACTTCGATGGAAAATTATATTATTTTTGTATGATTAAAATAATATTTTAGGTATATGTAGTAGATGTCGAACCTCCTTCGGCTATTTCGTATATCTATTTCTTCAGATTTTGAACCCCCTTATCGAAAATTCTGGCTCCACCACTGAGTGCGCGTAATATCTTGACAAGGCATATGGAAGTTGCAATTATATAATTAAAAATAAATACTTATGACAAAACAAAATATGAATCTGAACTTGCATATATGGGAAATAATATTGACCAATTTAATTTTCCGAATTCAAATTGTGAATTGTTTGATTTTATTTAGTACTATTTACTTTTTCATGCAATTCAACTACATTCAATTAAAATTTCAAAATTGAACTACTAATTCACTTCTCAGTTAATCAATCAATCTATTATCAATTTTATTCTTTAGTTAGAAATAAACAAATCATTAACTTATAATTTCATAATGACCATTTTCTTAGTGCACATAGCTATTTTCTCTTGAATTAGGTATATGTTTATACTCTTTTCATATAATTTCATGCTTTATTTGTTCTTGTAGCATTTTAATAACAAATCGGGGATCGCTATGTGTAAAAATTTCACGTAGAGAAATCAAGAATTGTATTGATGTATTGATAGTTTGATCAATCATGATAGGTGTATATATTGATCAATATTGATAGTATTAATATGCTGATCAATATTTATAGTATTGATATGTTGATTGATATTTGTTGTATTGATGTATTGATCAATAATGATGTTATTGATGAATAATAATGTTAATAACATATTACTTATATAGAAGAGAATTGTAGAGTCCTAAATTAACTATACTAAGAATCCTACTACAATACTTATTACTACTATAATAATAAAATAATTGTAAATAATTAAATCCTAATTGTACTATAATTCTAATAGTAATCCTAGTTATAATATAATCCTAACCTAATCCTAGTCGAAATATAATACTAATTAATATAATTAAAATCTAATCCTAGTGCGACTCTAATTCTACAGCAGTATTGTAACTCGTTAGTCACCTTCGTTGGACATGTTCCTTTGACATGTTTCAGTCCTCAGCTTCCTTCATCATCAACACTTGCTGCATGCAGACACGTTAGCCAGCTGCGTGGAACTTGTTCCAATCGTTAGTTTCCTTATTTTTCAACACTACATATGATAAGGCTAGGACAACTGAATTTTTTTATTAATCTGTTAGCTAAAAATGCTAAGATCCCGAATTTTAGCAAGTGACTTGATCATGATGACAGTACAACAAAAATGACCATTAGCGGCATTAAATTCTTAATTGTCGCTAAAAATACAGAATTGCCGCTAAATATGTATTTTTAGCGGCAATTGTCACTTTTTTTATATGTCTCTAAAGCCTTTATCAACATTGGTTCTAATGTCACTTAACTAATACCGGTAAAGACGTTAGCACTCTTTATTAGTGTCAATATTTAATGCAGTCAAAAGTTATTTTTATTGCAGTGTGATCAATTCACTTAGACACTAGACCGCACATGCTCGCACATGTCTTCATGCCTTGATGGAATGACTCGTTTAGTTATGTTGTCAAATTATCATCAGGCATACAAAATCAAAAGAATACCTAAGCAAATAGAACAACTCCTAGGTTGGTGGTTTCTGGTGAAGTTGTTACATTTTAATACATTTATGTTCCAACTTTTTGTAGACTTTGAATTAATACTAACATATTTTGATTCGCACATTGAACTACTAATACCAAATACCTTATACTATCTCTTAATAAACACAACAAAAAAACAATAATGAAATGGCCTCTATATCCATGAATTTAATAATAACATAAAAATAAAAAAAAAGCTTAATTTTTACTCTATTTAGACAATGATGGACAATAACTTAATTGCCGCTAAATATGTATTTTAAGCAATGTCTCTAGAGCCTATAACGATATTTGATCCAGTGAAAATTAATCAATGCCAATAAAGACTTTAGTAATCTTTGTTAACGTGTATATTTATTGCCACTAATTTTATTTATTGCCATTATGAAGGTAGCTATAATCTCCAGGAGCAGGTAACAATAATGATATTATCAAATTAGTGTTTATTTGTATAAAGTGTCTTATATGATCATGACATATTAACCTCATTGAATGAAAGAACTCTAACAAATCTTTTTTCTTAAACTAATGCAAGTTAGCTAATGCTATATGCCTATAAATTCTTTTTGATCTGTTTGGAGTTCATATGTGTAGCATCTCCAACAAAGAAAAATCTCTCTTTCAAAAGTTGCAAAAAGAAGTAATCAGTACTATAAATGTCTAAATTTGGTGATTTGGGTAATTTTCTAGTGTTGTGTATACTACTAGGAGTAGTTGGTTCTAGCTATGGTCAGTTGCAGCTCAACTTCTATGCAAAGAGCTGTCCGCAAGCAGAAAAGATAATTCAAGATTATGTGTATAAGCAAATCCCAAAGGCTCCGTCTCTTGCACCTGCGTTGCTCAGAATGCATTTCCACGATTGCTTTGTTAGGGTAAGTTTATACCTCATTTTTTAAAGAATGCATTTCTTAAAGTGATAATGTACAGTGGCATAGCCACACACTGTCAAGGGTGTCCAATTGGACACCCTTCATCGGAAAAAAATTAGCATATATACAAGTAAAATGATATACGAAATGATTAAATAACCTATTTAGGACACCCTTAACATAACAAGTTGCTATTTCTGGACACCATTTAAGAAATTTTTGGCTCTGCCACTGATAATGTAGTTTCTTGATTTTATTTTATTGGGTTCTTACAGGGTTGTGATGGTTCTGTACTCCTGAATTTCACTTCGAGCACTAAAAACCAGACGGAAAAAGTGGCTGTTCCTAATCAAACGCTGAGAGGCTTCTCATTTATCGATGGTGTGAAAAAAGCATTAGAAGCTGAATGCCCTGGAGTTGTGTCATGTGCGGATATTGTTGCCTTGGTTGCTAGAGACTCTGTTGTAGTCACAGTAAGTACAAAACTCTGAACCATATTGCGGGCTGAAAAATAGGTTCCTAATCTTGTCTTCCTTTTTATGCAGGGAGGCCCTTACTGGAAGGTTCCAACTGGTAGAAGAGATGGAAGAATATCAAACGCCTCGGAAGCCTTGGCAAACATCCCTCCTCCGACAAGTAACTTTTCCAGTCTGCAGACGTCTTTTGCCAGCAAGGGCCTTGACCTAAAAGACTTGGTACTATTGTCTGGTAAGCTTAAATTAGTACATCCGCGCTCATTTCTGCTTATCCTATATGAAAACTTTCCATACTCTCACAAAAATCATTGTTACTATGTACAATTTTCTATTAGGTGCACATACCATTGGAGTCTCTCACTGTCCGTCATTTTCATCACGTTTATACAATTTTACTGGAGTTTGGGGCAAAAAAGATCCATCTCTCGACAGCGAATATGCAGCTAATCTTAAGATGAAGAAATGCAAATCCATCAATGACAACTCCACAATTGTGGAAATGGATCCTGGAAGCTCCAGTAAATTTGATCTTAGCTACTTCCAGCTTGTGCTCAAGAGAAGAGGGCTATTCCAATCTGATGCAGCTTTGACAAAAAGCGCGACAACAAAGTCATTCATCAACCAGTTAGTACAAGGATCACTCAAACAATTCTATGCCGAATTTGGTTTAGCAATGGAGAAAATGGGAAAGATCGAAGTCAAGACAGGCTCTGCTGGTGAGATTAGGAAGCACTGTGCAGCTGTGAATAGTTAAGATCTGTCTTTTCCCTTTGTTCCCAACTTCCAATATTCGTGTGTTTGTATTTTGTATGTAACCTTTGTGTGAATGATTTGCGATACCATCCATCATTTCTTTTTGTAGTTATTCTGATATATTTCTTGAAATAAAACTAAGATAAGAACAGCTTTATGTATAATGGACCCTTTCCTAGAAGAGTTTTTGCTGAGCATTACTGTCCTGTTTTTGAGCTTTCCATTTTATGTTTTCGGATGCCACAAAAGTTTAGAAGAGATGGTGAAACCTAACGATTGACGAGGGAGAGGTAAAGAAAATCACGTACTACCAAAAATATTAAGTGTTGCGGTGATCGTCTGAACAATCGACTTAGACACTAGACTGCTCGAGCCTGCCCATCTTTTACATGTCCTAATATATATATTAGAATGACTCTCTTAGTTATGTTGTGTCGTAAACATATTGGAAATGCTGCAACATGAAATATAGTTATAAGTAATTGCCTTATAGATCCTGTATCTATATAACTTCCTCCATTAAATAATATGCTTTGTAAGAAATTTAATACGATAAATTTATTTGGTGAAAAATTAAAAAGGAGGAAACCAATTTGCTCTGTCTACACTTAAAAGTGAGGTATATATTAAATTGTTTTTATCAATAAGAACCTATGTATGTATAATTTTGTAATGAGGTCCGAAGAGGATGAGATGTAGGTAATCTCATGCATCCTACCTTACGGAGATTAAAAGATAGTATTTGATACACAATTAACAAATAATTATAAAAATAAATATAAATGTAGAAACAGAATTTAGGAAAAAATATTTTTTGTAATGAAATTATGGAAGTATGCTAAAATAGTAACTAGAGATGATTTTGCAGGTTTACTTAAATGAATACAGAATAGAAGTAAAACTAAAAAAAAAAAAAACAAGCAAGTATCTGTATATTAGAATACAATCATTCAAATGATATCATAAAGAAAAACCAACTTTTATATATGGTATAGAGAAAGCCCAATTTCTTAAAAGTAAACTGATTTTGTTTAGAAAGTTTCTCCTAGATCCAAATTTAATTACGAAGAAGATAATTGTTAGGGTTTACTATTAACAATGTATTTTGATTTGATATTATTTATTTATTCAGTTCAATTGGTGGATCAAAAAAATAATTAAATTGAGTTAATTATTTTATCCTATGAAAGCACCAACTAAGAATTTTGTTTATATTACCAATTATATATGTCAGTTAGAATTTTGTCCCACATGATTTCCTTAGGATCCTTTTTAACAAAAGAGTTAATAAACTTCAATCAATCGATGAAACGGAAAAAATCCAAATAAATAAAAAAACAAAATAAAGGATAAATTTCACTCACTTTACGAGAGAGACAAGCTATAACAATCTGATATAGCAATAGTGTTACTGCAATCAATTTCAGACTATGAATCTTTCTATTTTTCCAAACAGAACAAGAAAACTGAAAATAAGAAAATTAGTGGTTTACAATGCAACTTGAAATAATCTTCAAATATTTTTTCAAATGTTCTTATATTGTATTTGTCAAAACATTTTAAAATAACTTTCTATGATAATCAAAATTAATATATTAGGTCTAAGAATCCAAGAATACAGAAAACAGAGCAAATCCAAAAAATCACTGGAATTAATCATACTATACTCCTTAATTTACGTAATGAGTATATCGGATTCTTTCTCTTCTCATGAATATCACTCCACTTTTTACTCAGTTCGTCTTGTTTCAAAGTCAATTTTTCCAAAATTTCAGGCAAAACGCTTGTTGGATCTTCCCGTAGTCTTGTTAGAATAGAGGAATCTTCTTTTTTGTATATTTTCTTAATGTAACCGAGGCTCGTAGCCCTCAAATTCCCATCGATATTGATTATTTGATTCCGCTTCATCAACATGTTTATACATTCCACAGTTCTTTTTCCAAGTGCTAAGTCAACATCAACTTCACACATCTCATCTTCCACTAGCTCGGAACGTCGTAAATCATCAAGTGTTTTCTTACTACTACTTGATGATGAGTTCTTCTTCTTCTTTTTGTTCTTTCTAGTTCCCTTTTTATCCATAATCAGGAATTCAAATTCATCTATCAAATCTTGATTTTCCTCACCAAATATTTTCGCAATTGCGTTATATGCCTCTTCATCACAAAGATTACCTTCCTTCAATGATCTAATGGTGTCCAAATAGGCCGTAATAACACCGGGTTCATCAGCAAAACGATTCTGCACTTTGTTCATATAATAAATGCAGGGCTTCAAAAGTTCCATATCAGGCTTGTCTAGTGATTGTTCAGAAGATGTTGAATTCGTAGAAACGATATTTGTATACTCAGTTTGCAAATCGGGATGGAATTGGAATAGAGTATTCAATTCGGAATGTACAGCAGCAGAATCCAATTTTTTTGTTGAATAATCCGTTATCACTCGCATATAATGCCGGAAAAGTTGTGGGTACGATTGCACTCGCACAACGAAAGATATCAGGCGGGCTATGAAACCAGGGGACTCCATTTTTTCTAAAAAAAATTCAACGTGAAATTGTTCGAGGAAGAGGAAGTTGCTCAGATGATAAGTACCTCTCACTTCGAATTAAGACGAGAGGGTAAGCAACTCTCACTTCGGATTGATTAATGGGGAGCACAAGGGTGAGAGCTACTAGGCGAAAAAAAAAAAAAAAAAAAAGAGTAGAGCAATTGATAATGTATACTTTGAGAACGCTAAATATTGATACTTGATGAATTCAAATATATATATATGGTAAGTAATACTCCTCAACTAATTCTATTTGACATGAGATAGGTTTACTAATCTTAGTTAATTTTCTATTTGACATGAGATAGGTTTACTAATCTTAGTTAAAATTAAATTAACTAGAGTTTCATTATAACTGTTTTTTTATTTTAATTTATTTATTTGATTTTGATTTGACATACAATTTTAAAAAATATCTATAAATTATGTGGTTATTAAATCAAGATATTTGAAATATATCAAAAATATTTTCTAAACTTTGGTCATAAACATATCAAGTAAAAAATTAAAATTAAAAAAAAAAAAAAAAGACGAAGAGACTAGAGAGTGATAAAATAATATTGAAAGTTTTCCTAGGCTACCAACTTATGTTTTTGATTATTTTGCGGAGCTCAAGTCTCCTATTATTGAATGGATAAGTTCGTACAAATACCAAATTAGGATTGGTTTGATAGGTGGATAAGATGTACCTTATTTATGTATTTATTTTTATATTATTTATATAATGTTTGGTAAATAGGTAGTTTATGTATATATAAAAGGGAAAATGTATGAATATTCGTTCATCTACGTTCGAAATTTCAGAAACACACTTGTATTATCTTCTCGAATTTATTTTATAAATAATTTTCTACTCCTTTCCAATTTATGTGGCACTATCATTAAAAAATTGTCAACACACGTTAGCCTAGAAGACAGAGCCACTTAAGCCG
The DNA here is from genome assembly GCA_027705065.1 of Solanum peruvianum. NCBI lineage: Eukaryota > Viridiplantae > Streptophyta > Magnoliopsida > Solanales > Solanaceae > Solanum > Solanum peruvianum. The sequence continues at coordinate 65,455,272 of JAKWJD010001761.1, forward strand.
AAAAGAGATAGAAAATTACTTATAAAATAAGTTTAGGGGTAATAAGACGTTGGTATAATATAAGTGCGTTTCTAAAATTTCGGGCATAGTTTAGGGGTCTACTTATGCATTTTGCGTATAGAAAATTCATATATTGTTTAGTTGACAATTTAAAAATTTGCATGAACTAAAACTTGTATAAGTTATATGAGGAAATCTATATATTATATTTTGTAAGATAGAATTTGAAAGAATTAATACATGTATAAAATCACTTCATATCTAATACCTATATATAGATTCACTCATTTAACCAAACAATGAGGGAATTAAGTTCCACTTGAGACACGAGAAATGTATTTGACTGTTCTATTATTTTTTATGAATAGGACACCGCAGAAAAGTCCAAGGCTTCAACAAACAGTTGTATTGATTGATAGCCAGAATTGTATGGTTTCTTTAGGTGTTGAAAAAATATTTTGAGGTTGAAGAATATAATTTGACTAGTGTATTGTACTTGTAAGAGTAGGAAATACATATACTAGTTATAGGAGAACTTTAACTGGTAAGATGAGAACAATAGGCATTAAAAATCTATTTGTAATGTTGGTTTATATTTACCAACATGAAGCATTATACGTTGGAAAAATAAATCATTATTATTGATAAAACGAAAAATGCACAACTATCTCTTAAGACTATGACTGAATCCTTTTAGACTATGACTGAAATCTCATAGACATACTTTAATAAAACTAAGGTCCTATTACTTGAACTTATTTTTTTTATATTTTTTACGTGGCACACTCCGTGACTCCACGCAATTGAGGCACGTGGGAGATATTTGGATGCCACGTAAACCAAAAAGGTGTACAAAATTACCAAAAAGAAAATAGACTAGGAGATAATAGGACCTTTAATTTAGTCATAGTGTGTCTTGTGATTTCGATTATAGTCCAAGAGGATACTTTTACATTTTCCTTTTGATTAAATGACACACATTGTTAGTAACAATTTATCAAGAATTAATTACCACATATATATGCATTTATGTATCATTACTTCTATAAATATCTATCATAAGGTAAGTTTGTACTCAATCCCTCAATTATAAATAATAATCATATAACAATTTCTACTTCAGTAATATGAATAAGACAATAAACATTAATCCACTTTGAAATAAAGTCATTCTAACTTTAAAAAATAAACGATGCTTGTCGAAAATCATAGAGATTCAACTGCATAAGTTTTTATGTAAAATCAAAAGAAATAACAAAAATACCTTATGCTAATTCTCATATGATATTTTGGGGGTAAGTTCTCCTTGTTATGTCAAATTCTATTACAAGTGACTTTTCACTTTTGTCATTTCCTTTGTTGTATTTAATTTTTTCGATCATTTTTTCGTGGTCTATCTGGTTGATTTTTTGCAACTGATCGTAATATTACCTCGTTCAAAACACGCGATGAAACATCTCAAGTGCTTTCACAAAGTAATGGTTCAATCGGGATTGCATAAGTATCTTGATAATTCTTATTACTATAATAAGTTGAACAATAATCTTTACAGTGTTTATTTCTATATCTGATAGCAACAATTGCATGGCAACAAGGGATCTCTTCATGTTGAAATCTGCTATATTTGAGTATTGAGACATATCTCATCATTTATGGACCAAATCTCTTACCATAAATGGTAACTATCACTTGCAAAATCATATACCAAAACATAATTTACACCATCAACTATACCAAAGTTAGCAACTCAATAATTCTCTAAACATGTTAGATATACCAATAAATGTACCAAAATATGTTACTACAAATATTTGATAGGCATGCATGATGGTATCAAAACGGCTGACGAAAACTGATTTAGTTGTATTTGAAATACATTTCACCAAATCACGTATTCCAGTTTCACACTACTACTTACCAAATCATACACCAAAACATAATTCACAATTTCATTGAATTTATTCACCACAGAAAAAATTAGACAGTTGGTGTTTATAAAAAAAATATAATACACAAGATATTATAAACGAAATCTCAGCATAATTGATATCAATATTACTAATACACTTTATTTAATACTATTCTTATATCCACCCTCTTGGTTACTACTAAAATTAGAAGTTTTCTAGACCACTAGAGCTGCCTTATAATGCCGTTTAGTTCATACTTATGTTAAACAGAGCAAGTTTGGGTCCTTAATGTGCCTTCTGTTGGAAGTTGGAACTAAGGTAAAGTTGGGAATCAGAACAATGCAAACATACTCAGTATGATCCACAAGTGGGGTTTTGAAAGGGTGACGTGTATGCATCTTATTCCTACCTCGTGAAGATAGAGAGGTTGTTTCCAGACTCTCAACACAAGTAACACGTATCGATAAGTATGGAAATGACATGAAATATACAAAAGCAAATTTTAGACGACAATGGAAAATAGAAGGAACTTTCTGAATGTTGCTCAACTTCAAAAAATAATTCCATCAGTAGGCTCCAAGAGAAACATTATCTATGTGATTAGGAATGTATGTGTAGTTTAAAGATAGCATTGAAATCAGCATGGTTCTAGGTGTAACTGCAGCAGATATAACACAGAAGTCGTAACCCTCTAAAGTTTCTGAATCACAACTGAATTGGCTAGGCCAGCTTGCTCTACCGTCTGGTCCAGATCAGAGAGTTGTTTGGGAGGAAAGCCCACTGTCTGCAGTTGATAATTCCTTGACCCACCAGGCCTTGATGCATCAATAAACCCTCGAATATCCCTGATTGTGTGTTGGTAGTTAAACCGAGAAACCATTCGTGTACCATCTGCCAACCTTAGTTGAATTGAGGTTGATGGCTGTGACTGATCAACAACTAGGCCCACTGATGGGGATGGAGCTGCGGTGAATGATGAGATAGTAGCAGTTGAGTCTACTTGTTCAGCATTGCTAGTGCTACCTAAAGTTCTTCCCACACCCTGAAATAATGCACGGCGCTTCTCTGGTACCTGCAAATAAGGAAAAGAGTGTTACCATGAAGAGCAAAGGTTGTAGAAGCATAATTGAGAGCCTTTGGTAATAGAGAAAAATAAGGACGTACAGGGCAGTCCTCCTCTCTCCTTGTCAGATTAACTCGGACAGACGTCCTCCTGTCTTCTGGCTCAAGTTCTTTTGGGCACTCAGACTTCCGGATACTCTGCATTACACATACAACAATATTAAGAGCAAGTGTGGAGAAAGAAAAACACAAGATAGAAAAAGCATAAACCAGCAAAAGCCATTGGTGGTTCTGCCTAATAATTGTATCCATAGAACATCTGGTGTGGTATAGATAATGAATAAATAGGAGTAAATATAATTCCAATTCCGACAGCATGAAATTACTTCAGGGAAACAGTCACGTGAAAAATAGTTACTATGGAGTATCAGGTTTTAGTGCACTACGCAAAAGAAAAGAGAGTAAGACTAGAGTTTTAATTCAACTTATTAAGTTCAAGTGTTCAACAACCAGTCACCAAAAAGGAAAGAATAATCTTTGTTTCATATTATGTCCTTAATTGTTGCCAATGCAAAGATGGGGGGAAATTGTCAACGACATAAACGACCATAAACATGCAAGATGCAAAACCGTTTCAGGATTTGACCTGGAACACAACATATGGTTTTCCATATGTTTCTAAGGAGCGCCTAAGAAGACTTCAAATTTAGATTCTCAGTTCCTTCCAGTGAAAGATAATGGATATCCAAGAAAATTCAATACTATAGGCACAAACTTGCTTCAAATTCACTACCTTGGATGAGATTCCTTCGATACACATCAGAATACTTGGGTGGTATGTTCTAAGCATGTACTAGCTTGTTACTTTGATTCAAAATTTCCCTTTCAGAGAAGAGTTAAGTTAGTACCTTTTAGAGAAAATGTTAGATAGTCGCTAACTTTAAACCGAGGTTGAATATTGGGCAACCCGATCAGGATCATAACAGTTATGTAACTAGAGGTCTGACTCTGAAGCATTCAAAAGCATACAAAATATTTCAGGGAGTGAGTTATTGCCTTAGTAAAAGACACCATCCATTCAGTTGTCACCCATAGCTACAGGAAGTAGCTTTATAGCTGACAAAGAATAGGAGAAACAACATAACCTAAAACCCACTATTTTTCCAACCTATAACATGCCTCTTTAATCCTTTTACACATACATATTTTTATTTTTTCCTCCATTTGCGACTTTCTTCATTAGTGCTAAAAGCCCAATGCACCTTCGAGCTTTTTTGCGTTTTCACCTTTGATAACACTCTTCACAGCAGTTTCAACAAAAAGAGTAGAATGTCACACATTTTTGTGAACACCTTTTCTAACAAAAGGAGGTTTAGTTGACTCAGCTGAAGAGAACATGTGTAGTCAATGTAGAACCAGAAAGATGAGCAACTAAAGTAAACAATTGAAGGGTAAACCTCATGACTGACATTACCTCTAAGAAAGGGGCATTTTCTGGATCATCAAACCTCCGCAAGGGTCCATCATCAATAGTGAACCCATTGGTCCAGAAAGTGATGGTATGAGTAACACTCTCAGGTGGCTGAGGAGCAGCAGACACAGTCTCACCCGTAAGTCTTCTAGCAGTTCCAATAAAGCTTCTAGAGCCAGATGATGCAGGAGGAGCTTCAACAGTTGCATGTTGTCTAGCTTGATCGAATATTGAGTTCACATCATTTGCCTTAGATGGATCTTGAACAAGCATTCCGCTACAAAAAAAGTTTTGATAAGCAAATTACTACCAAAATGCACACTGCATCTCTAAACACAAGTCCGAAATATTCAAGTATATCCATGTAACAGAAGACCTCAAGAATAAGAATTATGTGTTTACAATGTTTGTTTCCTCCATCTTACATAAACAGAATAAGGAATTGGATGATGCAATCTAGGTGAAACAGAAACAAATTCTTATAAAGCACCAGATGTTTAGTTTTCTTTTCGATGATGAGCACTTTTTCCGTATTCCAACAATTTTAGAAATACTTGAATACATGAACAAATCATAAAGCCTTAAACCTGACCAAACTCGAATCGTGAGATTGACAGTAATAGGAACATTTCATATATTTACACCACGAAATGTGAAAACAGGTAACATGCAGGACAAACTAATAGTGAAAACACAGTGAATCCATAAGTTTGACTCGACCCCATACATCAACGAAATTTGAACCTGATAGTGTCTCAACTGCAAGCAACTCCTCCATAAATACTAGGTCAAGGCTCCATTGGCTTAGACAGCCAAAATTGCAACACACAAACATGTCACATTGATAAGCAACTAGAACATGCAACATTGTGATATCAAATACACATATCAACACACCCGAGGGTGTGATATAGTGAGGAAGATGGTGTGTACTTGGTGGAAGGATCAAATTGATCAGGCACAAGAATTAATAAACAGGAATGATAAGCATACTGAAATCACTATTTTCACATATACGTCTAATCAAAGGCCTCAAATTTCTCCACTAGTATACTCAAAACACTTCCGCCAATACTAATTCGACAACAAACCAATGCTAGAACATCAATGCCGATACTTTAATTAAATACTAAATACACTTATGAATGAAGCAATGCAAAGCCAATAGTAAAGTAAACATTATTATCACTAGTTATACCTTTTCTCTCCGCCAGTATAATACTCTTGAGGCTCATCGGAGTCACTCCCAGACCCAGTAACAGGACGACGATTCAGATCAGAGAAAGAGTGAATTCCACCAGTTCTCCTCCCAGCAGCGCCGCGGCTAGAAGTAGGAGGGTTTCTAGGTCGAGGTGGAGAAGGAGATCGCGAGCGCGACGGAGAACGGCCTTGGGCAGCAGCAACGTTAGTGGCGGCGGAAGCATGGATCGGAGCTTGATCGCCGTCATCAACGGCAGCAGCAGAGGCGGAGTTAAAGGTATTGTTCTCGAAGAAGGTGGAAACAGCAGCATCCAAATCGAAGTTATGGCTTTCAAGGAAGAAAAGGGCTTCAGGTTTAGAAGCAGAAGTAATCTCACAGAATGTGTTGACAAGTTCTTCTCTTTGTGCGTCGGTGGCGAGATTTGCCTGATTTTCCATTTTTGCTGAATTCTGATACTTGTTCGTCTTCCTCTCTTTTTCTTTTCTTTTTTTTTAGCTGTAAGACTGTAGAGTTTTGGTATATATTCGTTTCTTCCGCCCAAGATTTTCAGTATTTCTTTTTTCCTCCTTTATTTATTAGAAAGCTTATTATTTTCTATACAGTCCAACATCGAGTCTAGTAAGAAAAAAAAAATTCTTAGACCCTGTTTGGGACCTACAAACTAGATTTGGTGTAATTGAGTGTAATAATTAGTTACAGTCTATTCTGTTTGATTGAATAGATAATTATTAAGTTGAAAGATAATTGATCAGAGTAATTACACTCTATAATTGAAAGACAGAGTGTATATTGTTGATAATTTACATGGAATAATTACGGCGATTACTTTTTAATTTCACTTTTTTCTATATTTTTTTTGTTTTAATTTATTTTATTTCTATTTTTTTAAGTTCTTTTTTATTTTTATTATTCTGAAAGTTTATTTTTTATTTTCTTATTGTTCTCAATCTTACTTTACGTGATTCTATATAAGTTTTATGTATTATCTATTTCTTTATGTTATGTTTATTTTTTCATTAGCATAATTTAATTAGTATTTTTTTTAAATTAAAATAGTATTTATTATTATGTAAGGTTATAGACTTGCATTTTCATTTTTAAAAAAATAATAATATTTATGTATGCTATATTGAAATTTGTTATAAGAGTATTATGTTAAATTTATTGTTTTGAATTCATAACTTATGCTATATTTTCAGTTTCATTTGTTTTAGTAATACTGAATTCACATTGCACGTTATTTATTAACTAGACTTGTTATATTATTTTTTTCTTAAACAATTAATAATTTATGATATTTTATTTATGCATTAATCTTTTAACTAACATGCATTTCTTGATGTTCGTAGAAAACTAGAAACTTCATGTTTTTAATTTTTATGATTAACTTAATTGAAATATATCAATTTGAAAAAAATATAAGTCAAATATATTTTCATAATATTAGTTAAAGAATATATGCTTATTAATTAATATATTCTCAAAAATAATATATATATATATATATATATATATATATATATTTCATTCATAAAGTTTTTATTTGTCTAGAATAAATTTTTAATAATTAATTTTTATTTTTAAAATTTAATGTAATTTTATGATTGCAATTGTTCATCCAAATAGAATATATGTATCACGTTGTGGATCCAAACATGACACATGCAATTGTAATTACATTGTGACAATCTAACATGTCAGTATAATTACTAGATAGCGTAATTATACCAATTTCAATTATCAAGTGACTTTCCAAACAGACCCTTATTGTAAACAAATAAATTTACCTTGTGTTCGAAAAATAAGGTTGTGAATTTTTTAAAATTAAAAGAAATATTCCTCTTTTTTTATAATAAAATGAGGTCTAATTAGGATATGCCTCAAAGATGTTAGTCAGTAATTTCAATTATCTGACTTTGATGTGTTTAAGTTGCAAATTGCAATCTTATAGTACATGTAAGTAGTGAAGTAAGTATACTATTATTAAAAAATCTTTATACAAAATATTGAGTGACCTTATTATTCTTTAAAAAATAATTTACTTTGCGTAAAATTATAATTTAATTTTTAACATAACATTTTTTTATTTTTTAAAAAGTTTCACCACTACATCGCAATCCATATTAACTTAATAACATTTAGAATTGTGAGATCAACTAAAATTTTAACTAATAAATATTTTTTATTTTATTTTAACTAGGTAAAAGTCTCGGCTTTATAATTGATTAAAATTATTTTTATAACATGAGTATGAGAGATGTGATTGGCTAGTAGACTCAACAACATCAATGGAAGTTTCTTTTGATTTTTATGAAGCTAAGTTTTTATAGTTGTTTATGACTATATTCGATGATTAAGCATCAATGATAGAACTAAAAAAGCCCAAGTGTGGCAAGTTAACTATGCTATATTTGTTTCTTTTCTTTTTTTTGACAACAAACAACCTTACTATATTAATGAATATAAATTCAGCATATCAGGAACGGTGTTTAATTATCAATTTACAATCCCACTTAACTTAACTAATGCACGTAAAACTTGAATTACTAAACCTTACGTGACTAATATCTGCATAACTATAACCAACAAACGAAGGATACACAAAGAGCGCTGCATCAATCTCCTGATTGCAGCATAAGATTTCTAATTGTTTTTTGGTAGTATAGCAAGTACAAACTCAAGTCAACATAATGTGAATTCCCACAAGAGCACCCCAGCACTAGCTTCATTTCCTGGTAGCTTTTGCAAAGAACAAATGTCTTTTATTAAGCATCCATGGAGGTAATCAGGTAATTGATCCATTAACATATTGTATATTCACCAAACCGGAAAAAAAAATGCTGGAGAAAACCACTCCTCAATGCCAGGGTCACTACCGCAAACAAAACTCTAACGAGTTTTTCTATAAGCATTTCCTGTGCCTGTAAGTCGAGGAACAACAACAGGCGCCCCACGAACCTTTTCAAGGGCAAAGCTTACCCTCAATGGACGACCTAGAAAAGCCTGAAAGAAACTAATGTCATTTTGAAAATTCTATGCCATTGTGACAAGGCTGAAATATCACAGTATATAGTTGTTAGCTCACCTTCCCATCCATGGAGTCTTTTGCACTGCTGGCCTCTTCGTCTTTTGAGAAGTAAACAAACCCAAACCCCCTTGATCGGCCGGTTTCTTTATCATACATTATCCTTACTAGACATGTAAAAAAACAGATATTCAGGCAATTTAAGTTCAGCTCAGAAATAGTGGGAACTGGGAATGTACATACATGTTCATACAAAAAGAAACAAGAAAATGAAAATCTTGACAATCAGTAATATCGTGCAAGACAATGTTACTGATTAAATGTTGAAGATACTTTAGTGACAGCTCATTTAAATAATGTGATACTTCTCAAGATTGCACACCATTGCTTGATGTGGTCAATTTTGTCTCTACTAAGATACGATTAAAGACAGAGAAAGGTGATCGAGAAGTATCTAATCACCCCATGGAGTGAGTCCTTTCCAGTTGAAAATCCTCTAGAAACCGTGTTCTTGAGGCAACATGGAAAGGCAATTCAAGAAAGTACAGTTAGTAAAAGACAAATAATATTTCTCGTCAATGGCAGCGTCGTGAATCATTATTAAACTACGCTCTACAAATTTTAATACCGTCTCAGAGTCATCCATTGCTTGCAGAAGATTTTCTTGCCCTGAACCTTACAGGTATATACTCTGTTCAAATTCACGGCTAACTTTCATCTTCTATTATGTACTATGATTTAAGCTTCATTGAAATTAATACCATCAGCTTAATATAAGCTGACCGCCGATCCACGGAGTCCACTGCTTTCTACACATTGGTCGTACCTAGCTCCTTCATGCCCTCAATAGTAGAGATATTCCACTTTCCGCAAAGACGTAACTCCATTGAGGCATTTTATCAAACACATAAAATACACCTTTGTTCCTGAAGAAACAGACTGTAATGTAAATCATTAGCAATTTGTATTACCTTCTGTTACTTGCCCGAAAGAGGAGAATGCATCACTAAGCGATTTTTCATCCACAGACCATGACAAACCTGCAAATACTTACAATATGATGAACTGATATAATGAAAAAATTAAGCGAAATTGAAATCATAGTACCAGCTACGAAGAGTTTGTTATTGGGAGGTAGAGAAGAAGATGAAGATGAAGGAGGAGAGCAATACAGTCGTCCATTCACAATATTATTTGGGAGTCTTACAACTCTTCTCGACAACTCCATCAAAATTCCCTTCATTTTTTCTTTCTTTAAACTTGCTTCTTCTACAACGTTTTTATTTTAACATCCAATATTTGAGCCTATCAAATGTTTGATAAATAACTATAGAAAAAGACTGTTTAACCTCATTGATAGTGTTATTTTTTTGAATAATGAAAAACTAGCAATAAACTAAAAATTATTCACTCCTAAAAAGTAAGAAGTATTTTACTAATTTACTCTTAATAAAAAATCTTTACAAAGAAGTTGATCTTTAATAGTAGTTTTTTAGTTATAAGATTTCATTTATTTAAAGGATAAACTTGAAGAGAAAAATCAATGTATTCTAAATTTTGTGAAACAACACTTATTTTGAAAGAAAATGGAAGTAGTTAAACAAAGGCATGAAAAGTGTACACTTTGGCTACACAAAATTCTAATGCTTAGTAGTAAAGAACATCTCTTTTAGCTTCAGAAATGTGCTATCTGCTAATATAAAGACCATAAATCTACAGCAGGACTAAAACAATTTTCTCAAAATATAATGTTGAATAATGTGAAAAACTTTTTTTCCCGTCCAAGAATAAGATCACCAGCATGTTGTGACTGTAAGCAAGTTTTTGCCATCTGCTGAGTCCATTTGCTATAAAGGATGAATGTGCTTTGATGAATATGTCAAAGGAGCAGAAGTTCGAGTTCAGATTTGGGAATCAATTAAGCTTTGGCTCCCAACTCCAGCATTAAAGTGTGATTGGTTTCATTTGATGTTGGGCCAACAAATTGAAGTGGACCTGCTCGCAAGTACATAAACAAGAAAAAATAAGCACACAATTAACACAACCCATCGAACACCTTTGCAGAACTTACAAATCATCCTAAATAAAAAATGTGTAAACAGGGGAGCGTTGCTGGAACCAATGTTCTTTGGTTGCAACTACAACATAGCCAGTGTAATAGCTCAAGTGATGTTTGAGAGCGTACGCAAACCTTACTCCTACCTTGCATGGACAGAGATATTCTTTTAGATGTAGTGTTCCTTAGTTGTAGAAGGAAAAAGGTGTGTCAAAACAGGATAATCAGATATATGATTTGTTAACATCAATATGTTTTATCACTTGATGTACTCAATGACGGTTCATTGCAGCGAATATGTAACTTGGGAGGCACGGTGTATCAGTGAGGAGGGTATATTGGCAATCATACCCAATAAAGATTGTGCCAGATGAAAAATGATACCACACAACCACAATTTCAAATTAACAAGGATATCAATAGCCTAATTAGCTCTGTATGTGGAAAAAAAAATCTCAACGTTGTGGCTAGTGCATGCTTTTAAAGGTTAAAATTCAAGTATTGAATAAGAAGAACTTAACACGTTTCTACAAACAATAATAAAGACATACCAGGGCTGAAATATCGATTCTTTAGAGCCCACTCTTCTCGCAAGGAAGCAAATTTTTTGAAAGGAGCACCTGTGAGTTGAGCAATTGTGAGTCTTTAACTACCCAAAAGTTACAGCAGAACGGATTATACTAAAAAATACTCCCTCAATTCCATATTGAATGAATTTTTAGGCTTTTTTCATTGTTCAAGATGGATGTTTGAAATCTTCTTAATATTTGCCCTTTCATTTATTCAAGTTTTACATTTTCTAGGAGATAAATTACACTACTTATAAAGTTGTATTTATGATTTCACAAAGGGTAATAGTGGAAATTATGGTTTAAATTATGTCCTTGAATGTTTTTTTAATGTGTACATTGCCTCACAAATTCAGTTAATATGGAATAGAGGGAGTAGTAAATAACCATAGCCTGTATTCATAGCGCTATGGAGCTTTTACCTTCTAGTTCCACCATTGCCTTCTTAATCACAGGCTTGAACTTACCTGCAAAAGTTTGATCACTTCATCACAAATATAGCATGGAATCTTAGCCAAAACATGACAGGTCTGGAAGGCGAGGGCGGACCTAGTGTCTATGTAGGGCCACTACTTTTCGCTCTGAACTTATATATATATCTGAAAATCCCTGGATCATTGGTACTTATTAAGAGAATCGAACCCTCAGCTTCAAATGACCAGTGGCTATCGTGGAAGCTACTCAAACTAGCTTTGAGAACTTGAATTGCTGATTCTACATCCTAGATCTACTCGTACTGAGAGTCTCATAATGTCATCGAGCTAAATACTACACTAATTTAATATATCTCTTAACACTCTATGCGCTTGTGTATATAAATTTGTTATGGATCATCATATAAACGAGTCGTGTCAATCCCCCCGAAGGCTCAAACACAGAATCTCTTAAGTGTGAATCATTCATATGATGTAAGCAAGGTACTTTTCCATTATTATAATTACTTGTGCAAACATTTGGCTGTTCCTTGTCAATTCAGTTTTTCTTTTGCTTTGTTTTGGAAAATGGTTTCCATATACACTGGAAGACTAAGAAAGGCACTTGTCCTTAGTTGACTATTGCCTGAATATAGTCTTTAAATGACTAAGTAGATGCTTCAGAATAGAAAAATCCGAATAGTTTCTTTTAGCATTAAGGTATTCAGCTAAAATAATTCAAACAAAAGAGCAAGAGTCTGAACAGAAAATTAGGCACTTTGCAGTTCTAAGACTATTGCTTATCAATAGGGAGAATACACCATAACACCTTATTCAATGAACAAGAGAGGAAGGAGGTTAATACCATGTCTCCTTTCGACATCCATCAAAGATGTTAGTGCTGTTCCACCGACCGTCCAGTCTTCAACTGGAGCTTTCAAATTTCCCACCTATATATGAACAAGTGTGTCAGTATAAATTGCAATTAGTCTAAGTTCCAGATGTACAACATAAAAGATAGTTAGGTAAAAGGAAAGGATAAAGAGGGGAAGATAAAAGGAGGCATGGAAACACCCACAGAGGAAATTAAGCCTGTTTTGCCAGACTGAAGAAGTGCTCCAGCCCCATAACCCAATGCATAGCAATAGTTGGAGTCAAAATTTGAAGGCAAACCACATCTACCCTCGTAACTACAAAGCAAACAGAGTCAACTAAGAACTATTATAAGGATAAATTTAGGAAAGCAGTTCTACGTACTAGTACTAATTATAGGTTATTAAAGCAAAGAGCACAGGTCAAATGTAAGTGGTATCAATTACCCAAAAAAATGAGACTGCCCTTTAAATTGTTTGGTATATGAACCTTCCTTCCTCTTGCTTTCAAGTTCAGCTTCAACCATTTGAATAAGCATTTTCTCAGTTTCTATTTTGGCAACCTGTAGAAATTGCAAAAGAAAATGTACTATAAGAAAAAGAACATAGTATGGCTTGACTAAATGAGCAATTGTCCTATTTGCCTGACTTCCATCGAACTGAAGGAGAGTACCTGGACATTTCCATGTGGATCTCTTTCAAGAAGTAACTGCTCCTGAATTGCTTGTGGTAGGAGTTCAAAGAGATCGCGAGACTGGCTTTGGAGTTTCTTTTTCCAACTGCCAGCTGCATCAATAACATCATGAGCCAGGATTTCATTGAGCTCTGCAATCAACTGTTGCACCTGAAAATAAGAGAGATAATCTTAACAGCACTTTATTGATTATTTCTGTTCATGATGATAAACGAATCAACTAAATCAGATGCAAAAGACAGAACAAGCTGAAAGGAGAACTGAGTGAAATGGAGGTAACCATGACCAAAAGTTATATTACAAGAAATAGAGTGGAAATATGATTTTCTACAGTTAAAAGTTTGAACCTCTGGAATGAAGTCAATCAGGCCTTCGGGTATTAGTATAACCCCATAATTATAACCAAGTTTTGCCCGTTTACAAATTACTCCTACGATGTAATCTGTAACACTTTTAAGTGTTTGCTTCTGGGCTGCAACCTGTGGCAAAACAGTACCTTTGTCAATGTCAGGGAAAAATCACGAAACAGTTTCTATAAAGTTAATTCTAATAACATACTTGGCATGATCCTCTTTACATAATAGTGTTCAGAAAAAAAAAAAGTCATGGAAATGGAATTTTAATGCAATTAATCATATCGAATTCTCGATGGCATCATTGGCATGCACTGAAGTCCCTACCTAATAATTTAAGTGGTAAAGTTAAGGTTTTTCCGTAGACATAGTATACAATAGAAACTTAAAGAAAATTTTAATAAAATTGAACTTCCAAAAATAACCATTACTGCAAAGAGTTTCTTCATTACAAATTTATTCAAACCGTGCATTTGTAATGAACTTTAGGATAATACTGAATTCTCTGTTCAAGTTTTAGGCACATATAAGTGTAATATGTTGCATACAAGCATGAAAAATATGTTCAATGATTTGGAAGACAATTACCTCTTCGCCAATGATGGTAATATTAGGATGGGTTTGAAGAGCGCACTCCAATGTGATGTGTGATGCAGCACGACCCATAAGCCTTACAACTAGAGAAACCATAAATTACTTGATAAGAAGAACATAAATAATACTATTAAGAGTTAAAATTAAAAATTTATTTAGAAGAAACAAGTCCTAGTTCTCAAAGTTAATCATGTATAAAGTAGTATCCCAAGTTGTCCACAATTTATGTACTTACAGTGATAGTATTTTCCTGTTGAACGAGCATCTATCATGACATTTCCAATCATTTCTGCATATATCTGCACCGGAATTGTGAAGTTGGATAATCTCTATCTATACATTCCACAGATAGGAATAGCCTACCGAAGTTATCAAATTTGTGTGATAATGTGTCATTACTAAGAAAACTAAGAAAGCAACAAGGTTTGGGTAAAATTCTTCCATAACAGTTTGAAAATAAGACAGACATAGCATAAAAATATTCTGAAGTAACACCATTTCGAAGTGTTTCTCGTACTAAAGTAACAAAAATTAAAGGTCAAGAGAGAAGTGCTACCTAGATATAATTTATAAAAATAACGTGAAGTAAAATGGAACTAAGATTTCGGAAATAAGGCAAAAGGGAAAACAATAACCTTGCAAGCAGTATCAAATCCGAAACTAGTAGGAACTTCTTTGCATTTCAAATCACCATCAATTGTCTTCGGGCATCCAATAACCCGTGCTTTCAGACCTTTACCCCTTCAGTCGCACCAAATAAACAAAGTTCTATGAGAAGAATGCCAATGACGACTACCATGAGCCAGTCCAATATAATAATAATACTTGCCTAAAGTTCTCAGCTAAAAGACAAGCATTTGTATTTGAATCATCTCCACCAATCACAACAATCCCATCTAAGTCAAGTTTCTTAGCTGTTTCAGCAGCTTGATTAAACTGAAAAAAGAAGAAGAAGAAGAAAACAAAAACATTATGCAGAATGAGTTACAATGAAGCATAGTTTGCGTGGAATAAAAAGAAGAAATAAAAAGAAGTTGATAGGTGATGAAGTGAAGAACTATCTGAATATGAAAGAAAAGAAAGATAACCTGTTCATCACTTTCTATCTTGTCTCTACCACTACAGATCATATCAAAGCCACCCTGTCAAGATATTATCAATTAAACATGTTCAACAGAAGTAACATTAGGCGGTAAATCAAAAAGAGAAAACAATAAGGATAAAATATCCACTAAACCGAAGGTAGATGTTTAGCTTAATCAAGTTGCAAAATTCAAACAATTCTGATCAACTCATGGCAGCAGGCTCTTGGATAACCAGTCGCAGAAGAAGTAAAACACAACAGACAAAGCTTCTCAAATTGATGTATGCTGAAAATATACATGCCATATGGGGAGAAAGGAACTACCGTATTTTTGAAGGAACAAAAAAGGGAGCTTGAAAGCATTGCCAGAGAAATATGTGTCTTCAATGTGCATTACAAATTTACTACAGAAACTCATCGTCCAAATTGGAAGTCAATTTGAAGTTTATAATGATACATCTAGAAAAGTAGCATTGATGTATAGGATGATAAGAGTGTGTATTCTCCTTGAGATTAGTTAGCTGTGACATGCTATGCTAAGCAACGTGATGTCCTTACTTGGTGAATAATGAAAATTTCAATTACAAAAAAAAAAAAGAGTTGCAAAGCTCCCACGTCAGAAACTAAATACGCTGCCATCATATTGTTACAGATAACTCGGGATAGAAAAATATTTTTTCCATAAAAGTCCACAAGCATAATTTGCTACAGAAAAACTGTTTGGAATAAGTGCAAACAAAGACCATGTATATTAAGTGGATGATGGAAAGTAAATTTCTTACTTGATTTCTGTAAGGATAAACAAAATCTGCTGTCAACTCTACATATTTACAGTTCATTATCCCTGCTGGACCTCCCTTGAATCCATAGAGTGTGCTATTTTTCGTTTTCTCCTGCAAATAGTCTAGAGAAAAATAGTCAACTAATTGCTGAGATACACGCTTATGTACTAATATGTAATAACTATACATATGCACAGAACTACAAAAAAGTAAATACCATTAAGTAAGAACTATTGGAAAAGCACTCACCAAAAATTCCAGAGATGACATTGTGCCCACCAGGAGCCTGTCCTCCGGACAATACAACCCCGACTTTAAGAGTATGATCCAATGCAGCTCCAGATGTGTGACCTGGAAGTAACGACACGGAAGGCTGCCCAAACAGCTTTGGAAAAAGCTTTGCAATTTCACCTACAATAATGATGTTAAAATGAATATGAAGCTAAGCATGAAAAAAGGCTTTTTTGTAACAGAATATTTAGCGGGTTCTATCTCTTGGGCTAATGAGATCGGAAATTGAACATGTGTGATGCCTTTATGTGGAAAACTTACCTCCATTTCGAAATTAGATTAGCCTCGTTTGTTTGTCATCATTTGCTTCAAATTTTTAAACTGGCTATACCACATTAAAGCTCTTCAGTAAAAAATTATTTTATGAGGAATAGTACCTTGTGTTGGTGCTAGATTCAAGACAAAATTAGTTCTAATCTTCCCCACACCACCTAATTTGGCACAGAACACGCGGCCATCTCTGGGAAAACCACGCGACTAATAATAACCATGCACTAACTAAAACCCCAAGTTTGTGTTTTTTTATATAACATTTTGGATAATTTTTATTTAGTCCAAGATTAGATAGGCCTAACTTTGGTACCAAGTATATAAGAAGATAGAGTCCTTATAAATCTACTCATTTACTAGTTTCTTATACTACCACATAAATAAATGCTTCTATGTATCATATTATATGAAATACTGTTGGTATCTAGTGGTCTTCACCTACCATTCCTATACAAGCTGACACAAGCATATAAAACAGGAATGTTAAGGCTAATGAGTTCCCAAATATATAATGGTGTCAATTCTTTTGTACCGAGTAATGAGATAAGAGTGTCATATTAAATAGAATGAATGAAATCTCTGTGTTACATCCTTCTGTGTTTTTTTTTCAAAAAAAGTTTCAGATCATCAAACATCTAATCAACTTATATCATAGATGCAGGCCTACTATCAAATTATGAAGCTTGCCAATTAATCGAAATCCATAAAACTATCTAAAAATCAACTAGAGACCAGAGTAAGAAGTTAGTAATAAAGCTCATGCTGCACATCAAGTGAATGTCAGATTATTCCATTCCCTTGCACATTTAATGGTACACTTCTTTCTTTTGTTTTTTGATTAACTTGCGTGCATACACAACAATAGATACGAGATAACTCTATCTACCAAGGCTTAAAACAGACGAAAGAAATCACATCGTGTTTTTTCCTCTGCTGAGGTTTGAACAACGATACACATTTTTTAAAATACGAAACACAATGGATGAACTAAAAATTCAAAAATAGAAAGCAACTACACAATTGAAAACCGAGAAATAGCACGTTGGAATCAGTTAAGTATTTTCCTCTAGAAAAAGTGAGATTAACCTGGATTTCCAGCGGCGGAACTAGGTGGGCCATCAATGACTGAAAAGGGCTTTTTGAGTACAGAAGGCAGAGGAAGCGATACAATGAGACGGTTGTGTTGGACTTCGCTGTACGACGAGGTCGATCGTCCGGGGCCGACGGCTGCCGCTGCCATGTTTTTCGTGCTTAACTAATTGGAAATGTGTGTGTGACGAGAAGGAGAAGATGAGAGATGTGAGAAAAATGTGAAGTTTAATTTTATTTTTTTTTCAAGTGAAATCGTAGAAAGTGGAGAGTTAGTTATGATTTTGAATGCTGCCAATATTGAACTATTCTAAAGCCGGGTAAGTGGTGCTCTATAGCTATTCACGGGCTCGGGCTTGCGCCAGCAGTTCCCTTCGGAAAAAACACTTAATTTTTAGCAAATAATAATCACTTACTTTGAAATTTATGAGATAACAACTGTACTAATATTTGGTTAGAGTATATATTTTTGTAAAGAACGCATTTTATTTGAAATTTATTTATATACATGTTAGAAGTAATTTTCAAAAATTTGGAATTCTAATCATGCTTCTAAAATCAATTTATTTTGAAAGGCAAAAAAAACTCAGTGTTTTTCAGAAACAGTATATTTAGTGAGAATTTGAAGTGTAAATGTCTTTCTGAATTGATCATATTGCTGCACTCTAATATCCTCAGAACATCCAAATGTATCAGGAAAAGAAAATGAAGGTTTTAATGTAAACAGAACTCAAGACTGGTAGCAAATTTGTATTGACGTCTTTGATAATTGAATACAGTTCTATATTACAAACTCTGGAAATGAATGATTCATTGAAAGCTAATATGCTGTATTTAAGCTTCCACCTTCTCGTCTGCTTCGAGTTTCTTTTCCTTGTTGTCGAGGGTCAAATCCTTCCAACTCCCGAGCTCTTCTGCAGAATCCTCAATACTGCTAAGTTTCTGCACCTTGTATTGGTGTTTCATTGAAAATGCAATGAAAATCAAGAAATTAATTACTCCGAGAACTGCTAGCAACCAGTAGAATAAATCCAGTTTTCCTTTGTTTAAATTGCTTTTAAGCCATCTTCCTTTTGTTGCTTTCTGTACAACAAATACTAGCAAACTACTCACGAAATATCCCATCGAGAGTGTACTGAGAAATAGGCCTGTGCTCATAGATTTCATCCCTTCTGGTGCCTCCCTGATGAAAAACTCTAGCTGTCCTACATAGGCAAAAGCTTCCCCAGCACCTACAATGAAGAATTGAGGCACTAACCAAAACGCGCTTATCTTGAAGTTATGATGGATGGCATGTTCCCTTCGTCGTTTTTCTACCAGAGCGGAAGCTACCATACCAACAATAGAGAGTAGTAGTCCAATTCCAACTCTCTGAAGGCTTGTGATTCCTTGGCTGTTGTGAGTGATTTTTCTGGCAATACGTACTGTGACCCTTTCGTTTATGGAAGTAAAGAGAAGTATGCTAATAAAGAGAAACACGGATAAGGAACCTGCAGGGACAGCAAAGTTTCCAACATTACGGTTCATGAAGGTAGCTTGTTCAATGGTGAAGGTATTCATCTGAGAGTATACTGTCCAAAAAAGTATGCATGTGGACCATATGGGAATCAATTTGAGCACCATTTTCACTTCTTCGACTTCTGTAACTGTTGAAACTATCCAACGGTTCTTGCTATTCTCATTTGCAGCTGCAGAGTCATCAAGAATGGCTGCCTTGTCAAGACACCTATTTGATAACGAGTACTGGTTAGCTTCTATTTATATCAAGTAATTCTTTGATTTCTTAATTTTTTTACTAAAACTACTACATTCAGGTCAATCCTGGCCGTATATGTTAAAATTTCAGCAACTTACGACTACATTATGATGCAATTGCCTGTGAATATAGTATCGTGATGTCTATTGCCCATTTTGTGAACTCTCTCTGGTATGACTAGATTTGCCTAGCGATACCGGGCTTCCATCCTATGTTGGGATGGTCTAGTCCATGATCGACCATGCTTATTGTTGTTTTGCATCGATATTAAATAGTAATAGTCTTATTTTGGTTACTACAGTTGGTTAGATAAGCTTACCTCAACATATGTGTATGTGGGACTTTGGCATTGTGATATTCATTCAAGAAGCCAGTATCAGAAGGGTAACTAAGCTTTCTCTTCCTCCAAGCTAAAAGCAGAACCCTCCATATGATAGTCAAAGGACTTCCTTGAGGCTTCTTGAATCGATACAACGTCGTTCCAGCAATCAATACAGCGACCCCGAGGACCATTGTGCCTGCTGATATCCCATATCCCCATCCTCTTCCTACATTGTCTTGTAAATACACCAACACAGTCACTGCAAACAGAGAACCAAGGCTTATGCAGAAATAGAATCTGTTGAAGAAGTATATCATGGACTTGTTCTCCTTAGGATCTGATGAGTCAAATTGGTCTGAACCAAACCCGGAGACATTTGACTTAATTCCACCACCACCAAGAGCTAGGATGTAAAGCGCCGTATAGAGAAGAGCAAGCTGCTGGCCACTGGCTTCAATGCAGTGACCACTTTTTCTTGGGTTACATTCAGGGGGCTTCATGCCTGGAATGGATGTCGCCAATGTCAAAAGCGTAACCCCCTGGTTAGACACAAGCTCTCGTATATTAAAACACTACTTATTTAATGGACAATAACATGTAGAACAAGTTCTAAAAGAAACAAGATTTACATGTAATTCTCAGTTAAGTATATAGCAAATCTTTTACCAGTTCGAAAACTAGACATACAAAAGCTAACATATTGTCTATTAGTATGAACACCATTTCAGATTTTCCATACGAAATAACTTCTCTATCTGTAATTTGCTCAAGAATCTCACCACAGCAGCAATTGAAGCAAAGATTCCAACAGTCAGATAACGTCCGAGTTTAGCATCTGCCAAGAAACCACCTAGAAGACCAAGAAGATTAAGTGTCCCCATGAAATTGGTGACAATGTTGGCAGATTTGGAGGATGGAAGATGTAAATCTCCAACTAAGTACGTCACTAAATTCATCGAAATCCCCATAACACATACCCTTTCTGATAGCTCAGTTCCTACAATAAAATTAATAACTTCAGTTATGCGACTACAAAAAGCATTACATACTCAAAATATTAGACAGAGTTCTCTGTTAGGAAGGTCACCTAGGATAAGTCCTGCAGCTAACCATCCCCCTGTCCTAGACTTATCCACCGGATTTCCTCGAAAATCAACCAGATTACCATCTTCTGCACCATCTTTTCCAGCATGGTTATCAACCAAAACCTGTACATGATTAAATGAAAGTTTTGATGAGATACGTAAGCAACAACAACATAGACAGTGTAATTATTCCACAAGTGGTGAGTGTAGGGACGGTAAAATGTACGCAGACGTTACCATTGCTGTAATAGAGAGAAGGAGATGATGATATTATATTTGGATTCTGAACTTTCTAGTTTAAAGAAAAATATGAGAGTAAATGATTAGGCCAAAAGATAGAAAAGTAAACTGTAGCAGCATTGCTACATATATGTGTTCTAAAGTTGGAAGGTATTGACTGATTGCATCAGGTTTGTTTGTATTTGGAAGCATCATTTTTTGTGGTCGAAAAAAGTTCACAATTCATTGATCTATTAGATTGAAAAAGTTGACATAAACTTTTGAATGTACATTGGTCGTTCTTATCTCTTCACAATGGGACCAGTACATGTCACAGTTTTAATATTTACATTAAAGCTTTTGACATAGGCTAGATAGATGGAGAAGCAGTTGATATACGTTCGTATATACATATATCGTGTAAAAATGAAGATTTCTCGTAAAAAGGACGTATAACGACTACAAAAAGTTGTTAGGACGGAGAAGTCATGCTTAGTTGTGAGGTGAAAATCATGTTAAATCACAGTAACAGAAAAAAAAAACTCTTTTTTTAGTTTGTTAACGTATATTTTTTTTGTTGTGATTTCTCGTGTTATTGGAAGAAACTGTGTACTGTGTATAGTAAGATTCAAGCATCTTAACTTTTGCATTATATCAGGAAAAACTAATTAAGTAGGTTTATTAAAGTTTAAGCAAACAAAAATAACGTAAATGTTAGTTTTGATTATGTTTTTGGTACAATAAAATCGATGATTATTATTTGTTTTCTGATTTAATTTGTTTGGTCCACCTAACTTATTTGGACGTATATATTTGCTTATTTTCTCTCATAATCCTACCCAGGTCCCTCATGCATGGTCCTTTCCTTATCTTAGGTTTCTGTTCTCTACCTCTCATTGATACAGTTGAGAACAAATAATATGTCAAGAAAATCAAATTTGCTAATAATACTGAAGTTTGAAATGTTGTGTTTATTTCACGTGTTACGGAGCGTGTTAGGTCCTGAAAATAATTAGATGTCATGCGGAAAGTAACTAAATAAATCTTGATTACGAAAAGAATCAGCCAAATATGGAGACTTTATATTTTCTTTTTGAAAAAATAGAACTTATTTATAGATAGTAACTCAAGGGGCAAAGTTTTATTTAATTAATAAAGATACAAAAAGACATATTTCTATGCTAATATTACCCTTGTATGTAGTATCAATTATTGATTAATAGTGCTCGTAACAGGTGGTATCAAACATAAAGAAAGAAATGATTGGTGTCACTGCTTCATACAACTATGCATTGGCCTCTAGCTAGCTACTAATTAAATAGTTTCAGCAAATACACGAGCTGGATATTGTTGGTAGTTGGGTATTTTTTTTAACGACATGTGAGCGTAGAGCGCTACGTAGGTTGAGAATTATCATATAAAATTGAAACGAAAGAATACTATAGAGAGGCAAAAGCTTATTATTTATTACTATTTCATTTTGAACCACACAAAAAGGCATATCCGAAGAAATTTCATAATTTTTTTTAAGGAAAAAAGGTCAAAAATGCCCTCAAACTATATTGAAGGAACAAAAATGTCCTTCGTTTATAGATTGACTCAAAAATGCCCTTATGGTAAATACTTTGGTCCAAAAATGTTCTTATAGTAACTAAAATGAATTTAAAATGCCTTTTTCCAAATAAGTATAATTTTTTCTTTTTAACCAAATTTTTTTCTTAATTAAATTATTAGAGAACTATGATCTTGTTTTCTTTCTTTTAAAATCATTTTAACAAATAAAAATACAGGAAATATGTTTTTCTTCACAATCTCATCTTATCTTTTAAAATAAAAATAACTTCATATAAGATCTCGACAGATAATATATGTTATATGTATAAGATCATAGTACATTTGTCACGACCCAATTTCTCGAGCCATGAAGGCACCTACTATAACCCATCAGTAGGTGCCTTCATGGCTCGAGAAATTGGGTCGTGACAAGTTGGTATCAGAGCCCTAGGTTCAACGGTCTCACTTTTACAGAGCTAACGTCTAGTAGAGTCCTGCGGATCGGTGCGGAGACGTCCGTAACTTATCTTCAGGAGGCTACAGGATATATTTAGGAAAATTTCCATTTTGTTTCAAATTCGTGCCGCGTGTGTCTTGTTTGTTTCTTAAAATCTCAGTTGTTTCACTCTATTACAAGATGGCTCGCACGCGAGGCGGTGCGTTCGGGGGAGATGCACCCGGAGCCTCAGCTTGGGGTAGACGTCGACCACGAGGTCGAGGTAGGGCTGCAGCACGTGCCCGGGATATGGAGGAGGAGCCTCATGCAGCGCATGTACCGCCACAGCCAGTGGGGTCGGGGCTAGCCCAGCCATCACCCGCACCAGTTGCAGCACCTGATCTTCATTCCCTCTTGACTCAGATATTAGCAGCTATTGGGGATATACGACAGGCACCAGCACCAGCAGTACCAGCACCAGCGCTACAAGATCAGCCGCCACCAGTTCATGTGGCCGCCCCACCAGACTTAGAGGTTAGAGAGATGCCACTGCGGGATCAGAAGATGCTTGGGGTATTTCAGAGGTTGGCACCGCCTATATTCTCAGGGGCGATTGGAGAGGACGCTCACGAGTTCCAGCTCACTTGCCAGGAGCAGTTACAGTCATTAGGCCTTTTGGAGTCGAGAGGAGCTGACTTTACCGCTCATCAGTTCCGTGGGCCAGCCAGGCAGTGGTGGCGCACGTATCGAGAGTCTAGGCCAGTTGGATCTCCTCCTATATCTTGGAGTGAGATCTCAGAGGCTTTCTTGGCCCGGTTCATGCCACGGAGCGTCAGAGACAGGCTTCGTGATCAGTTCTCTAGATTGGAGCAGGGATCTATGACCGTTTCAGAGTATGAGGCGAGGTTCCATGAGCTGTCTCGCCATGCTACTATGATCCTGCCCACAAAGGAAGAGAGAGTTCGTTGTTTTGTACGTGGGTTGCGATACCGTTTGAGGGTTGACACAAAGCATATGGTTTCAGCTGGCCGTTCTTTTCTTTATGTGGTCGATCATGCCCGATCCATGGAGCATATTCATCGTGAGGCCCAAGGGGGCAACGATAAGAGGGCACGCTACCAGGGCAGCTATAGCGAGTAGCAGACTAGGGGGAGGGACTCAGATGATAGGCCACGTCAGAGGTTCCAGCAGGGTCAGACCAGTCGGCCTGTTCAGGCGGCATTACCTGTTTCTGAGGGAGGCCAATATCAGCAGAGTGATCCTAGTACAGGCCAGAATTCGAGGGGATCAGATTCTTTTCCTTCATGCCGCGGTCGGGTTACTACAGGGCGTTCAACTTTGGGGTGTTATGATTGTGGTGCTCTTGACCATTGGTCTAGAGAATGCCCCGGCGAGGTCGGGGGGCGATTGTACCAGCTCCACCTACTTCTAAACCAGTTTCAGCCGTGTCTTATTCGGCTAGAGGAGGTGGTCAGATTCAGGACCGTCGAGAGAGTCGACAGGGTACCAGGGGTGGAGCTCGGGGAGGCAGGTCAGGTGGTAGACCGGGTGCACGAGGTAGAGGTGCTCACGGCCATTTCTACGCTGCCCCGACAAGGGCGGCAGCTGAGGCATCTGACGATGTCATCTCAGGTACGCTCTTCTTGTGCCATCAGCCTGCTACAGTATTATTTGATCCAGGGTCCACATTCTCGTATGTATCTATTTATTTTGCTCCCCGATTGGGTATGAGGTCCGAGTCTTTGGCAGAGCCGGTTCATGTTTCAACCCCGATAGGTGAGTTCTTAGTAGTGGATCAAGTATTGCGATCTTGCTTAGTGACTATCCAGGATTATGATACTAGAGCTGATCTTATTATGCTAGATATGATTGATTTTGATGTGATTTTGGGCATGGACTGGTTATCCCCATATCATGTGGTCTTGGATTGCTATGCCAAGACTGTTGCCTTATCCATGCCTGGGGTTCCCCCGGTATTGTGGCAGGCTGCTTATAGTCACACACCGACGGGGATAACCTCTTTTATTCGAGCTAGGCGGTTGGTAGCTTCTGGGTGTTTAGCGTATTTGGCCCATCTCAGAGATGTGAGTAGGGAGGGCCCTTCAGTTGACTCAGTTCCTGTGGTTAGAGAGTATGCAGATGTGTTCCCTACAGATCTACCTGGCCTACCCCCAGAGCGTGACATTGATTTTGCTATGGATTTGGAGCCTGACACTCGTCCTATTTCTATTCCGCCTTATCGGATGGCTCCTGCAGAGCTCAGAGAGCTCAGTGTTCAGTTAAAGGACCTCTTAGAAAAGGGGTTCATTCGTTCGAGTGTGTCGCCTTGGGGTGCTCCTGTTCTGTTTGTGAAAAAGAAGGATGGGACTTTGAGGATGTGCATTGACTACAGACAGCTGAACAAGGTGACGATGAAGAACCGTTACCATATGCCTCGTATAGATGATTTGTTTGATAGTATTTGGGTCATCGTTGATCGATTGACCAAGTCAGCACATTTCCTTCCCGTTCAATCTTCATTTAGTGCCGAGAGGTTGGCTCGTATCTACATTCGGGAGGTGGTTCGACTTCATGGGGTGCCAGTTTCTATCATATCAGATCGGGGTTCTCAGTTCACGTCTAGCTTTTGGAGGACCTTTCAGGATGAGTTGGGCACCCGGGTTGACCTGAGCACAGCCTTCTACCCGCAGACTGATGGTCAGTAAGAGCGTACTATTCAGGTCCTTGAGGACATGCTACGGGCTTGTGCTTTGGAGTTTGGTGGTCAATGGGACCAGTTCTTGCCTTTGGCGGAATTTGCATATAACAACAGCTACCATTCTAGCATTCAGATGGCCCCGTTTGAGGCCTTGTATGGTAAGCATTGTCGCACTCCAGTGGGCTGGTTCGAGTCTACAGAGCCTAGGCCGCGAGGTACAGATTTGATTCAGGAGCCTTTGGAGCAGGTGAGAGTGATTCAGGATAGACTCAGGACAGCTCAGAGTAGGCACCAAAGTTATGCAAATCGGAGGCGTCGACCATTGAGATTCTGTGTTGGTGATCGGGTATTTCTCCGTGTGTCGCCCATGAAGGGTGTGATGAGATTTGGGAGACGGGGTAAGCTTAGCCCCAGGTATATTGGGCCTTTTGAGATACTTCGGACAGTTGGGGAGGTTGCTTATGAGTTGGCCTTACCTCCAGCATTTTCAGCCATCCATCCAGTTTTCCATGTCTCGATGCTACGCCGATATATTCCTGATGAGTCCCATGTGCTCCAGTATGATGCAATTGAGTTGGATGATCATTTGACATTTGTAGAAGAGCCAGTTGTCATCCTAGCTAGAGATGTGAGGAAATTGCGCTCGAGAGCCATTCCTATTGTTAAGGTCCGTTGGAGGCATCGTTTAGTCGAGGAGGCTACCTGGGAGACCGAGCAGGAGATGCGAGAGCAGTTTCCCGGCTTGTTTGAGCCTTCAGGTACTTCTTGACCCTTACTTTCGCGGACGAAAGTTCTTTTTAGTAGTGGATATTGTAATGACCCTTCTTGTCATTTTTAGTGTTTTATCTTCTGTGCATCGTTTAGAGCGTTCCTATAGCGATTCCAAGTCATTTATGACTTGCTGGGACTGACAGATCGGTCACTTGGTCATTCGTTTGGTTATTGTGTGAGCTTTAGTATTTTTGAAGCTTATGAATCTTGAACGATCATTTTCGATCAAAAGTTCAAGAAGATGACATCAGAATCCAATTCTGACGATTCCATCAGTTCCGGAAGGGTCATTTTAGTCTAGTAGCATTGTCGACATGACTCCCAAAGTTTTCAGTGTGAGTTGGTGGGATTAGGCGTTTTAACTTTAAGTTTAAAGGCTAAGTTGTGAGATTTTTCGAGGGCAACGCATTGGTGAGCTTGGAATCTGTTTTGGGGACACGATTTGAGGTAAATTTTGGGTTTTAAATGCTGTCATAGCTCATTTTCGAGCACAAGTTTTGGTAAATTTTAGAAGGTGATTTCTTGGCCATTTTAGGTCCGAATCAAGTGATTCAAGAGCCTAAATTGTGGGGTTTTTCGTGAGGATCGTCATGGTGTGATTGGTTTTGGCTGTTGGAGCTTCATTTTTGGTAAAATCTTGTAAGTAGCTGCTGCCATTGTTGCTGATTTTTTAGCTTAGAATTTGGGTATTTTTGTTGCATGTTCATGTTGGGACTGTCTTGAGTCCTGAATTGTGTTCCATTCTGGTATACAAGTTCCGAGAGTTATTTAGGACTTTTATTTGGGGTTAATTCGGGATTTCTCAACGCGGATCCCACTTTTTCCATTTTGACCGTGAAATTGACCCGTCTCCGTTTCTTGCGATTTTAGTGTTTAACTGACTGTAATAACGTTGTGACTCTATTTCTGATAGTGTATCAACGTTTCGAGGCCTTTTAGAAAGTAAAAGATCCGGGGAGTGAATTTTGGAGCGCGCGTGATCTGCGTTCAGGTAGGCTATGGTTTCTCTTCTTAGATTGAACTCGAACATGTGAATGCATGGTGATTAGTTGAGATTTGGGTTGGGTAGTTATTGGATCATGCATAGGTGTTAAAAATCATATTTTCGGCCTTTTTCTAGGGAATTATCGGGTAACTCTGAGCATGTTTATTGTTATTAATTGACCTTCTTTGCTATATGAATTACTTGTATGTTTGAATACTGGTTATCAGAAGTATGTTGGGCCTTAATTTAGGTTTGACTAGGGTTTTCCTTAGAAATGCGTGATTCAAAGTCGGTAGGACTTAGTTTAGCCCCGACGTCGCTCGGCCGGCTTAAATCCTTGTAGACTGATGTAGCAGACTTGAGTCTGATAGTTGGTATTTAGCTAGACGATGAGCTTGCTCTAGTGATAGTTACTCTTATTTCTTCGATGTTACGGCTTCTTGAGTTACGTCAATGACAATGAATTCCGCTCCGTGATTCAAAGTTGAGTTTCTATTCGACTTTAAGGTCTTACATTGATTAGCTAAGTCTGGATGGTGTCCATGGGTTTATATGATTATGGATAGATAAAGACTCTTTCAGCAGCTATATCGACATCTTTGTCGGGTATCCGGATTTAAGGTCCGGCCTCGACCATCCACATACTTATGTAGAGCATCCGGTTAGAGGTCCGGCCTCAAGTATGTAGAGCATCCGGTTAGAGGTCCGGCCTCAGTTACTTATGTTTTGCAATTGGCTACTTGCGTAATTCTGGTGAGCGTCCGGTTCAAGGCCCGACCTCCGTACCGTTAGATTCTACTTTTTGGTTCGGTGTTCTTTGGCCTCGAGTTTTATTCTCCTTAAGTTATAGTTATTTTGTGTACTCGTCGGACTTATGGGGGTCTGTTCGGGTTTTTATTTAAACTTGTGCATGAGTGTACCTTCTGGGCTTATGGTGGGTCCAGTTAGGTGTAGTTAGCTTATTTATATTAATTTAGTTAGATCTTTATACACTCGTGTGCATTATTGTGTTACTTAGCCTTCCGTTCTTGACCTCTAGTTTTGTGATTCCGTCTTTTCATAGTGCTTTACTTTTCTAGTTCAGTCGGCCTATGATGCCTACTGGGTACCTGTTATTTGGTACTCATGCTACGCTCTGCATCTATTTTCGTGATGCAGGTCCGAGCACTAGTAGTCAGCGTTGATCGAGTTTGGAGAATTTCTGGTCTGGAGACAGGGGTGAGCACACAGCGTTTTGTACTATTTCAGTCTCCATCTGTTTATATAAAGACTTGTCTTTTACTTTTCGAGACAGTCTAGTTTCGGGGGTCTACTGTTGGGACTTGTACTCGTATTGTTGGTAGCTCTGTATTAGTGACTTCCAGGTTCTGGGAGGGATCCTTTATTGTATTTATGTTGTGGTTTGGCTTACCTACTGATGGGTTATAGTAGGTGCCTTCATGGCTCGAGAAATTGGGTCGTGACAACATTCATCATTAATTTATATTTATATAGCGATAGAAAATAATTATAATGAAATAAAAAGTATTTTCATTTTTTTTTTATCTGAAGATAAAAAATTTCTAATTTTAAAAAATATTATTAGAAAAAGAATGTGTTAAAAAGAAAATAAATAATATATTTATTTGAAAAAATGAGCATTTTTTTTACCTAAAATAACAACAAGGGCATTTTTGGACCAAAGTATTGATGAGAACCAAATTACAAACGAAGGGCATTTTTATTCCTTTCGCATATTTTAAAAGCATTTTTTACTCTTTTCCTTTTATTTAATTAGAAAAAGGATAAATATCTATTAATTTTGTCATTTAGAGTCGATAATGGACAAAAATCTTCTAAAAGACACATCACACATTGGGGCCTCATGGTGCATGGATGAGGACAATTTGTATAATGAAAGCTATTAGTCTCTTGTCCTTTTCAAATGATATTGTTCTGATTCTTTTGACCCAATCCTACTTAAATATTTCCCAGAAAATTTAGACATGCATGAATGAAAATTGAAATACAATAGTCTAAAAAATACCATTTCATTGCTTGTGTAGCTTTTATCCATTCTTCCTAAAAAAAAAAAAATCTCTTAAATATTTTTCTGACCGTCAAAAATTTAAGGCCAATATGTTGACAGCAAGGTCAGTTTGAAGCCGAAAAGTTAAATTTCACATCAAACTCAACAGTTAAAGGATATTTTAAACCCCTTTTTAGTATCGAAATAAACGAGATAGAGAAAAAATGTGAAGGATTTAATACATAAGTCTCTTACTTGCATTATCATATATGCACAATTGGGGTTTACATTACACAAGGTATGATAATATCATATGGAGGCTGTTGCCAAATTTAGCCACCATAACAAAACCCAAAAAAAAAAAAAAATAGTTCAAAAAAAAAAAAGGATAAGTAAACATATTCTATAACTATAATATTTTTTTGTGTAACACTATTTTATTTTATATTTTAGAAAGATGCAATTAATGGTGCACTTAAAAAATTAAACTTAGCAAAAATACCCACAAGAGGTGCTGTATTATATGTACAAGCCTCTGTTTGCACATAATTTGCTCTGTCATCATTAAACTCATCTTGATTGTCAGGCCCACCAACAATTGCCCCAATTAAAACATTTGGGTTTGGCCCATTTTTGTTGTACCAATAATCATACCCTTGTGTACATCCAATAAAGCCTTTATTCTCTCTATAAGACACAATTGAGGCCCCTCTATGGTGTACTCTTTTTGGATAATTTGGCCCAAAACCCACAAGATAACTCATGTTTTTTGGGTTTGAGCCCAATATGTAATCCACTTGAGATTTAGCAAAACTGAATAGTTCTTCATGATCAACTATTCCTCCATGACACACGATTTTTTTGTCGATTTTTTTAAGGAAATCTGAGTAGAATGTGAGGAGGAAGGCCGCGTTCGATACGTATTGCATGTTGTTCCATTGACGTACGTATAGTAGTCCGCCTGGGGTACGATTGACGTTGGTGGTACCGTTGTTTTTGTTGAGACATGAACATATGTAGTGTTCGGCTTTTGAACGATACTGTTCTTGTATGCGAATGTGTTTGTTGTATTTTTTCTCCTGCAGTATCTGCATTGAAAATTTTATATAATTACGTTTCAGTCTCGAATAAGTTAAGTAAAAGAAAAAAAGATACCATCAAAATATTGTCAAAGTATGGGTCATGTGATTCTAGGCAGTGGGTTGTCAAATCAATTTATTAGCTATGTCTATAATACCATTTTTGAAGGGATGGGATTTTTATCATGCTAAAAAAGAATGTTCTATTAAATTTTGAATTTAATTATTTATAAAAATACACTTTGTGATTTATTATTTTTATTACATCATATATAGAGATATATGCAATATTTATTGGGAAACTTCAGGAAGTGGAGACAAAGTGGGGCAAATGATCTGTTCATAATTTTTCAAAAATTTTCAAGTTAGGTAGATGGAAATTCAATGTTGTGGGAACTCAAACCAGCAGTGTTTTCACCACAAATATTACATCATATCATTTGCAAGAGAAAAAAAATAAAATACTTTAAGCCCAATTATGGTAAATATTTTTTATGTTTAAATGTATGTGATAATATTTGATTTAAAACAAAATTTAAAAAGAAAAAATATTGAAATTTATGATCTGGAATGAAAAAAGGAATTTTAATGTTAAATTATCTCCAATTATGAAAATTTGACTTTTGTTAAGAATGGACTAAAAAAGAAAGCACATAAATTAGGACAAAGTATCATAATTAGAGTTATAGTCCAATTATGATTATAGTTTCATTTTCTATCACTAAAATGCATATTACTATTTCACAAAAAGCTCTTTCTATTTCTCTACTTTTTTGTTCTCAATATTCATAATTAGTGTCTTGTAACACTAGCTCACTTATATATCTTGTTATATTTATCGCGCATTTACATTACCATATGAACTTCGCTATTGTTCCACCCTAATCGACTCAATAAAGAAATTAAATTAATGTATGGATGGAGTAGCTAGAACAAATATGAGGTAATTCATCCAGTTTTTTCTTGTTTTTCCTATTTTTGCTTTAACCATCTGATTTGAAGATCCCTACATTAAAGGTACTGTCAAATGACCTATGAATATGCATGTGACATTGTTCTCCAAGGCCCCTATCTATGTCTTTATCAACCACATATATTTAGTCCTTCATTTATTATGATACCTTAATTTGCC
Organism: Solanum peruvianum; assembly: GCA_027705065.1. Taxonomy (NCBI): domain Eukaryota; kingdom Viridiplantae; phylum Streptophyta; class Magnoliopsida; order Solanales; family Solanaceae; genus Solanum; species Solanum peruvianum. Next base: position 65,487,053 of record JAKWJD010001761.1, read on the forward strand.
CTCACACATAGCTTTCTATCAACTTTAATACTACACACCAATATCGATTGTAGTGGAGTGAGAGATACTAATTTATCCTTAGATACAAATCGCCACTTTGTAAGAAAATATTTTATTATAAGGTAGAATTTGCTGACGCGAGTCCAAATTTAATCGGACATCAACCAGGTAAAAAACAATCTTTATTTAACACTAATTGGTTTTCCATAAAGTTAAAAGCATATCCCACCTAGAAGTAAAAGTATTATTCCACATTTGACTCCTAACAAAAAGCAACCAAATGAGATTTGACACAATCACTCTTTTACTTTAAAAAGTGTATACATTCTCTTTTACATTTTCTTTATATAATACACGTTTTATAAGATTTTGAAATTGAAATATTGGAAGCTAATGCAGTACAAAACATGCTGGCCCAACAAATTCAAACATTTGAAAAAGACTACACTATTTCACAATATTTCATCATGACTCGATATGAACACACAATAATAATATTTTTGAAAAGTTCGATCAAACACAAAGAGTTTAGTGTCGGTTACCTTAGAAGCAATAATTTGTAGACCAGCAAATTTAACATCCCAACTGAACTCAGTAATAGCCCAACCAATACCTCCAAATGAATTTGCCTTGTTAATTACATACTCCAAATAATCTTCTTTGTCGGTGGCTTTGTATAACCACAATGCTGCCCACAACAACTCATCTTCGTACCCACTCACTGATGCATAATAATTTTTCACTACTCCCACACTTTTGTCATACTTCCCTCTGTACTTGTCACCAAACTCAAATAACTGCATCCAAGTTAATTAAATAATATCAATCGATCGATGCATATAACTTAAATTAGTTAATTGAATCATATTACCTGTTGGGCATGGTGCAATAGTAAGTGAGAGTAATGCGGATTACTTTTCCTAAACGCAATAGAAGCAGCTGCCATTGCGGCAACTGTCTCCCCGGCTAAGTCAGAGCCGGGGTTATTCTCGTCGATCTTAAATGATCGACGAGAAGTTGTCATGTCTTCCGGACGTTGCCAACAGTAATGATCAGTATCTCCATCTCCAACCTAAATATCACCAAATTTTTAATTCCATCCAAAAAAATAATAATAATATATGTTTATTTATAAATTGTGTTTAATTTAATTTAATTTAATTGAATACCTCAGCCCATAAGACATTTGGACTAGTATGTGCTTTGATGAAATAATCAGTACCCCATTTGATAGCTTCAAAGGCATGTTCAATTTCTCCCGAATACGAAATCTCTTCACCATATTCAATAACACTCCATGACAACATTGTTACTGTAAATGCCATTGGTAGACCAAATTTCACATGGTCACCAGCATCGTAGTAACCTCCAACTAAATCAACCTACATTGTTAATTTCAAATTTAAAAAAAAAATCATTAATTTCTCCGTGTAACTTATATCGAACTCAAATGTTTGTACTTACTCCTTCTTCTAAACCATCAGTTAAACCAGAATGGTCGCGCCAAGTGACGCGTTGATTGTAAGGTAATCGACCGGATCTTTGAGCTTCAAAGTAAAGGAGACTCTTGGAAAGAGCATCTGCATAATCAAAAGCTATAGCAGAAGAAGAAAAAATGGTGGAAAATGAAAGAAGAAGAGAAAAATAGTGCAAATAAAAACTCTTCATGATGATGGAAATTGATCTTTTTTTTTCTTTGTTTGTTTGTTTCTCCTTCTACTGTCACTCCTAAAGAGGTTTTAGGAGTGAAGAAAAAGGAGAAGTTATGAGCAAAAAGTGTGTGCTCTGTTTTTTTTAGTGTAGTGGGAGGAATATGTAGATGTGTAGTCTATAGTCTAGTGTGTCACTTTCCTTTAAGTGAAATGAAAATTCTTGTTGGGGGTTGTGGGGGTGGGGTGGATTTTGGTGGGGGGGGGGGGGGAATATGGTTAAAATTCTAAAATTGTAACGGTTTGTTACTTGAATTTGTTGGTTTTGACAATGGAAGCTACAATATTTATTATCCCCATGTTTTATTTTTCTTCGTTTATGATGCACGCGTCACTCTTTATTTTCTATTCGTTTCGAAAATAATGTCATTTAATAATTTTATAATATCAACGTTTAACAGAGTACATGTGAATTGTATTCATCCTTACTTTTGTTATAATCTGGACGTGTCTCGTATCAGTTGATCAGATTCGATGGAGTTTTTCCTCGAAATTGTGGTGAGATCCTGTTTTTCAGATCATCATTAGTCTTCTTTTCAAATCTTTAACTTTCTTTTCGAAGACTTGAAATGTATTTAGATTGTAGAAACGTATTAGATATTCTTTATACTTGTGGTATCATGTTTTGGCGATATTCTTTGTTATTTTTCTATTGTTTATGGTCTGACTTTCCTTTCCAGAGTCTCCAATGTATATTTTCTTTCCGACTTATACTCCTTTTTGGAATTCTCAATATGTGTGTCATTATGACCTCAACTTTTAAATTGTTTTAGCCTCGTAAGATTGAGAAGTATTATAATACATTTTATATATTTTTAACTTAAATTCGTAGGAATGAGAAGTCTGATTTACTCTTTAAACGATGTCAAGTTAAAACTATACTAAAATAAAATGGAACAGAATAGAAGAGGAGTATAGCCAGCTTTTTAACTTTTCTTCTCAACGTGATTCGTGTCCCTGATTTTGGGCTAAGACCTCATTTGCACTGTCATTATTCTTATAAAAATAATACTGCAATCTCCTTGTACTACTGCGTAGATGTTGGTTCAAAAAGGAGAAAAGCCAAACAAAACTAGAGAAGAAAATTCATCCATTATACTCTTTAGAATGAGTTTAAGTTATTCGCACAAAGTTTATTGGTTGATAGTTAGTTAGAATTTATGTTTTGCGTGAAATAACATATATAGTCATGTAGATTTTTAAGTTGCAAATTAAGTATTATATTAATTTTATATATAAATAAGTAACCTCTTAACGAGCTACCAAATATAGTACTTATGTGTGATATATAACTTCCTTTCAAATCAATTACCAAACAAACTCCTTAATTGATGAGAAAAAAACATAGATGGTTACAAGTAAGATGAGCTAATTTTAACACCCTAATTACAAATAAATTACAGCGATAATTATTACGGTAACTTCATAAAACTGATAATTTATAATAGGTGAAACTTTATTGATAGTATAATTTGTTTAATTTTTATTGCTAATATTTATCATCATCATATAAATAGTACTCTATTTGCGGGATAAAGAAAGAATGTATAATCTAGATTTATTTAGTTAAGCTAATTTGTTTCAGGTATACTCTTAAAATGTTGTAAACATTTGTTCGCGTTGAGCTATCTTCATATGATTTTTTCGAAAGGTCTCACAAGTAATCTTGTGACTTATATATGTAGCTTACCCGTTGTAATCATTTAAAATTTATTAAATATAAATTTATAAAATGATTCGGATTATATTGAATTCATAAATATATTAATCCAAATAAAAATTGTGGATTGATATAATTGAGTTAAATATTTAAGTCCAATAAATATGGATTTAATTAAAGTCTAAATTAATTGATTCGGGCTACATTGGATGAACCCAATTTGTTAAACCCAATCTCATCTCATTTCTAGAGCCCATCTTGGCGCCACGTGTGCAGATGATGTGGCATGCCAAGTCAAGTAAGAAAACCAATAGAATCATGACATGTGTCAAAGATGACAAGCCCGCTCCATAAAGCCCAAATGCCATGTCACTTCAATCTGATTGGCTGAAAGGAATCCTATTCCAATCGCAACTCCTCTATTCTAAAACTATAAATAGGGGTCCTCATAATTCAGAAAAGGGACAGAAAATTCTAAACAAGAAGCTAGAGAAACTCTGTGGTACAAACGCCATTTAATTCTCTACAAAGCTACAAGTTTAAGAATTCAAGCATTCAAGTTCAAGAACGATCAAGATCAAGACCATCGAATTCAAGAACAAGCTCGAAGCCCTTGAGTTCAAATAAAAGTCAATATCAAGATAAAGTTCAAGTTAATCATAGATTCAAGAACAAGCTTTAAAGCCCTTGAATTTATATTTGAAAAGGCGAATTCAGAGGAATTATAGAGATTGTAACACTCGCATTTGAAATAATAAAATCGATTGTTGCTATAATTTTCCGTTCTTGATTATTATTTTCTCGACGCGAATTTTATTGTCTACAAATTCTGGCACGCCCAGTGGGACAATCTCTACCTCTCATCTCAACTTTTCAAACGTCAAAGAATATCAAGATGACTTCCATGAACAACAACTCTCGATCAACCTCCTCTAAGGTCGCTAGCTCCAAGTTCTCTACTGAAGTTGAAGACATCCTTGGAGTTACCTTTGGAAGTTTTGGAGTTGTTACGAGAAGTAAGGCTGCTACACTAGGGCAACAAACGCTTCAAGTGTCGTCTGCATCAACTCCTGTTTTTGGGTCTTCGACTCCAAAAGGAGCAAGTTCCTCCACAAATTCTCCAGAAGGAGGAAGTAGTGTTGCTGAAAAGATCAAAAAGACATTGGCTCTACTTGAGCAATCTGGTTCCAAGAACTCTACCACAAGGGAGAACTGTGATTCAACTTGTGAATCATCTCCGCGTATATCGCGTAATGTGAGTCCACTGAAAATTAACTTACGCGACAATCCATGTTACTCGTCTGCATCTCCGATGATCATGCAAACGATGGTGACTGCTGCTTCCTCTCCTGAGGAACAACTCGCAAATCTGACGAAGTTGGTCGAAGGATTAACGAAGCATGTACAACACCAAGAATCTCGAAATGACAAGCTGATGGACAGGATAGAAGGACTTTTAGATGGAGATGCGAGCCATGCACCTGGAAAGGGCATTGAAGTTCAAGAAATTGAAGATCCTGCTAAGAAAGCTCCGTTTGTTAAAGAGATGCCAGTTTCTTCTGAAGGAATGATCCCGCTCGATCGCTTGAAGGAGTTTATTGAAGGAACTATCAAAGATAAGTATGAAGTCTCCACCAAGTCTTCTCATATGTATGCTAAACCATACACTGCTAGGATTGATAACTTTAAAATGCCTGCTGGTTATCAACCTCCCAAATTTCAACAATTTGAGGGAAAAGGAAATCCAAAACAACATGTCGCGCACTTCGTGGAGACATGTAATAATGCTGGAACATATGGAGACTATCTTGTTAAACAGTTTGTTCGCTCTCTAAAAGGAAATGCCTTTGATTGGTACACGGATCTCGAACCTAACTCTATTGATAGTTGGGAGCAACTAGAACATGAGTTTCTCAATCGCTTCTATAGCACAAGGCGCACAGTGAGCATGGTAGAACTCACGAATACTCGCCAAAGGAAGGATGAACCGGTCATAGATTTCATAAATCGATGGAGGAACGCGAGCCTTAATTGCAAGGACAGGCTTAGTGAAGCTTCTGCAATCGAAATGTGTATTCAAGGAATGCACTGGGAGCTTCTTTACATCTTGCAAGGAATAAAACCAAAATCTTTCGAGGATTTAGCTACTCGCGCTCATGATATGGAGTTGAGCATGACATCTGCCGGAAAAGATATGACTATTGTCCATGATCCTCGCAAAGGAAGGGACAAACAGGAACCCAAGAGGTGGAGCAAGTTTCTGCCCAGAAATGACAACAAAGAATCCATGAGTGTAAATGTGTCACCCGCAAAGTTCACTACGAATGAGGGCGTAAAACAAAATGTGAGAACGACTTTCCAAGCACGTTAAAATCAAAAGTCGACGCTAAGGGAGATGCAAGAAAAAAAGTATCCCTTCTTGGATTCTGACGTTTCTGAAATTTTTGATGAATTGCTTGAGTTAAAACTCATTGACTTGCCAGAGATGAAGCGACCCGATGAAGCTGGAAAAACTGATGACCCAAATTATTGCAAGTATCATAGACTTGTGAGTCATCCTCTTGAAAAATGTTTTGTCTTTAAGGATAGAGTGATGCGATTGGCTAACGAAAATAAAATTATCCTTGATGATGAGAAGGCTAGTTCTAACCATACCTCTATCACGTTTGGGTCACTGGATCCGGTCCAAATATATATCTCTGAAAAGCATGAAGAAGAGCCAGTAGACCAGGACGTTGACATAGACGGTAATGAGGGTTGGATTCTTGTAACTAGGCGAAGACGCAACAAGTCAAGCTTACGAAAAGAATTATCCGAGCAACCGGTTAGAGAAAAAATGGTGAAGAAATTAGAGAAGAAAAAATCAATCAAGCGCCCCAAAAGGGCAAAGGTTGAAGTGCATCACTACCAAAAACCTCAACGTCTTGTGACTCTAGAGGAATTCTTGCCAAGCTCGTTCGGTACAAAGTCTACTCAAGGCAATGTTGAGGCATCATGTTTCAATGTGGATAAAGGACAAACAATGAATGTGCCTCCTACTATAAAAGAAGGAACAACGAGTGAATCCTCACCAAAAGTGTCTCCTGGGGAAGAAGAAAAAGAAACAAGGGAAATCTCAGAAATGATGTCTCTTTCATCTTCTGAAAAGTCTATTGAACTTTCTTCCCAAGAAGCACATGTCTGTGATACTAAAATCACATTTACGGATAACGATCTTCTATTTGGTGAAACACTACACAATCGTCCTTTGTATATGGTGGGTCATGTGCTAGAGAAGAAGATAAATAGAATCTTAATAGATGAAGGATCTGGAGTCAACATTTTGCCTATCCACACATTGAAGGAACTTGGCATCACGACTGGGGAACTTAGTGAAAGTCGTCTGTTGATACAAGGATTTAATCAAGGTGGGCAGAGGTCCATAGGCTCTATTAAATTAGAGATTTACATGGGAGATTTGCGATCAAGCGCATGGATGCATGTGATTGACGCAAAGACATCATATAACATATTACTTGGAAGGCCTTGGGTACATGAGAATAAAATTGTCTCATCTTCTTACTATCAATGTTTGAAATATCTTGAAGGTGGAATTGAAAGAAAGATAGTTGCAGATGATAATCCTTTCACCGAAGTGGAGACACACTTTGCGGATGCGAAATTCTATATGAGAAGTTATGTTGTTAAAGGGGTCAAATCCAATGACGTCAAATCAATCAAGATTGATAATATCGTAAGTAAAAGAATTGATGCAGCTATTGATAAGGCAAAAATTGACACTAAAGACTCTTGTCTCATTCTTAATGAAGGGAAGATCCTGTCTTCAAAGAAGAAGCAGACTTCTAGGCTTTGTTATGTTCCGAAACCGAAGAAAGACCAAGATCAACCATCTAACCTTGAAGAAAATGCATTAAGAGGGCTAACTCTTCCTATCAGACGGATTGATGCAATAAACCTGTCTTCTAAGTTGCCAGGAAAGTCAGTCGCTCAAGATCAAGTGCTAGATATGACTCTCCCTACAAAGCGCACAAGAGAAGGTTTTGATCCCAATGCCTACAAGTTATTCGTGAAGGCAGGATACAACCCTAGCGAGCCATCAGCACTAGGGAAACTCCCATCAGAAGATACAACTAGGAAAGCGCGTGAAGGCCTAGGTTATAGCCAACCGCCGCCAATTCGCATTTCCATAAGAAGGGCCAGCAATAATCATATAACTTTTGAAGATGACGTCACTGCTCCCAATAAAAGGCCTTCTGTCTTTGATCGACTTGGCGAAGCGACAACAAGAATTTCTGTGTTTGAGAGGTTAGGTCCTCTAAAGAAGAATAACAAGAACCTGAGAAGTTATTTAAAAGTTACAACGCCTGCTTCACATTTGATTCGAAAAGATTTCAGAAGTTTGATTCCTTCTAGGATGAGGCGACGAGTGGAACTCATGGTTTCCTGTAAAGAGGAACTCAAGGCAAAGGTTCATACTGTGGTTTACACCAAAGAGCTCGAGGAAGATGAAGAAAGTGTAGGTTCCTCAAATCATATTACAATCCAAAATGAGTACGATTCTTTGCCTCAAAAGAAGATTGTGGAAGAGGTAGAAGATATTGTCTCGTGTTGTCATATATCAGTCAATGACAATGATCCTGTGGAAGAGGAAGATGTTAAAGATGCTCCTCCAGAACTTGAAGAAGGAGTAAAGATCACAATAGATCCTTTGAAGGAAGTTAACCTTGGCACTGATGAAGATCCGAAGCCAACTTACTTGAGTGCGTTTCTAGAAATTGATGAAGAAGTCGCTTACATGAATATACTCAAAGAATATAGAGATATATTCGCTTGGAGTTACAAAGAAATGCCTGGATTGAATCCTAGAGTAGCGGTCCATCAATTGGCAGTCAAAAATGGTTCTCGTCCAGTTAAACAAGCTCAAAGACGTTTTAGACCAGACTTGATTCCATTGATAGAAAATGAAGTTAACAAACTCATTGAGGCAGGCTTTATTCGTGAGGTCAAATATCCTACATGGATTTCAAGTATTGTTCCTGTGAGGAAGAAGAATGGTCAAATTCGAGTTTGTGTTGACTTTAGAGATCTCAATAATGCATGCCCTAAAGATGAGTTTCCTCTTCCCATTCCAGAGTTGATGATTGATGCCACCACTGGTTATGAGGCAATGTCGTTCATAGATGGTTCTTCCGGATATAATCAAATCCGCATGTCACCAAAAGATGAATAACTCACTGCATTTCGCACGCCAAAAGGTATTTATTGCTACAAAGTGATGCCATTTGGTTTAAAGAATGCTGGCGCCACATATCAAAGGGCTATGCAAAATATCTTTGACGACTTGCTCCATAAAAATGTTGAATGTTACGTTGATGATTTGGTAGTGAAGTCCAGGAAAAGGGGTGATCATTTGAAAGACTTAAGAATGGTGTTTGAGTTACTCCGAAGATATCAATTAAGGATGAATCCATTGAAATGTGCCTTCGGAGTTACTTCCGGCAAGTTCCTTGGCTTTATTGTGAGACATCGAGGGATTGAAATTGATCAAGCCAAAGTCGATGCAATATCAAAGATGCCTGAACCTCGAGATATTCATGAGTTAAAAAGTCTCCAAGGAAAGTTAGCCTACTTGAGAAGGTTCATCTCAAATCTAGCGGGGAGATGTCAACCATTCAGTCATCTCATGAAGAAAGGTGCTCCTTTTAATTAGGACCAAACATGTAGCGAAGCCTTTAAAAGTATCAAATCGTATCTAGCGAAACCTCCGGTTTTGGCAGCCCCTATACCTGGAAAACCATTGATACTCTACATTGCAGCACAAGAAAGGTCTGTAGGAGCCCTGTTAGCTCAAGAGAATAGCGAGGGCAAAGAAAATGCTCTTTATTACTTAAGTAGAACGATGACGCCAAATGAGCTAAATTATTCGCCAATTGAAAAGTTATGCTTGGCACTGGTCTTCTCAATTCAAAAGATGAAGCATTATTTTCAAGCTCATGTTGTCCGCCTTATTTCTAGAGCAAATCCCATCAAGTTTGTTATGTCAAAACCTGTCCTTAGTGACCGACTAGCAAGATGGTACCTCCAATTCCAACAATTTGAGATTGTGTACATCCCTCAAAAATCCGTGAAGGGACAAGCACTAGCGGATTTCTTAGCAGACCATCCTATACCAAATGATTGGGAGTTAACTGATGAGTTTCCTGATGAAGATGCGATGTTAATTGAAGTTCAACCTCCTTGGAAAATGTACTTTGACGGGGCTGCACATCGCGGCGGAGCTGGTGCTGGTGTGGTGTTCATCACTTCACAAGAAGAGATTCTACCATTCTCTTTTACTCTAAAACAATGTTGCTCCAATAATGTCGCTGAATATCAAGCACTGATACTTGGACTTGAAATGGCCGTTGACATGAAACAATTACATTTACAGGTCTTTGGTGACTCTCAATTGGTGATTAATCAACTCTTAGGAAGTTATGAGGTAAAAAAGCCTGAATTGCGACCTTATCATGATTATGCTCAAAAGTTGATAAGATGGCTTGGGGATGTAACCCTTCAACATGTGCGTCGAACAGATAATAAGAAAGCTGATGCATTGGCTACTCTAGCTTCAACGCTAACTCTTCCTGATCAAACGCAAGTAATTGTCTGTCAAAAATGGATAGTACCACCGTCAAATAAGGAAGAATATATTGAAAATAAGCTTGATCATATCGTCGCCATTGTTGAAGCTGCGAAGGAAGATTGGAGACAACCCATCATTGACTACCTATGTTATGGGATACTTCCAGAAAATCCAAGAAGAAGAACTGACATACGTCGTCGTGCACCTCGTTTCCTTTACTATAAGGATACATTATATAGAAGATCATTTGAGGGTATGTTATTACGATGTTTGGGAGAGGAAGAAGCGATTCAAGCTCTACAAGAAGCACACGCAGGAGTATGTGGGTCACATCAATCTGGACCAAAACTTCATTTTCACATAAAGAGGATGGGGTATTACTGGCCAACCATGGTGAAAGATTGCTTATATTATGCTAGAAAATGTGATGCTTGTCAATTTCATGCGAATTTCATTCATCAGCCACCCGAAGTATTGCACCCAACCATCGCATCTTGGCCATTTGACGCTTGGGGACTGGATATTGTAGGACCATTACCAAAGTCTTCTGGTGGACACTTGTACATCTTGGCTGCAACTGATTACTTTTCAAAATGGGCTGAAGCTGTCGCTCTTAAAGAGGTGAAGAAAGAGAATGTTGCAAATTTTATCCGAGTAAATATTATCTATCGCTTTGGCATCCCTCGCTATATAATAACAGACAATGGCAAACCATTCGATAACAAGTTAATGAACAAGATTTGTGATCTTTTTGACTTTAAGCAGCGTAAATCTTCTATGTACCATGCTGCCGCTAATGGTCTTGCTGAAGCATTCAATAAGACTCTATGCAACCTGCTCAAGAAAGTTGTCTCCAAATCCAAACGGGATTGGCATGAAAGAATGGAAGAAGCTTTGTGGGCATATAGGACAACATATCACACACCAACTCAAGCAACACCATATTCACTTGCTTTTGGAGTTGAAGCAGTCCTGCCACTCGAGCGTCAAATACCCTCCTTAAGACTTGCTATTCAAGAAGGGCTCACTGAGGAAGAAAATGCTCGATTGCGTCTTGCTGAGTTAGAAGCACTTGATGAAAAGAGGTTACAAGCCCAACAAAACCTTGAATGTTATCAAGCTCGTCTATCTCGTGCTTTTAATAAGAAGGTTCGCTTGAGGTGCTTTCAAGTTGGAGATCAAGTTCTCGCGGTAAGAAGACCCATCATTACTTCGCACAAGTCTGGGGGCAAATTTACCTCAAAGTGGGATGGACCATATGTTGTACAAGAAGCATATTCAAATGGTGCTTACAAGCTTGTTGATGTTGATGGCTTAAGGATCGGTCCTATTAATGCCAAATTTCTAAAGAGATACTATCCTTGAAGGAAGATGATGCTCCTTAAGGTACGAGCCTAAACTGCATGTCACTCCTGGCCCGCAAGAGTATAAACTGTGTACGGCACAACCAAAAAAAAAAAAAAAAAAAAGAATAATCACTCAAATCCCCAGAACTACGTTGTGACTTGATCCTCTTTATTGAGGTACGTAGGCGCTTAGAACCATATTCTAAGTTCAGTTGCATGAGTGTCAAAAAAATGTTCCCACTTGATCTATTGCATGAAAATCAAAGCGATATATATTTTATTTTTATCTTATGTCTCATCAAACTTAAGACTTGCACGAAGCATTGATGGGTTTATGGAAGGGGCAAACCCTTATAGAATATGAATCTCTTATTAGTATGGTGGAAGTCTTTAAATTAGATCAAGTATGCAAATTGGAGATGACTGTATTCTTCGAGTTTATTATTTGAAGTATCCAAATTCTCTAAGTATACAGGTTGAAGTATTCAAATACTCTAAGTATGAAGGTAAGACTTCAAGTATATAAGTAGAAGTCTCCAAATGCGTATGTAATTGAATTCCATGCCTAAAGGTGCGCGAGGTTTGTCCCTTTGCACCTTAAGCTAGCTTTGTTGCGGATTATCCCTCAATAGATCTTTGAATTTCTATGTTTTAAGGTGGACAAACTTGTCCCTTCGCACCTTAAGCTAGCTTTGTTGCGGATTATCCCTCAATAGATATTTAAATTTCTATGCCTTAAGGTGGACAAACTTGTCCCTTTGCACCTTAAGCTAGATTTCCGACGGATTTATCCTTAAATTTCCATGCCTTAAGGTGGACAATATTTGTCCCTTTGCACCTTAAACTGGTCTTTTCACGGGTTTATCCTGTCTCAAGTTGGTTAAGCATTTCAGGACCTTGTAACACCTTGAGTTTATCTTCAAGGCGGGAGCGTTACATGGTATCCTATTAAAGCTTCAAGTTGGTTAAACATTCGGAACCTTGTAATACCTTGAGATTATTTTCAAGGGGGGAGCGTTACACGGTATCCTGTTAAGCTTCAAGTTGGTCAAGCTTATCCTTCAACGAATCTTTAAATTTCTATGCCTTAAGGTGGACAGACTTGTCCCTTTGCACCTTAAGCTAGAGTTCCGACGGATTTATCTTTAAATTTCCATGCCTTAAGGTGGACAATATTTGTCCCTTTGCACCTTAAACTGGTCTTTTCACGGGTTTATCCCGTCTCAAGTTGGTTAAGTATTCAGGACCTTGTAACACCTTGAGGTTATCTTCAAGGCGGGAGCGTTACATGGTATCCTATTAAAGCTGCAAGTTGATCAAGCGTTCGGGACCTTGTAACACCTTGAGGTTATCTTCAAGGCGGGAGCGTTACACGGTATTTTAGTAAAGCTTCATGGTTAAGCATCCGGGACCTTGTAACACCTTGAGGTTATCTTCAAGGCGGGAGCGTTACACGGTATTTTAGTAAAGCTTCATGGTTAAGCATCCGGGACCTTGTAACACCTTGAGGTTATCTTCAAGGCGGGAGCGTTACACGGTATTTTAGTAAAGCTTCATGGTTAAGCATCCGGGACCTTGTAACACCTTGATGTTATCTTCAAGGCGGGAGCGTTACACGGTATTTTAGTAAAGCTTCATGGTTAAGCATCCGGGACCTTGTAACACCTTGAGGTTATCTTCAAGGCGGGAGCGTTACACGGTATTTTAGTAAAGCTTCATGGTTAAGCATCCGGGACCTTGTAACACCTTGAGGTTATCTTCAAGGCGGGAGCGTTACACGATTTTCTAGTAAAGCTTCATGGTCAAACATTCAGGACCTTGTAACACCTTGAGGTTATCTTCAAGGCGGGAGCGTTACATGGTATCCTATTAAAACTTCAAGTTGGTTAAAGCATTCGGGACCTTGTAACACCTTGAGGTTATCTTCAAGGCGGGAGCGTTACACGGTATTTTAGTAAAGCTTCATGGTTAAGCATTCGGGACCTTGTAACACCTTGAGGTTATCTTCAAGGCGGGAGCGTTACACGGTATTTTAGTAAAGCTTCATGGTTAAGCATTCGCGACCTTGTAACACCTTGAGGTTATCTTCAAGGGGGGAGCGTTACACGGTATTTAGTAAATCTTCATGGTTAAGCATTCGGGACCTTGTAACACCTTGAGGTTATCTTCAAGGCGGGAGCGTTACACGGTATTCTAGTAAAGCATCAAGTTGGTTAAGCATTCGAGGCCATGGAACACCTTGAGAGTTTTATTTATTTATTTTGTTAAGGCATGGCCGTTAAGCACATTTTTATGTGATAAATCCTTCCATTATACAGCCTCCATAAAATATAAAATTCCTTTTGCTGATCTACAAAAAAAAAAAAAAAAGTTGAAAAAAAAAGGGAAATACAAGTGAAGGAGAGATTGTTACCTGTCAAGATGTTTGAGACTCGAAAGGTATTAAATCTCAAATCTTGGATGTGTTGTAGACCTTTATGTCTAGATTATAAATCACCAAGTGGATTGTGATTTCGCTGTTCCAACATCAAGACACGAGATTTTTAGTAAATCACACAAGTCTGAAAATTTTTAGCATGGCAGAATTTAGAGCTAACTTCAAAAAATCATCTAGAAAGATTCTGAAGGTGTTAAATTTTGAGTTTTGGACATGTTAGAGATCGAAAAGTCTAATTTCTGAAAAATCAAACGGTTCATGATTTTGATTTTTCTACAATGAGATATGAATTTTCTACGACGAACATGTCAGGCTGTAAAAAAGTGACGAATTTTTAGCATGACAGAATCTAGAGCTAACTTCAAAAAATCATCTAAAAAGATTCTGAAGGTATTAAATTTTGAATTTCGGGTATGTTGGAGATATAAAAGTTTAATTTCTGAAAAATTAAACGGTTCATGATTTCGATTTTTCTACAATGAGATATGAATTTTCTATGATGAACATGTCAGGCTGTAAAAAAAGTGACGAATTTTGAGCATGACAGAATCTAGAGCTAACTTCAAAAAATCATTAAAAAAGATTCTGAAGGTATTAAATTTTGAATTTCGGGTATGTTGGAGATCTAAGTGTCTAGTTTCCAAAAAATCAAACGGTTCATGATTTTGATTTTTCTACAATAAGATATGAATTTTCTACGACGAACATGTCAGGCTGTAAAAAAAAAAAAAAAAAAGTGACGAAAATAAATAAAAAAAGATGGAAAATTACCTTGAGTAAGCCCTTTTCGTCGTAGGCTCACAATCTGTAATTGAAGATAAAATTATGGAGACAATGTATCTATTTATAGATGTCATGTGGTGGGATAGAATCCTTCTCCTAGTTCAATTACAATTTCTTTTTGGCTTGGACAATAAAACATAATATAAATATGAAATTGAGTAGGATTACAATTCCTAGTTCAATTACAATTTCTTTTTGGCTTGAGCAATAAAACATAATATGAATATGAAATTGAGTAGGATTACAATTCCTATTCAATTACAATTTCTTTTTGGCTTGGGCAATAAAACACAATATGAATATGAAATTGAGTAGGATTACAATTCCTAGTTCAATTACAATTTCTTTTTGGCTTGGGCAATAAAACATATATATGAATATGAAATTGAGTAGGATTACAATTGTTAATTCAATTATAATTCATTTTTTAACTAAGGTGAATTTAGTAACCAGTTAATGCTTCAAGCCTAGTCTCTAAAAGATAAAATATCTCGACAAGACTTGAAGCAGGGGGCATTTGTAATCATTTAAAATTTATTAAATATAAATTTATAAAATGATTCGGATTATATTGAATTCATAAATATATTAATCCAAATAAAAATTGTGGATTGATATAATTGAGTTAAATATTTAAGTCCAATAAATATGGATTTAATTAAAGTCTAAATTAATTGATTCGGGCTACATTGGATGAACCCAATTTGTTAAACCCAATCTCATCTCATTTCTAGAGCCCATCTTGGCGCCACGTGTGCAGATGATGTGGCATGCCAAGTCAAGTAAGAAAACCAATAGAATCATGACATGTGTCAAAGATGACAAGCCCGCTCCATAAAGCCCAAATGCCATGTCACTTCAATCTGATTGGCTGAAAGGAATCCTATTCCAATCGCAACTCCTCTATTCTAAAACTATAAATAGGGGTCCTCATAATTCAGAAAAGGGACAGAAAATTCTAAACAAGAAGCTAGAGAAACTCTGTGGTACAAACGCCATTTAATTCTCTACAAAGCTACAAGTTTAAGAATTCAAGCATTCAAGTTCAAGAACGATCAAGATCAAGACCATCGAATTCAAGAACAAGCTCGAAGCCCTTGAGTTCAAATAAAAGTCAATATCAAGATAAAGTTCAAGTTAATCATAGATTCAAGAACAAGCTTTAAAGCCCTTGAATTTATATTTGAAAAGGCGAATTCAGAGGAATTATAGAGATTGTAACACTCGCATTTGAAATAATAAAATCGATTGTTGCTATAATTTTCCGTTCTTGATTATTATTTTCTCGACGCGAATTTTATTGTCTACACCCGTATTTTTAACAATCAATATAAAATTTTGCATGGCTTTACTATAATTCATGACTCTCCTTCTCAAACTAAGTTTTTCGTGGCTCATTACCACAATTCACGAGTAATATTAATGATCACTAAAGCCTATAGCTATCTTCTTGTATACAATTGTCTCCAAGCTACTTTTGTTATTGTAAGGGTGGTAAATCGAGTCTTATGACATATTTTTGGATATCTTTATACATTTTTATTTAATTTAATCATTGATTTTGATATCAATTATCAGATAAATTTAATTTAAGATTTGTATCCTGTCTAAATTCGATCCAAAAGTCTAATTAAATTTGAATTTTACGTTCATAAGTCTCACATTGAGAGAGTAAATGGTTCCTAACAAAGGCGATTCTGTATTTAAAAGACCCAAACACATGCTCTTTAATTCAAAATAAAAAGATATTTATCACTCTATTATAATTTTCATCAATAAAAATTTTATATACGTACAAGCAAAATACACATATGTAACAATAATGTTATATGTGCTTGGCCTTTTTGTTAACAAAGTGAAAAATATACGGCCAAATGTTACTCGTTCGAAATTTTTAAGTTGACTGCTACCGACACAATATTAGTACGATAGAGTATTTATATAATAATTTTCCATGTTAAATTTTTTAATATATTTTAATTTAACATAAAATTAAAAAAATATATTAAATTTTGTTTAATTTAAAAATTGTCAAACATATTAGTACATTTTTTAGTTTTATAATTTAAACTATAGCATAAAGTAGATAAAATAAATTGAAAGGAAAAAGTATATATTGGCCTGCAACCCATGCGGAAATTATGTAGAAATTTCCACTCATTTTTAGGAATCGGAAGACGAGCTTCTGATTTAAATAAATTAACAACTTTGCATGTTGTCAATTATGTAATTTAAAGCTGCTCTTAAAAGATATTTCTCACTTATATTCCAAAAAAAATATCTAATTGTCACGTGCGAATTAAATCTATCGTCAAATAAAATTAAGAGAAAAATCTTTGCTATGATTGATTAATTAAATAAAAAAATTAATTTTACAAGTGATATTTATCCAGTTCAGCAAGGCGAATATTAAATGGCGTGAAATTCACTCAAACTTACTTTATAAAAATTTATACGATACTAAATGTTGGCCTAGTTTAAGATCAAAATAAAAATAAATACAATATTATTTTTGCTATTTGTTAGTCAACCTTAGATTTAGGAGAAAGGAATGTGTTTTCCGATAATTAGGACGAAGATCTAGGTAATTGAAACCACATTTTAGAGAATATACTTCAAATTATTTTTATTTTTTTTTACAAAATTGGACCCTTTGGTCAAAACTATACAAGAATGGTGGACCTACTTTAATACAAAAGGAAAATAAGATAAAGTTTTGATTACAATAATAATCAATTAGAGATTTGGTAGTTACTAACATTATGGCGTTAACTGTCTTAAGTTAATTAGGCCATGACACACATATGTTATTATAGCAGACCAAATGATAACACGAGAACTAAAAATAATAATTAAGTTCCTTTTTAAATAATTTTTAGTTACTTAAGGTGTGTTCCGGAGGGGAAAAAATCTACTTTTTTTTCATGATCTTTTGTTAAAACAAATTTAATCCCGACTCAAAATTTGAGGTCGATGAACTTAGAGACAGAACTAAAAATTTATAGGTTCGGAATTTTAATTTTAAAAATTATTGTATTCTAATTTATTTTTTTATAATTGTAATTTTTTTTCTACAACTTCAGAATTTGAATCAAAATTTAAGTATTATGTCCAAGCCATAATTTGTACTCTTATTTGTCTAGATTATACATAAATATTTTTAAAATAATAAAAAATTTTACTTAATTATTTTATATAAAGAAAATGATTTAAAAAATTCACCTATTTTTGTGGAAAATATTTTTTGTCCTACAAAATACACCTTAATCTAAAACTAAGACGTGTGTTACTCCGGCAGACCAAATAATGTATTCCTTTTTCTTTAACAAGCCAAAAAAGAAAAGGTACATTTATTTATTTTATTATTATTATTATATAAAAATTAATAAGAATAATTGGGGATGCTTAACATTAAATGCACGCTTCTCAAATATAAATAAATACATGTATTCCTTTTTCTTTAACAAGCCAAAAAAAGAAAAGGTACATTTATTTATTTTATTATTATTATAATAATCAATAAGAATAATTGGGGATGCTTAACATTAAATGCACGCATCTCAAATATAAATAAAAACTATAATATAAAATACATGTATTCCTTTTTCTTTAACAAGCCAAAAAAGAAAAGGTACATTTACTTATTTTATTATTATTATAATAATCAATAAGAATAATTGGGGATGCTTAACATTAAATGCACGCTTCTCAAATATAAATAAAAACTATAATATATAATAATATGTATTCTTTTTTTTTTTTTTAACAAGCCAAAAAAGAAAAAGTACATTTAGTTATTTTACTATTATTATAATAATACATAATAAGAATGATTGGGAATGCTTAATATTAAATGCACGTTTCTCAAATATAAAAACTATAGTGCATGTATTCCTTTTTCGTTAACAATCCAAAAAAGAAAAGGTAAATTTATTTTATTTTATTTTATTATTATATTGATAATTAATAAGAATGATTGGGTATGCTTAATATTAAATCCAAGTTTCTCAAATATAAAAACTATAATGCATGCATTCCTTTTTCTTTCACAAGCCAACAAAGAAAAGGTACATTTATTTATTTTATAATAGTAATAGTAATAACAATAATTAATAAGAATTAATTGGGGATGCTTAATATTAAACCACTCTTCTCAAATATAAAAGAAAAAAAGAAGCCATGTTTCTTTTTTTTTTCGGTTTGCAGCTAAAGACCTTTAATTAAAATTAAAAAAGAAAAAGAAAATTGCAGCTAAAGTAGTACACACTGCGGTACGCAGTAAGTATAATATTTTTAAAATTATAATTAAAATTTAAGCCTGTAACGTGAAGTGACTTTTGAACCTTTTTCTAGCATTATACTAGAAAAAATTCTCACTGTCAAAAATAATGCTAAAAATTATGTATAATAAATATATAAAATTATTGTTGCGTTATATATAATTTTTCGAGGAATGAAATTATGAATTCTCTTTCCTTTCCCTGATTGGCAAGCATCTCAGCAAATTTGATACTCGTATATATATATATATTTTTTTTTCATCTCAATTTAAATGATACCTTTTAAATTTTGAAATTCAAATGAATACTCTAGCCATTTCATGTTAATTAAGAAAAATGAATATTAAATTAATCATATTTACTAGATGTTCCTGAGAGTTGAACACTATTAAAAAAAAAGAACTAATAATTATTTTAAAAAATTTACTACTAAACTAACATTTGTCCTTATTTGAGACAAATAAAGTATTTTAGTGAATGTAATTGGTAAAATATTTTAAATTATCAATGATTTGTGATATTTCTTATAATTTTAAAAATATAAAATCTTCAAAATTCTAATTAAAAGTACAATAATTGGCTTTCAAAATCCAAAAATAGGCACATGAGAAAAATGTTAGAAGTTGAAAAAGACTAGTGATTACAAAAATGGTAAGAAGACAAAAAATAGTGAAGCTTTGGGAAAAAATTAGAAGAAGATGTCGGACAACTATCCACCGTAATTAATGGAGGGGACATATTTTTTTTTACAAGGAGGAAAAAATGGAGTATGTGTTTGACTATTGTCTAGTCTAAATAATATTCTTATCATTTGATTTAATTGTGCTCCATAGCAAACGTTAGCCAAAGTTTGTTAGACGTTTTTCTCTCAAAAATCTCGCTCGCCACTCTCTCTCTGCTCGCCTCTCTCGCTTTATACACAGAAGTATATAAATTATGTTTCTGTTTTGTATAATGCGAGAGAATATTGTATACACACATGCAAAAACATATATCTTCCTGTTATACACTTAATTATACAATTTACAAACATTTTACTTCAATTCAATTGTAGACAAATGCAAATTTTATACAAATATTGCAGAGAAAAAGGTCAACGAATTATACAATTGCAGTGAAATACAATTTTCTCTAGCTTAATACAACAGATGTGTATATATTGTATTTCTGTTTTTGCATAAAGCAAGAGAAATACACTTATAATTATGCAATATACATACATTTTAATTCGATTCAATTGTATGCAAAATAAATTTTATAAAAATATTGCAGCGAAATTGCCAGCGAATTATTCAATTGTGAATTATACAATTGCAGTGAAATAGGATAACGAATTATACAATTGCAGCGAAATAGGCCAGCGAATTATACAATTGTATATGTATAGCGAATTATACAGTTTTATGTTTGTCATGGAGTGCAATTATGCAAACTTTGCTATAGCATACAAATATAAATTTTTTGTTTGCTATATGTGAAAGTTGCCCTAATTTTATACGTGTGAAATAGAAGAAAACATTGAATTAGTATTTTCTCCTTGTAAAAATATAACCTTTTTTTAACGTAACTTAATTTTGAGAAATGTTTTTGGTGGAGAGTTTACTGATTTTTATTGCAAAATACACACTTTATTGTTCTTGTTTCGTGATATATTTTAATATTGGTATTAAAGCACCTGGTAATTCGTTTGAGTTTTAGACAACTACTAATATGATATTTTCAAAATTTTCTCCTTTAGAATTTCCTGTTGATTGAAATTTAAAATAAAAATGCAACAATTTGTTCTTATTAAATTCATAAAAGAACTCCGAAAAGATGAGTATTTAATTTTAGTGGCATGAGAAGATGAGCTTTCTATCTATTATTATGACTCTTATTTGATATTATTGGAAAAGTAGACTATATATCAATTTATCAAAATAAAAATTATATTGTAAATAATTATTATCTTAAAAGTAATTGCAATACGATCATAATGTAAATCACTAAGATTGATAGCTCCTCAAAGTTTCACAACACTCTCAAATATTTATATTTATTTATTATAGTCAAAAGATTGAAGATTGCATAATCAAGATTTATCATATATTAAAAATATAATAAAAAATAGCATTTTGGTGTAGATAATTTACTAATTAGGCTGGTTTGTATAGGCCATATAGCATCACATTGAATGGTATATATAGTCATTTTTGTTGTTCTATTATTTCTATTTTAAGTTGGTTGAAAAAAAAGTAAACCTAGTAGTTCAATCTATAGTTATTATATTTTATTGTTTTAAATTGTAACTAATCTTTATTTCATGATCATTACATTGATAGTTGTGTAGTGACCTATTAATGAATGTGACGATTAAATTTTATGATCATATATATCTTACATTATTTTTATGCGCTTTGGTTATACATATTTTATTTTTTATAAAATCTATTATAATATATATGATTAAATTTTAATAAGCTAAATATTTTATATATATCAAAAATTAAATAGTGACATATTAAATTTTTTAAAATCGTATTTAACTTGTTCTTAGATTATAATCGAACTCAAAATCATTTTGACCCACGCACCTTTTTAAATTCAAAGTACTACACCACATAAAAGCAAAATAAATAAATAATGAAATTCCTCTCTGTCCTTAAATCACTATCCGGTTCACTTGACCCGAATTCAAACCCGATAGTGCCACCAGACCCGTAGGATTTTTTCAGTGATTAATTCAACTCTCTGGTTTTGCCACTATGCAAGAACAAGAAGCTTCATACAATGCAGCAAGCACTAGCAATTCACTCAATTCAATGCTTCTCAACGATCAATTTCCATCGAAAACATCACTATTTTGACCATTTAAGAAGAAATAAACAATACCCTTTTCCCCATTCAACCTCTTTTTCAGTTTCCAAAGAGGTGAAAGTTTCTGCTAGCAGCAAACAGAAACCCCCACAAGTAGAATCTGTGATCGGAGGTCTTATTCAGTCTTTTGTTTTTATAATCTATTTGGGTTTCTTTTTTCAAGATTGAATTGATAAAAAGTTCAGCTTTTTTGTTTTTTTTCCAGATGATGAAAATGAGTTGTTACTAGAAAAGGTTATTGTTGTTGATGATGGAGGGGATTTGGGGTGGTTACCTGCCTTTCCTCATGTTTTGATTGCTTCAATGGCCAATTTCCTATTTGGTTATCACATTGGGTAATTATAATAGTTCTTCTTCTTATTCATTATTAAATAGATACTTGCTTTGTTTCATATGGTTTGTTTTACTTTCTTGTTTAGTTCGTTTTAAATAGAATGTTTTCCTTTTTTTGATAGCTCTTTAGTTCTAAGTTTCTGTTTGTCATGTTTAAGATCACAAAATTAAATGGTATTTTGGAACATTTTGCATAGGGACGGAGCTAGTAGCCTTCATGCAGGTATGGTTTCTGTTAATAAATTTGTTATATATGTACAAATAATAAATTAGAACCTAGTTATTATCGCTTCAAATAGTCATTGTGAAATTCAGAACCCATAAAGATGAAATTCTAGGTTTGCCTTTGTTCTACATGTCTTTGGTGTAAGACCACAAGATCCAAACAAATTGAAATGGCGGGAGTACTAACAAAAACAGTTTTGTTCTTGAACAATTGCTTAGGCTTGAACTAATTTGAATGAATTTCTTATGTTGAAGTTCAAATATGATGTTTACATTTGCATATTGTATCATTATCGCTTAAAAAAAGCATCTGGTGTGGGCTCTTGAATGTTTTTTTCTACCAAACAAACTTCGACTGTTGATCATTGCAACTTATATAGTGAATGAAGTCGTAAAAACTTTAGCATTTTGTTTCCATTGTAGCCAGAAATCTTCTGAAGTAATTTGTATGCTTTCTAGGCTTTTGCGACTAATTTTCAGTTTTTTTTGTATACTGTAGAGTAATGAATGGTCCTATAGTGTCGATTGCCAAAGAGCTTGGGTTTGAGGGAAATTCATTTCTTGAAGGACTTGTGGTAAGCATATTTATTGGTGGTGCATTCATAGGAAGCGTAACCTGTGGTTCCCTTGTTGATAAACTTGGTTGTCGTCGCACTATTCAATTTGACACAGTACCACTTATTCTTGGGGCAATTGTAAGGTAATTTATTTATACCAAGCATTTTGGCTTTATTATATATCTTTATTTTTGCGATTGAAAGGTGCAAAATTCTCCTCTTACCCTGAAATAATTATGCAGTTCCAAGTATGATCAACCTTCTTAATGTTTAGGCTTATTTTGAACATTGATTCATATTCCATTTGAGAAAACTATTTACAGTTATTAATGGGTTAGGAAGTACATAAACAAGACATTTCAGATTTAAAAGTATACGAAGGTTACTCCCTTCATGTCAATCTATGTTTTCTCTTCAACTGCTATAGTAATTGAGATGAGAGTTGAAATTCCATTGTAGGTTAATAGAAGCTGGTCTTAGAATTGACAGAAAGTAATCTATCTTTTATAAAAAAGTTATCTTGAAAAGGATAAAGTTATGCTTATCAAGAATTTGATCTTCTTAAATAATAGTAGTACTCCTATGTTACGTTTTGTCTAGCAAAAGAGTGAAAGGTATTTGAAAACATAGACAAATAATTTCCTTCTAGGAAACTCGGCATAATGTTGGGATAACAAAAAAGAAGACAGAGAATTTGACAATGAATACAACAACGGTTGTGCCTTCTGAACAAGTTGGGTTTGGTTATAGGATTTTCTCATTGACATTATTTTTCCAATTAAAATTACAGTAAAAATAAAAGCAACAGAAATTCTCTTAGTTTTCTACTGGCATAAAAATTTCTACTAGGGCCAAAAGACTACTAAAAAGCTTACGGCCTAAGGTTAACATACCAACATGACTGAAACATATCCCCAACTATATGGTATCGCATCTATAGATCTTATTTTTCTTGTGCCTTATCTTTCCTCAAGTCTGTATGGTTTCCAAGAGATCTATACCTCATCCCCCTTTAATACATTCATTCACCGTGGTATCACACCTATGAATCGGTACATCTGCAGGTCAGCACATTACATGTACAAACCATCTCAAGCGATCTTCTCTCATTTTATCCTCAATGTGTGTTAGTTGCACCTGTTGCGAATGTGATCATTTCTAATCTTGTATGTACACACAACCATCTCAACATCCACATCTTTTATTATACTCATCTTGTGGAGTGTTGGATTTTACCGGCCCAACTCACTTGCATATAAAATTATTGCTCTTACAATTATTCTATAAAATCTTTCTTTCACTTCGGTAGGAATTCTTCTATGAGGTAACACCCTGACAGCTCTTCTTTATTTCTACCATCCTATTTTGATTTAATATGTATCATTCTTTTTTACATAAGGTACTGTTGTATTCCTCAGCATTAAGGAATGCTGGCCACCTCCAAAAATTGTTACAGAAACAGAAAATAGAAACTTGATTTACAAAGCTCCTAAGAACTCTACAACCCCCCTCTTCTGATCCAGCAGCTTAGTAGATCAGCTGTGTGCTCAAGCATTGTCCACTCAATCTTTGTAAGAGTGATCAGTCCATTCTTCTGGAATAACAAGCCAAGACATCTAAATTATATGCATTTTGGCAACATAACCTCATCTAATGTCGCCTCAGCTTCACTCTTTTCATGCAGACCAAACTTGCAGTATATATACTGTCTTCTACTTCTCCTAAAATCTTATGGTGAAAATTTAAATAGAAGTTTTTCCAAATTTATCTCCCAAAACATGTTCTATATAAACCCTGTATATCCCATTTTTAAGCCAATGAACCAAACATCTATTAAAAAAAATATTCGCTAATCCCGTTATTATTTAATTTTCATATTAGTCCCTGGGATAACTTGTTTTGCAAACCAAACGCCCCTTACAATCTAGAATGCCTTCTCCATAATTCAAGCTTTTGGTGGACACCCTCGCTAGGTTCATCAATTAGCGCAATACTATAAGCAAATAGCATACACCATGGACCTCATCTTGTATTGTGTTGGTTAGATCATCCATGACTAGGGTACAATTTGACAATGAGTATTACAGCAAAACATTTTAAAGGAAAATTATGACTCTCAAATAATAATTATCTCATGCGAAATGGAACTGTTAGGTGGTCAGATTTTTCATTACTTACAAAGCTAACATGTTTCAACAGTTGCAAATAGGGTTATACCCTCATTCAATTTTTAAACCTTCTTGTCTATGCCTAACAACTGGAAGGAGGAAAATAATAATTTGCCTGTCGTTCAATAATTGCCATTTATCATTTCTGGTGTCCTTCAATTGACAGTGCACAAGCTCAGTCCATTGAAGAAATGATCTTGGGAAGATTCCTTGTTGGCCTTGGAATTGGTGTTAATACAGTACTAGTTCCAATTTATATTTCTGAGGTAATTCCTCTAATAACTTATAATCTCTTTATCTAGGACCTCATTCTGGAATTTAATAGAAGTTCTGCTTTGGCGTCGATGCTAACATCTGACTTTTCTGTTCATTTCTGGTGGGGTGCATGGGTAGGTAAGTCTGATTGTTGCAACAAGGGGAAAATCAGAATAAACTACTTAATATGTGGTTTGGGCTACTTTGGCCTTTGCAGATTGGAAAATGTGTGCTTGTGTTAATCTAGGATGAGATTTGCTTATATATGTGCCATAATTAGCCTTTTTTGGGGGAAAAGAAGAAAAAAAAAACAAAAATTTCTTAAGGTGAAAATTGTACTTTTATACATCTTCCACTAGAGACGCTAAAAGATCTTGGAAGATCGCTGCTGCAGAAAGATGATAGTTTTGGTTTGCAAGTTTGTGCACACTTACCCTGAATCTTTTTGGGGAGTGATGATTTTCTCCCTTCATGGTCATAAGCTATCCTTTACTGAGGAGGGAAAAGCTTTTTGAGTGTGACCATTTGATCTGGGAAGGACTTGTGGAACTCTTTTGCTTGACAGTACATATCTATTGCTCTCTTAGATATCTGTAGCGAGTCAGAGAGACATTTTATTTCTCAGATAATCATAAATGTTTGTGTTGTAGATTGCTCCAACTAAATATAGGGGCTCCCTGGGGACGTTATGCCAAATTGGTACATGCATTGGTATTATTGCATCACTTTATCTGGCAATTCCTTCGGAAAATGATCCCCACTGGTGAGTACTTGTAATTATCTTTTTCTCTCCCACTACCTTCCATAATAAATGTCATGATACAGGCAGTGTACAAAACTTTGTTGGAATACATTTGAATTGACTATGTTGCATTGTTGCAAGAGCTCCTAAATTGCAAGTGTGATGGTACTCTTTATCTTTACTGGAAACTAGATTTATCTTCGTGAATTTAAGACTCCTTAAAAATATTTAACTCCCTTAGGGGACAGATCTTGTTGTTGCATTAAAATAGATATATGTTCATTTATCTGTTAATTATTTCTGTTTTTTGAAGGCTATATATTACTTTTACATTTCAACTTCTAATCATCCTAGCTTATGTTATGTGATTGAGCAGATCCTTTGCTGTTGTCTAGCAATGAACTAGTTGACACTCCTCCCTCTTTCATTTTATTTTCTAATGCTTTTAGGGGTCATTTAATTTGAGTATTAGAACAACTAATCTTGCTATAAACTTTAGAATTTTGTTTCTTTTAAAACCGATGTTACTCAGACTCGGGTGTCGAATACGGGCACGGATTTGAGGTTTGATTCGGCATGATCGAAATTTTATGATTCGTGGGTATGTATACGGGTGCAGGGATTCGGTAAAAAGTAATTCAAAAAAATTCTAACAGTATAGCTACAAAAAATATGCCTAGATAGTGAGAGATATTCTGTGGAAGAACTTGCATGTAGTTTGTAGAGGGTATGTGATTCAATCTTCCATTCAGTCAATTAGAGTACTAGACTGGATTCTCCGAGATGGACAATACTTCATCCATTCTCCTAAAATTTATACAAAAAAGTAGCAAACTAAATATTAAAACATATTAAAGTACAACTGTACAACAAAGATAATTGAAAGAATTTGACATAAAAGCATAAGAAAAATTATCTTTGATCTTACTCCACATCTTTGCCTCTTTAGTAATCAAGATACAAAATACAACTTTGCAAAGTAAATGAGAGTAAAATAAGCCAACTTAAACAAAGTAAAATCTGTAATCTTTTATGTTTATGACATCAACAGAGAGACATGTTCAAAAAAGTTTATTTATAGAATCAATCATTCAAAAAGATTTATACACGCTTCAAGTCATGTTCAAGAAAAAAAGAATCGAGAGTCAAGTCATTTTCAAATTAGCTTTCTTCTTCAATATCCTCCAATTTTTCAAATTCTTTTCCAAAGACCACTACTTCTAATTGAGGTTCGACCTACTCTTTTAAAAGGGAGTAAACATACACATATCATCAATTTAGCACTATGTCGATTAGAGTATCTAAAGACAAAAGTTCTCTTAAACTAGGCAATCCCTACAACAATCCATGTATTATTACTTGTAGCATGAAAATTCATACATTGTGCTACAAATTCATACATTGTTTTTCACCACATGAAAATTTGTTCATTATATGCAATGCTTACATTATAATCCAAGCATAATCAGACTGTGGACCAGTCAGCCCCTTAGTTTCTTGTCCTTTTAATGGTTTATTACCAGAAGTAGGCAAGATATAATGCAACAAGCACAGAAATTCATGCTTCACATTCCATGTAGAGGAGGCAGAATCTTTAGTAGACATGCTAAATTTCTTATGAACTTAGATGGACATAGTTAGGATATTGTTCTCTTGTAAATATGGCTTGCACAGCCTAAGTACAGTTTTTCGTTTGTATTAATGCACTTGTTACCATTCTGCCCCCCCAAAAAAGAGATATTCATGCTTCAAATGGTGGGTGCTTTGATCCAAACATTGGCAGGTGGAGGACAATGCTCTATATTGCTAGTGTTCCAGGATTTCTTCTAGCTCTTGGTATGCAATTTTCCGTTGAGAGCCCTCGCTGGCTATGCAAGGTATCGGTTTAATTCATGACATGTTTGTATTAAATATGTACTGCTTCTAATTTTTCTATCAGAGATATATGTAGGCTGGTAGACTTGATGAGGCAAAAAAAGTCATCAATAACTTATGGGGTTCATCAGAAGTAGATAAAGCTATCAAAGAATTTGAGTGTGTCCTAAAGAATGATGGGGATGACTTGAACAGCAGTTGGCTGGAGCTCCTAGAGGAACCACACTCGAGAGGTTGTATGAAGGTGGTTTGTTAATACATGATCCTTTAATAGGTTTAAGGTGGTCGTTTAGATTTCATATATTAAGCTTCATGTGCTAATTTTGATCCGTTTAGGTGCCTAAAATATCCATACATTGCAAACCATTTTCTTTCTTTGTTTGATTTAAGCAGATTGATTTGAATTTGATGGTTGTCATTTAACTTCTTACGCATTGTATTTTGGGGGTTTGGGGGGAATATCATTAAAATATGCTTGAAATTTTTATACTGCACATTTCTGGGATAATATTATGAGTCTTCTCCTACAGTGTATATTTGGAGCTGCGTGGGATTGCTCTACATTTGAGTTAGCCGGCAACATTTAACAGCTGCCTCCACTTCGTAGAGTTGAACACTTCTGAACATTTTTAAAAATGACGCCTGGCATTTAATTGATTATCATCTGCTCAACTCATTGAAAGTTGTAATGTTCTTTGATTGTTTTTCAAGACTACCCTATACAGATTTTTGGTTACACTATAACTTGTTTGGCTAGAGCCCATGGTTAATATCTTCACTGTTGTGTTAAGTTTTTTCCTGGTATGTTGGATACTCAACATCTTGGTGTAAAATTTGCCATAATCTGCTGAGTGCTGATATTATGCATGTTGTACGAGCATGCACATAAAAGTGTCAATCCTCCAAATTAGGCTTTAACTTTGTTTATTTCCTGCAGTTGCTACCATTGGAGGTGCCTTGTTTGTACTTCAACAGCTTGCTGGTATAAATGGAGTTCTCTACTTTTCATCCTTGACTTTCAAAGATGTTGGGATCTCAAGCAGCGCTCTAGCAAGCTTATATGTGGGACTGACCAACTTTGCAGGTGTGTAATGGGTTCAATCACTTGAGACGCGCTTTACAAGGCCTGCTAAATTTCACGTGGTTCCAAGATAATGTTAAGTTGTCGCTATGTGTTTCTTGCAGGTGCACTATGTGCTTTATACTTGATGGATAAGCAGGGGAGGCAGAGACTTCTAATTGGAAGCTACGCTGGAATGGTGAGTAAGGAAATGTCTTTCCTATAGTAAAGGATCAAACATAAATTGCTCTCTGAAGGGGCATATTTCTGGTCCCAATTTCTTCCCTTCACCCCCTTCTGGTATGTTTCTGGATCCCGAAATCTTCACTTCACCCCCTTCTGGCACAATAATAGCATGTTTCTGATTCCCAATTTCTTCACCGCACCTTCTTCTGGCCCAATAACAGAGAAGGGGAAAATAAAATCAAACTCTTTGAGTTCATTTTTCAAAACTCAACTCACTACCATTCGATCTGTCTTTTGCAGGCTTTATCAATGTTTCTGATTGTCTATGCTATCAGCTCTCCAATGGACAATGAAATAAGCAACAACTTATCAATACTGGGAACACTCTTGTATGCATCAATACGAAAATCCTCGAGAATACTATTTGAATTTTCCCTGTGTTCTCTCTTTAACATTTCACTCTGCTATAGGTATATATTCACCTTTGCTGTTGGAGCTGGGCCAGTAACTGGTCTTATAATACCAGAGCTCAGCAGCAGCAGGACACGGGGGAAGATAATGGCCTTTAGTTTCTCCGTTCATTGGGTATGTATCAAGATCATGCGTGTCATTTCAGTACTTCAGACCAACTAGCTTCAATCTATTAAGTACTTAGGTCGCACGAACAAACTAAGTTTCTACTTATCTTGACTTGTTGATGGTGAATAAACAGGTCTTCAACTTCTTGGTGGGTCTGTTTTTTCTAGAACTCGTTCAGAAATTTGGTGTTGCTCCAGTTTATGGAAGCTTCGGTGCTGTTTCATTGTTGGCAACAGCCTTTGCTTACTTCTTAATAGTTGAGACTAAAGGTCGATCCCTTGAAGAGATTGAAATGTCACTAAATCCCAAATTTCAGGGCAAACGTAATTCAGAATAATCTCATCTCATGGCTCATACTGAAGAAAAATTGGAGATTCTGGAGAAACTGCAGGGGCTCGTGGAACAAAAAGTCGAAAATAGCACTACTCTATGCGCGATTTTATTTCATTTTATACTAGTAGTTAAAGCAACATTGTAAATTAAAGTTTGATATCACTCTTGTATGTTTGTTCTGCAAACTCAAAATGGTCATTTTTCTTCTTCCAAGGGCATTGTACATGCTGTTTAGGTTCCCTGTAAATTGTTGGCACCATTTTCAGCTTCAAACAAAGAGAGTTATATTCTTCAGAGCAATTGTTTGAATTGCCAAAATACATTTTAGGTTCTTGAAACTTATTTTCAAGTCAAACTAACTCACGTAAATTGTAACACGCAGAGAGTATTTATTAAGACCAATAAAATTGAAGTTATTAAAAAAGATTTTGCAGTGAGATTTTTTTAGGTAGTGGGGTCGTAATATCTGCCTCAGTAAGATCTGTTGATTTGATTTCAGAGTGTGCTTTCTTGATTTATTGTCCTTGTTAGCCTTTTTCTTGTGTCTTCACCTTGTTACTCTTATTTGGTTGAATGAATTACAGAATTTTGTACCTTCTTATTTCTTATGACTATACTTTGTACTTGACAGAAATCTCATCCAATGCATTTCACCATCGAAAGTCCTCGTGTTGTATCTCTCTTTTGTCATAAAAAAGTATGTTTAATAACTGAGCTGAGTTTGAGAATCACAATATCAAAAGAAGTTTAAATGTGACAAATCAAAAGGGACTTTATACCATTCTTATAAATAAGTGAGCGTATATAGATTAAGTTGGTTCGTATTTTTCATTTATCAAATCAAATTAATTATATCAGGTTTTTAAATTTTTTTAATTTTGATTTTCACAAGTAGTAGGTTCTTGATAAGATTTTCATTGTAACAAACATGTAACTTGTGCTTCAAAGTTCATAAAACAAAATATATAACTTATCTTTCCAGAATATTTAAAAGTTGGAATCCTTTTGAAGGCATTTTTTTTTCCTTTTTCTTCCCTTTTTTCTATCTTCCTTTTCACACTATCCATTCTTTAATCTCAAAAAGTTTTTTTTTTCATAATTTTATTACGTCTAATTGATGTAAAACGTCATAGTTTCTCTTGCAGAATAATTCCTCCATACGAATCGTACATACAATTGTTACCCTATTTTTTTTTAGCAAAATGGATAGTCAATTAGTCATATTGAACCAATTACTAACAATTATGGAGTACTTTATAGACTCTATTGATATCGGACGAGAGTTATTTTTAAATTGAAATATTGATAGAGGACAGAAATTTATTGATACATGATAAGATTTACAAAACAGTAAATAAATTATTGTAAATATTATGTCATGACAAGTCACCGCCTTGAAAGTGCTTCACTAAGGGATGCAATCGTTGTAGCGAGTCGCTTCACAATTACATTCAGACACCTGGACTCTTGGTTGTGTGAAGGTTGTCTAAAAAATATTTTAAGAAGAAGAAGAAAAGAGGAAGATGTTTTCTTTTCTTTTTGGTCTGTCGTATGTTCACCAAAACCCTTTTTATATTATACTCCCTTTGTTCGGTATTGTTCGTTATGTTGTGTTTGTCGAAAGTCAATTTGAGTAATTTTCAAAGTTAAATTATATCACATTAATTTGATATTTTAAACAAAAAAATTAGATATTCTAAAACTATATGAAAAGTACTACAAATTGTAATTTTTTTGCATATTAATATGATGAAAAAATACATCTTAAAATATTAGTCAAAATTTTTATAATTTAATTCTAAAAATAGAAATTGTGATAAACAATACCGGACGGAGGAAGAAGTATGGGCAAGAGGCGGAGTTGCAAATAGGATAGTTAATTTGAAAAACCAATTGTGATTAATTTTATGGAGTTTATCCACTCTCTGAAAGTCCAACTAAAACTCCCTTTTTTGAAACGAATATATCTTCTCCTTTCAAATATATTTGATTTGTTTCCTTTGCATTACACTTAATAAAACATAGAATTAACTCAATAATAAAAGATATATAATTAACTCAACAATATAATTAACTCGATTTTGTTGGAATTTATTTACTTGGGGTGGGGGTATCGAAAAGTGATGTCTTGGTTGATGGTGTAGTAAGGTTAAACAAGTTATTCCAAATTCCTTAATCTTGGGGTTAGCATTTTAATCATTTACTAATCCTCTATTTCCTATTACCAATTAGGTGTCGTTTGATTATAAGGATAAGAACTGTGAAAAAATGGGAATAAATATATGATTATTTTATCACATGTTAAGTAAAAAAGTTTATTTTGAAATTAACATCATGGTATCATTTTTATACCATTGTCTATATATATGGGATTAATTAATCCATATATCTCCCAGTATCAATTAAATAAGCTAATGTCAAAATTGAAAGTTAAAATTTATCCAAACTAAAAACACATGTATATTTTATTTTATTTCCATATATCTATATTTTAGTCTAATAAACTTAACATCTTCCAATAAAGATATGTTTACTAAATAATCACATTACTAATTTCCTTTTATTGCAAATAAAACGACCCTCGCGTTCTTTTTCTTACTAATGACACATTTTAAGCCCTTTTTATTTTAATCATGAAACCTTAATTATGATTTAATATATAATATTAATTGAAATTTCTCTTTTTTAAAGACTCTATATAGTTAGTAAAACATAAACATTATCAAATCACAATTTTTATAATAGTTTTTTAAAGTATTATATTGAACAATAAGGCTCCATTGAATGATAAAAATTGACATATGAAATGGGACATAAAGTATGTCTTATAAAACAAAAAATAATTTAAATATGTCAATTCCAATCCCTAAAAAAGGAGCCGAAAGCTAATAGCCATTTTTCATGACTTTTTGGTATTAATAATTGACTACCATATGCTATTTTTGTATTGTAATTCTCAAGTATTACATAATCTGTATTTAAAGTTGGCTTTTCTCTACAAAAAGCAAATAAAACAACATTTTCTTTTGTCACCAAAAGAACTCTCTTCTTGTTCAGAAAAAAAACCTTTATTAGCGCGGGACGTGGATCTAGAGTATTGAAAACGTTTTTCGAAAATTAAGTAATTTTTATATAAATTTTATATTTATATTAAAAAATTTATTAAATATATAAGAAATATCTTAACTTATGTGTATTTCAGAACCAGTGATATTATTCAAGTTTATTACGTACGATTAACCAGTCTTGCAGCGATAAAAAAATTAGACAACCCCGTGCTACGTGAATCTTATAACAAAAGAGTCACTTGGTATATACAATATCCATATATACAAGGATATTGTTCTCTTGTATATATGGCTTGCACAGCCTTAGTACAGTTTTTCATTTGTATTAATGCACTTGTTACCATTCTCCCCCCCAAAAAAGAGATTCATGCTTCAAATGGTGGGTGCTTTGATCCAAACATTGGCAGGTGGAGGACAATGCTCTATATTGCTAGTGTTCCAGGATTTATTCTAGCTCTTGGTATGCAATTTTCCGTTGAGAGCCCTCGCTGGCTATGCAAGGTATCGGTTTAATTCATGACATGTTTGTATTAAATATGTACTGCTTCTAATTTTTCTATCGGAGATATATGTAGGCTGGGAGACTCGATGAGGCAAAAAAAGTCATCAATAACTTATGGGGTTCATCAGAAGTAGATAAAGCTATCAAAGAATTTGAGTCTGTCCTAAAGAATGATGGGGATGACTTGAACAGCAGTTGGCTGGAGCTCCTAGAGGAACCACACTCGAGAGGTTGTATGAAGGTGGTATGTTAATACATGATCCTTTAATAGGTTTAAGGTGGTCGTTTAGATTTCATATATTAAGCTTCATGTTCTAATTTTGATCCGTTCAGGTGCCTAAAATATCCATACATTGCAAACCATTTTCTTTTTTTGTTTGATTCGAGTAGATTGATTTGAATTTGATGGTTGTCATTTAACTTCTTACGCATTGTATTTTGGGGGTTTGGGGGGAATATCATTAAAATATGCTTGAAATTTTTAAACTGCACATTTCTGGGATAATATTATGAGTCTTCTCCTACAGTGTATATCTGGAGCTGCGCGGGATTGCTCTTCATTTGAGTTAGCCGGCAACATTTAACAGCTACCTCCACTTCGTAGAGTTGAACACTTCTGAACATTTTTAAAAATGACGTGCATTAATTGATTATCATCTGCTTAACTCATTGAAAGTTGTAATGTTCTTTGATTGTTTTTCAAGACTACCCTATACAGATTTTTGGTTACACTATAACTTGTTTGGCTAGAGCCCATGGTTAATATCTTCCACTGTTGTCTTAAGTTTTTTCCTGGTGTGTTGGATACTCAAACATCTTGGTGTAAAATGTGCCATAATCTGCTGAGTGCTGATATTATGCATGTTGTACGAGCATGCACATAAAAGTGTCAATCCTCCAAATTAGGCTTCAACTTGTTCATTTCCTGCAGTTGCTACCGTTGGAGGTGCCTTGTTTGTACTTCAACAGCTTGCTGGTATAAATGGAGTTCTCTACTTTTCATCCTTGACTTTCAAAGATGTTGGGATCTCAAGCAGCGCTTTAGCAAGCTTATATGTGGGACTGACCAACTTTGCAGGTATATAATGGGTTCAATCACTTGAGAAGCGCTTTACAAGGCCTGCTAAATTTCACGTCGTTCCAAGATAATGTTTAGTTGTCGCTATGTGTTTCTTGCAGGTGCACTATGTGCTTTATACTTGATGGATAAGCAGGGGAGGCAGAGACTTCTAATTGGAAGCTACGCTGGAATGGTGAGTAAGGAAATGTCTTTCCTACAGTAAAGGATCAAACATAAATTGCTCTCTGAAGGGGCATATTTCTGGTCCCAATTTCTTCCCTTCACCCCCTTCTGGTATGTTTCTGGATCCCGAAATCTTCCCTTCACCCCCTTCTAGCACAATAATAGCATGTTTCTGATTCCCAATTTCTTCCCCACACCTTCTTCTGGCTCAATAACAGAGGAAGGGGAAAATAAAAATCAAACTCTTTGAGTTCATTTTTCAAAACTCAACTCACTACCATTCGATCTGTCTTTTGCAGGCTTTATCAATGTTTCTGATTGTCTATGCTATCAGCTTTCCAATGGACAATGAAATAAGCAACAACTTATCAATACTGGGAACACTCTTGTATGCATCAATACAAAAATCCTCGAGAATACTATTTGAATTTTCCCTGTGTTCTCTCTTTAACATTTCACTCTGCTATAGGTATATATTCACCTTTGCTGTTGGAGCTGGGCCAGTAACTGGTCTTATAATACCAGAGCTCAGCAGCAGCAGGACACGGGGGAAGATAATGGCCTTTAGTTTCTCCGTTCATTGGGTATGTATCAAGATCATGCGTGTCATTTCAGTGCTTCAGACCAATTAGCTTCAATCTATTAAGTACTTAGGTTGCACGAACAAACTAAGTTTCTACTTATCTTGACTTGTTGATGGTGAATAAACAGGTCTTCAACTTCTTGGTGGGTCTGTTTTTTCTAGAACTCGTTCAGAAATTTGGTGTTGCTCCAGTTTATGGAAGCTTCGGTGCTGTTTCATTGTTGGCAACAGCCTTTGCTTACTTCTTAATAGTTGAGACTAAAGGTCGATCCCTTGAAGAGATTGAAATGTCACTAAATCCCAAATTTCAGGGCAAACGTAATTCAGAATAATCTCATCTCATGGCTCATACTGAAGAAAAATTGGAGATTCTGGAGAAACTGCAGGGGCTCGTGGAACAAAAAGTCGAAAATAGCACTACTCTATGCGCGATTTTATTTCATTTTATACTAGTAGTTAAAGCAACATTGTAAATTAAAGTTTGATATCACTCTTGTATGTTTGTTCTGCAAACTCAAAATGGTCATTTTTCTTCTTCCAAGGGCATTGCACATGATGTTTAGGTTCCCTGTAAATTGTTGGCACCATTTTCAGCTTCAAACAAAGAGAGTTATATTCTTCAGAGCAATTGTTTGAATTGCCAAAATACATTTTAGGTTCTTGAAACTTATTTTCAAGTCAAACTAACTCACGTAAATTGTAACACGCAGAGAGTATTTATTAAGACCAATAAAATTGAAGTTATTAAAAAAGATTTTGCAGTGAGATTTTTTTAGGTAGTGGGGTCGTAATATCTGCCTCAGTAAGATCTGTTGATTTGATTTCAGAGTGTGCTTTCTTGATTTATTGTCCTTGTTAGCCTTTTTCTTGTGTCTTCACCTTGTTACTCTTATTTGGTTGAATGAATTACAGAATTTTGTACCTTCTTATTTCTTATGACTATACTTTGTACTTGACAGAAATCTCATCCAATGCATTTCACCATCGAAAGTCCTCGTGTTGTATCTCTCTTTTGTCATAAAAAAGTATGTTTAATAACTGAGCTGAGTTTGAGAATCACAATATCAAAAGAAGTTTAAATGTGACAAATCAAAAGGGACTTTATACCATTCTTATAAATAAGTGAGCGTATATAGATTAAGTTGGTTCGTATTTTTCATTTATCAAATCAAATTAATTATATCAGGTTTTTAAATTTTTTTAATTTTGATTTTCACAAGTAGTAGGTTCTTGATAAGATTTTCATTGTAACAAACATGTAACTTGTGCTTCAAAGTTCATAAAACAAAATATATAACTTATCTTTCCAGAATATTTAAAAGTTGGAATCCTTTTGAAGGCATTTTTTTTTCCTTTTTCTTCCCTTTTTTCTATCTTCCTTTTCACACTATCCATTCTTTAATCTCAAAAAGTTTTTTTTTTCATAATTTTATTACGTCTAATTGATGTAAAACGTCATAGTTTCTCTTGCAGAATAATTCCTTCATACGAATCGTACATACAATTGTTCCCTTTTTTTTTTTTAGCAAAATGGATAGTCAATTAGTCATATTGAACCAATTACTAACAATTGCGGAGTACTTTATAGACTCTATTGATATCGGACAAGAGTTATTTTTAAATCGAAATATTGATAGAGGACAGGAATTTATTGATACATGATAAGATTTACAAAACAGTAAATAAATTATTGTAAATATTATGTCATGATAAGTCACCGCCTTGAAAGTGCTTCACTAAGGGATGCAATCGTTGTAGCGAGTCGCTTCACAATTACATTCAGACACCTGGACTCTTGGTTGTGTGAAGGTTGTCTAAAAAATATTTTAAGAAGAGGAAGATGTTTTCTTTTCTTTTTGGTCTGTCGTATGTTCACCAAAACCCTTTTTATATTATACTCCCTTTGTTCGGTATTGTTCGTTATGTTGTGTTTGTCGAAAGTCAATTTGAGTAATTTTCAAAGTTAAATTATATCACATTAATTTGATATTTTAAACAAAAAAATTAGATATTCTAAAACTATATGAAAAGTACTACAAATTGCAATTTTTTGCATATTAATTGATGAAAAAATATATCTTAAAATGTTAATCAAATTTTTTTATAATTTGACTCTAATAATAGAAATTGTGACAAACAATACTGAACGGAGGGAGTAATATTTGCAAGAGGCGGAGTTGCAAATAGGATAGTTAATTTGAAAAACCAATTGTGAATTTTTATGGCATCAAAGGCCATTAAATCACATTTACATAAACTCTTTTTTTTAACGGTAAAATCTCTATAAATTAATATAGGTGAGATCATGAAATTTATTATTTTATAAAGATACTTAATCGATAAATTAATCTTTGTTAATTTAAAGAATGGTTTGAGATTTGATGAAGATTAATTTTGAATATATCAAAATCATTATATCTTACTAATTTATGTATCATATTTATTGATTTCACCTAAAAAATATTATACATAAAGTACAACGAATACATAAAAGTCATTGTATCTTACTAAGTTTGACCTTGTGATGTTGTGGTAATAAGAGCTTTCAAGATATATTATCGAGCAAATTTTATTGTAGGAATTAGAAGACTATGAAGTGGGACAAACTGATCTAGCAAAGATCAATGTTTGGATGCTATCAATGTTGCTATCCCTGTTTGGACAAAAAAATATACAGCTAGAGACAATAGTAAATTGCTTTCAACACTGTAAAATTCATTCAAGTAATGCAATCTCAGGAAATTTGAATGAACCTACTTGTGAAAACGTCATTCAAGAACTTGAGATCATGGTTAATGATCTTTGTTACCACAATAAAATAGATGATAATAAACTGTTGAATTATCCGAGTGAAAGTGATAATGTTCAGAGGTTCACATCTTAGAAGTAATCGTGGATACTATCGAAAAAAGCAATGTTGATGATAAAGTTGAAGATGATACTGATACCTTTGGAATCAGTTGTGCGTAAGAAAACACTTATCGCATCTACAACTCTTCACAATTTTATGTGCAATTCAAAAAGACAACATCGAAGCTGATGGATGCAATAAGAAAAGTTAGAGATGAGCTTCAACCAAATTTATTTTTTAAAAAAAAAATACAAAACACAATAGAATCATACTTCACTAAATTGTCATTAGATATATTTTGTACTTTTATTGAATTATATAAGTTATGATATTAATGGAACCATATATTTATATATGGATCTTCTGTAAATATATGATTTTATTATCTTATCGAAATTAATGATTTTTTTGCATTGATCCAAATTGAGATCAGAGAAAAATATTATTTTAGAGAGATTATTAATTTATCGACTAATAATTATA
This sequence comes from Solanum peruvianum, assembly GCA_027705065.1. Lineage (NCBI taxonomy): Eukaryota > Viridiplantae > Streptophyta > Magnoliopsida > Solanales > Solanaceae > Solanum > Solanum peruvianum. The sequence goes on from JAKWJD010001761.1 coordinate 65,525,792, forward strand.
CAGATTTTACTATAATTATAAATTTTATTATCAGATATGTCAATTTGTACAAGATTAGCACTCTCGATATGGACATGTTCCACTCTCTGAAAGTCCAACTAAAACTCTCTTTTTTGAAACGAATATATCTTCTCCTTTCAAATATATTTGATTTGTTTCCTTTGCATTACACTTAATAAAACATAGAATTAACTCAACAATAAAAGATATATAATTAACTCAACAATATAATTAACTCGATTTTGTTGGAATTTATTTACTTGGGGTGGGGGTATCGAAAAGTGATGTCTTGGTTGATGGTGTAATAAGGTTAAACAAGTTATTCCAAATTCCTTAATCTTGGGGTTAGCATTTTAATCATTTACTAATCCTCTATTTCCTATTACCAATTAGGTGTCGTTTGATTATAAGGATAAGAACTATGAAAAAATCGGAATAAACATAATAACATGTTAAGTAAAAAAAATTATTTTGAAATTAAAATCATGGTATCATTTTTATACCATAGTCTATATATATGGGATTAATTAATCCATATATCTCCCAGTATCATTTAAATAGGCTAAGGTCAAAATTGACCCAAACTAAAAACACGTGTATATTTTATTTTATTTCCATATATCTATATTTTAGTCTAATAAACTTAACATCTTCCAATAAAGATATGTTTACTAAATAATCACATTACTAATTTCCTTTTATTGCAAATAAAACGACCCTCGCGTTCTTTGTCTTACTAATGACACATTTTAAGCCCTTTTTATTTTAATATATAATATTAATTGAAATTACTCTTTTTTTAAGACTCTATATAGTTAGTAAAACATAAACATTATCAAATCACAACTTTTATAATAATTTTTTAAAGTATCATATTGAACAATAAGGCTCCATTGAATGAAAAAAATTGACATATGAAATGGGACATAAAGTACGTCTTATAAAACAAAAAATAATTTAATATGTCAATTCCAATCCCTAAAAAAGGAGCCGAAAGCTAATAGCCATTTTTCATGACTTTTTGGTATTAATAATTGACTACCATATGCTATTTTTGTATTGTAATTCTCAAGTATTACATAATCTGTATTTAAAGTTGGCTTTTCTCTACAAAAAGCAAATAAAACAACTTTTTTTTTGTCACCAAAAGAACTCTCTTCTTGTTCAGAAAAAAACCTTCTTTGCGCAGGACGTGGATCTAGAGTATTGGAGGCGTCTTTTAAAAATTCAGTAACTTTTATATAAATTTTATATTATATTAAAAAATCTATTAAATGTATAAAAAACATCTTGACTTATGTGCATTCAGAATCAGAGATATTATTCGAATCTATTACGTACGATTAGTTAGTCTTGCAGCTATAAAAGAATTAGACAACCCCCGGACTACGTAAATCTTATAACAAAAGAGTCGCTTTGGTCTAATGATAGTGAAGAAAACCACCTAAGCTTAGCTGCCCTTCTATATAGAAGTTCGATTTCCTTTGGATAGATATAAACTAAAAAATTTTGAGATTATTTTAAATTCGTAAATTTCAAATTTTGTTTCGACTTTCATTAGGTAGATCACTCCTCCTCATTTAGTGTGAAAGGGGTCAAATGTCATACTTACCCTTCAACTATAATAAATAGTATAAATTTGCTCTCCATTTATATATATTTGGTCACAACATAGTTGAAATGTACTTGTCTATTCTTTGTGTTTCACTATATTAGTTGATTATTAATTTTCATATTTCTTATTTATTGCCAATATTTTTTACATGGTAACATTTACTATTGCTAGTCTTTAATGTTTTGCTATAGCTTAATTGAACTCCTTATCAAATGTCTTGGTTAGCTTGATTTGAGATAATTGAATTTGTTACAATTGAATCGTAAGAGTATTTTACTAGACATAACTTAAGAAATAAAAAGAAAATCCATTAAAATTTCTCCCTCTAAAATAAGTTATGACATTAATTAAGAAAGAACATTAATTTTTTGTTGATATATTAAAAAATAATATTATTTTATATAAATTGAAATAAATAAAATACCAATAATTTTTTGGGAATTTTTTTTTTTGTAACATTTGGCATTCATTTTAGGGAAAAATATTGTAGTTACTGATAGGATAGGACATTGAAGATATTAGTACAAATATACAATGATGACAAGGAGCAAACATTGCAGTATAGTACTTTGTATAGATCTCATTAAATCTCCAACAACTACAAACTGAAATTTGCAGTAAATTACATGATCAATTAACATCAATGTCTCTTCATCTTTTATTACCCTTTACCTACCGCTCAAAATCTAGCATTTAACAATAGATTTCACATTTAAACTTTAAGAACTTAACTTTAAATGTCTGTTTTATCGTAGATACTGAATTATATTTTGAGAATTTGTCTTTGATAAAATTTTAGGCGACTTCAAATATCAATTTATTTTTCAAGTAAAATACATGTGTAAACACAACTTCAAAAGCTTAGATCTTCAAGTTTTAAGTTTTAAATCTACATATTCCCCTTAAAACAAAAAAAATAAATGATTGTTCATAATTCCTTATCAGCAAAAGTCAGAAGTTTGTCTTTTGAGTCGAGCTTGTCACACCGAATTTGTCTTGTACATGTTACAAGAGGGTTTATCATGTTCACCCTCAAAGAATAACGACTGTGATTTTCCTTTTCATTAAAAAAAATTGATTGTTTATTGAACATTCACAATGAAGCAACGGAACTTTCTAATGGCTTTTTTGGGTAATTTGACCAAAATGAAATGTATGCAAGTTTATAGTAGTATATATATTAAAAAGTTGTTAGGGAAAATGTTTGTGTAGAATGATAATACTAAATAATTAGAGGGGAAATGATTTGCAACTTTGTGAAGAGAAATGAAGAGAATAAAATTTGGTGGACCAAAAGCAAAAAAGTGTCATATCTTAAATTTGTAGAGCAATGTCAGATTTAAGGTTATGATGATTTAGTTAATTTTTTTGTACAAAAACAGTTTGATTTTTCAGCTGAATGATATCTCAATTTTGATTCTTGTGGGGTATGAACCTTTCTTCCTTCAACATAATGTACATCCCAATTTGAAGGTGTAATCTTTTCCATACTTTGAAGTGTTATATACTGATTTTATTTTAATTTGATGGTGCTTTTGATTTAATATGTAATTTAAGAAAGTATAGAAGATTTTAGAGTTTTATGAACTTAAAGTAAAGATATATTTCTTCTGTCTAACAATAGTTACTCACTATCAGTTTGATGAAGACATTAAGAAATACTAAATTATACGAGTAATTTTACCAAATTATTCTTATTAAATATAAGTCATCTAAACATTAAATTAAAAAATGAATAATAGTATTTAGTAGCAACAGTAAAAAAAAATAGATACAAAATGATAAATTATATTGTGATTTTATAACTAGACAAACATTGTTGGCATTTCAAAAAAGTATAATGAACAAGTAAATATGTACTTAGAAAGTATAAAATACATCAAATGTACTTAAATCGTGTTATCTTAAACTAGGGTAAAAGTTAGCATTAATGGAAAAAGGTCAAAATGTCATCCATTTGTATTTTGGTCCAAAAAATGCTCCTCTCATTAATATTTTGTTTCAAAAATGCCTTTAATATTATTTTGTGTTAAAAAATTGCTCATTTTTTCAAATATATATTTATTAGTTTTCTTTTTAGCACATTCTTTATATTTTTTTAAATTATAAATTTTTTATCTTCGACTTTAAAAAAATGAAAATGAAAATATGTCTTATTTTATTATAACTATTTTCTATCGCTATATAAATATAAATTAATAATGAATATACTATGATATTATACATATAACATATATTATTTGTTGATATGGTACATGAAGTTATTTTTATTTTAATTGATAAGATGATATTAGGAAGAAAAAAAAATTCCTTACTTTTTAATTTGTTAAAATGATTTTAAAAGAAAAAAAAAACAAGATCATAGTTTTTTTTCATAATTTAACTAAGAAGAAAATATGGTTAAAAAGAAAAAAATATATATTTATTCGATGAAGGGCATTTATGACCCATTTAAGTAACTATAGTGACATTTTGAATCAAAGTATTGACTGCAAGAGCATTTTTTGAATGAAAGTTGTAGACATGAAATTTTGTGGGACTCTATAAGACGTATTCAATTTGAGATAGCAGGTATAATTCTGTTGATTCCTTGATTATACTCTCTTAAAATTTATTCATGATTCGAGGGTCGTTAGTGACTTATTTTTCAAACTAAGGTGATTTAGATGTAGTTTGAGGATATTTTTTTATCCTTTTCCCTATAATTAATTAAAAGAGTTTGTCAAAGAAAATCATTCTTTTTAAAATAGACTTAATAAATAAGACAGATAAATTAAAATAAAAAAAAATTAAAGTTGGAGATGAGACATTGAATGATGCTTTCTAAGTTTCAGGTGTTAAAAGATTAAATGAGAAATATATATATATATATATATATATATATATATTTTTTTGTTGGGAAAATGCGGACGAGCACAAAAATATATATGGTAAAGTAATGTAAATAAAATGGGAAAATAACGACACCAAGAATTTTATGTGAAAACCCTTCTGAATAAGGGAAAAAATCACGGGCCAAGAGGAGCAATTGATATTAATATAGTAAGGAATTTTATACTGTGTAGTCACAAATACAATACTCAAGTGACTACTACACACTCAAAAGGAACAACACTCTTTTGATTTCCGTCTTACTAAAATACTGCTCACACTCTATTTTTCTTCACTGACTATTTTCTTGTATAGTCTATGGAATACTTCACTTTGCTCTCAAAATGATTTTTCTCTTTAACTTGGTGTATTCTACATATGAGCAAGAATGCTCTATTTATAGAACCATGCCTATGTCACTAATTACATATGTAAATATAGCAAAGTCAAGAATAGTTGCAAATCTTACCAATTTGTCAACCATCAAATCTTTTATTTTCAACTTCAATTTACTATTCCTTTTTAACAATTATTTGTACCAATTGAATAACTAAAGTTGACTAAAAAATAAAATGAATTCAACACTTTTCATTCAATATTTAATATCTATACGACTTATATTTATCTTTAAAATAACTTATTACAGTATACCCAAAAATTAATAAAGTTATTCCCTACAAATATAAATATATCAGTAACTGAAAGTGTAGTGATATAATACTTGATTTGTTATCTAATTCTATGCACAAAAACCAAAAAGATTGACTAATGATTTTTCCATTTTCTCAAAGATGATGACCTACAAAAAGCATATAAGATACCTTAATTTATAGTAACCAGTATATATATTATTATTACAACTTCCCCACCATTTTTGTTTTTTTTCTATATCTTATGTTTCCCCACAAAAAAAAAATGTTTTTGTCCTTCCAATACCAATCTTCAAAATTATTAATTTTCCACTTAAATTTGTACTTATGAGATTTTTTTGAATCTAATACCCTAATTAGAGTTGATTAGTTTGATTCCTTAAATGTGTACAAAGATTATATACAATGGACTTTGAGCCTTTAAAAAGTCTGAAGTCCTTTGATCAGGAGAATTTTTATATTTTTTTAGCTTTATTTTAAATTTTATATTTATTATAAAATTTACAAATCCATTTTGGAGTTCATTCCAAATTTTACGAAGTGCTTCAAACTTGTTTTTCAACTCCATTTTCAGACACGTCTATGGTAATGGGTACTATCTTCTAATCTGTCAGGAGAAATTCAATCCGAGACTAACACACCCGTAGGCATCAATGTTTCTTTTGTTTGGCACAACGGGGAGAAAACACCGGACAAACCACCCTCTTTATAGAAATCTTTTAATTACAAAAGTGGTTTAAAAATTTAAACTTAAATCGTGTGCAACTCTCATCTCCCCAAAAATGATATTTTTCTTTTATATTCCTTCATAAAAAATTTAACTTGATCATTGACGGGGTTAAATTTTTTACTGTTCTCATTCCCCTCACTTTTCCATCTCCTATCTAATAGGGATTTTATAAAAAACACAATATTTACATTGTAAAAAATGCACATTTTTTAAAAAATAAAATAAAATAAAAGATGCATAACCACTAATGAGAATATTGAATATATAAACCACTAATGACTATATTGATTATTAAAACTAAATATTATTTACAGTATTTCTTTAATATTATGTCCGTTTAAAAAAAATATTTCAAAGTATACACACAATTTTCTTGTGACATACATAAACTAAATGTAATTAAACATATAAAAATCACATTTCAACATCTAATGGCATTATTAAAGGCAAATCGAACTGTTGTCCACCTTTTTTGAAACAAAAAAAGGGATCACACAAAATAAAATTATCTAATTAAATTGGCATTAAGTAACTAAAATAGTACTCTACTTCATAATAGAGACCTCCAACAGAATTTCACATTTCAAAATTCAAAAATTAAAGAGACACAGTAGAAGATGGAACATGAAATTTACCATTCCATTTTTTTTAGTTTTGACTCAGTGGGACCCAACAACAACAAAATGGCATTTATGTAATATAACCAATAATCAGGACCTTTTTTTAACAACTTTCAAAAAAATAGACTAAAAAAGCTCTATTTGCAGATTAGTTTCTTTAACTCAGGTTAGTAAAATCACAGTGAGATGATGAAGTGTTTAATCATGAAATTTTTGAAAAAAAAAATTTATTTTTTAAAATACTCACAATTTTCATAGTCAAATACCCTATAATGTGAATGTTTGTTTTTAAATAATATATATTGAGGGACATTTATTCCTTGTAAAATTCTTGTTAGTTATTTTTTAATGTATTTTTTCTCTTTTGAACTTGTGGGGTTGGGGGGTTATAGTGTTAGTGCTATTGCTGCTGTCTTGTGCTTTACTTTGTTCTTAGTTCTCTGCTTTCTTTCTCTTCTTCACAAATATTCTCTCTTTTATTTTCTTTAGAGTTTTTTTTTTTTTTATTGTGTGTGTGTTAATATTCTTTCTTCTTTATGTTATATTCTTGTTTTGATTCTGTGAAGAGGAAGAATAGAACCAAATGACAATGGCTGATATTTCTCATCCTCCAATGGAACAACTTCAAGACCTTGAGTACTGCATAGACTCTAATCCTCCATGGGGTATATTTTCTCTCTTTTTTGTTTACTTCATGTTTGGTCTAAACTTGCAGTTTGTGTCTTCATTTTTGTTTGGAATGTGAAAAATCAATGCTGGGGACATTTTTGTTTTTGTTTATTTACTCTCTTTGGAGGAGTGGAGTGGAGTGGGCTCATGGGGGCCATTTAGAATTGATGAGAGAAAGGTTTAACATTTTCAAAGTTGGCAACTTTTGAAACATTTCTTTGGGGTTCTGTGTTTTTGTGTGCCTATAAAGGTGATATTTTTAATTGTCTTTACTAATTGTTTGATGGTTCAAAATGGGGTACTGTGAATGTTGGTTGGTTGGCTTTTGATAAAAAAAAAAAAAAAATCTTTTTTGTATTAAAGATTGTAGTTTTGACATTTATTCTTGTTTATGAGTGCTATCTTGCTCATTCTTGGGCTTTTGATGTTTCTTCTTTTGTTGTATTAAAGATTGGAACTTTGACATTTTAATTCCTGTTTATGACTGTTATCTTGCTTAATTTTGGGCTTTTGGGGTTGATAGAGGAGATCACTTACCTAGCATTTCTTAACAAAAGATGGTTTCTTCTGGTTGGTATTGCAGTGTAAGACTTGTTATAAATGTAGTTCAATTCAAGGATATTCGGAAGGTCTAATGGCTGATGAGATCTTTGCTCAGTTAATATCTAATCAGTTGTTTTTTAGAAGAATGCTGACACATTAGTGCCATTTAACATTGGGACTCGTCTGATTATTCAATTTTTGCGACAAATATAAACTTTTCTTGTGCAGATTATTGTGTATAAACATGGGAAACTATTGATAGTATAGAAAAGTTCAAAATATTTAATAGGTTATGCAAGTGTTCTTTTCGTTTCTTTTTGAACAGTCCCACCCCCTAAATTGCTTGGGTTGAGGCGTAGTGGTAATTTTAGTTGTTGTTAGTACTTATTATTGTTTTTAACTGTCCTGTCTAGCTAATCATTAGACAACATCAGTATGAAGTGTCATCATTATCACCTTGTGTATTTGCTAAAGCAAATTTTTCTTATCTGCAGTTGAAACCATCTTGTTAGCCTTTCAAAATTACATATTAGTGCTCGGCACAAGTGTGATGATCCCCTCAGCGCTTGTACCCTTAATGGGCGGATCAGATGTAAGCTGATCCTCTAGTTATCTTATCATATGTATCACAGTCCATGTGCAACAGTGGAAAGAACTGATATCTCTGTATTAGCATAAAGCAGTGAAATTTCAAGCTCATTTACTCATCAAAAGGATCTGCATTTCTCTATTCAGGGGGACAAAGCAAGGGTTATACAAACGCTACTCTTTGTGGCTGGAATAAATACACTTCTCCAAGCATTGTTTGGAACTCGGTTGCCCGCTGTTGTTGGAGGTTCCTTTGCATATGTCATTCCTATAGTCTATATAATTAGCGACTCACATCTTCAACGAATTAGTGATCCACATGTAGTAAGTGCTCGAACTCGGTCACTTCTCAATCAGATTTGTTTCAATGATCAGCAGACTCTTTGAAGGCTAAAATATTTGTTGTCTTTAAAATGCTACGCCACCATGTTAGTCCTTTTTTTAGACTGATATATACTGGCAAATTCAGCAAGTGAGCTTTTATGTGTTTCTTCTTCCAGTTCATTGCACACAAATTATACCTTCTTTCTATATTTTCTCCGGTGATTGATCTAAAAACAATCCTTATTGCATCATTATTATTATGTACTGCCAGGCTGTGTTGGTTTTGTGTACCTGGTCAATTGAGATATATCGATCCGTACTTTAGTTCTTTTTCATATTGTACCCATAATCTTCTACGAGAAGATGTTTAAGGATCAACTGTTCCGCAGAGATTTGTACATACGATGCGAGCTATTCAAGGAGCTTTAATTGTTGCAGCTAGCATTCAAATTATTTTGGGATACAGCCAAGTTTGGGGGCTCTTCTCACGGTATGATACTGCTATTTTATTGCTCAGTTAAATAGAGTAAGTACTTGGTCATATTCTTGACTGGCTTGCTGCTCATTTACAGGTTTTTCAGTCCCCTTGGGATGGCACCTGTTGTGGGATTAGTTGGTTTTGGCTTATTTCAGCGAGGTTTTCCTGCAGTAAGTTGTTCTTGCCACTTTTACACTGGGAAGCCACTTGTCTCACCATTGTTGGAACTTCGTTTGATGCTTTTTAAAGTTCTATAAGGCTTCTCTTTATTTTTTTTCTCTTTTAATGAATTGTTTCCTCATATTTGCAGTTAGGGAATTGCATTGAAATTGGGCTTCCAATGCTATTGTTGGTCATTGGTTTGTCACAAGTAAGTGTTGCTTTAAAATAATGGAACATTTCTCACTCATACTCTCTTGAGTTCACTCAAGTAACACATGTTTTTGCAGTATCTAAAGAATGTTAAACCAATGAGGGATTTTCCAATTTTCGAGCGATTCCCTGTTTTGATTTGTGTTTCCATTATCTGGATATATTCCATTATTCTGACGGCTAGTGGGGCGTACCATGGCAAACATGCTTTAACTCAACATAATTGCCGCACTGATAGAGCAAATCTCATTTCTACTGCTCCATGGTGTGTTTAGTGCTTGGTTTTCTTTTAAAATACAATTATTGATGTGCCCCAATGTTTTTGAACTTCCCTTTGCTATATAATTTCAGGTTCAAATTCCCATATCCCCTGCAGTGGGGTCCTCCTACGTTTGCAGCGGGGCATTCTTTTGCTATGATGTCTGCAGTTGTTGTCTCAATGGTTGAGGTACTTAACAGTCCTGCTTCTTTTCTTCATTCATTTAGCAAACTGACTTGAAATGATTTAGTTGAGGAGTATATTTTACAAACTGCTGTTGAATTGAGGCATAGTTAATCAACGATCAGTACTTAGTCAAATTTGTCTTTCTGTGCTTCGATTTTTTATTTGAAAGTTTTCTTTAAATTGGATGTTCTGACTCTAACTATGTGCAGTCAACGGGAGCTTATATGGCAGCATCTCGTCTGGCAATTGCCACTCCACCTCCTGCCTATGTACTAAGCCGTGGCATTGGATGGCAGGTAGAATTTCTTAATTCCTACTTCCTAATTGATACTAATATTTTGTCGCCAATAACATAACTTTAAAATCAAATTCTCTTTTAAGTTGTTCTTATATCACTACTAGGGGTACTTTTGATCAAATTCATTATTTTCTTAAAACAAATTATTAGTGTTCTAGTTATCATTTTGCAGGGTATAGGCATTTTGCTTGATGGACTATTTGGAACATGCACTGGTTCCACTGTTTCCGTGTAAGAATTCAGGCATCACAATATAGACCTCTCTGTAGTTTGGGATGATTTATAGGTAAGAAGTAACCATCGCAATTCATTTCAGAGAAAACGTGGGACTTCTTGGATTGACTCGAGTTGGAAGTCGTAGAGTTGTTCAAATTTCTGCTGGATTCATGATATTCTTTTCTATGCTAGGCAAGTACATTCACACTCTATCAAGTATATTTTTTCCTAAACACTTTTAATTTGTTCCCTTGCTATTTTTTTCTAGTGTTTGATGTTGAATTTCAGAAATACCGAGATGTTTTAGACTGCACTTTAAAAAAAACTGCTTGCTGTATGCAGGGAAGTTTGGGGCTGTTTTTGCATCGATACCTTTCCCGATATATGCTGCACTGTATTGTGTTCTGTTTGGACTTGTAGGTATGCTATTATTTCAGATAACATAGTTTTATTTGTGATTTTCTCCAGATAGTAAAGTTGGTTACACTTCTGCAGGCTCCGTTGGATTGTCATTTCTTCAATTCACAAATTTGAATTGTATGAGGAATCTCATAATAACGGGACTATCACTGTTCCTCGGGATATCAATTCCACAGTTTTTCAATGAATATTGGTATCCAGCTCGTCATGGTCTTGTTCAAACCAACGCCGGATGGGTGAGTAGTACTATTTAAATTACCTGCATCTGTAATTATACACGTTGGGGTAAGGTCTGCATAGACTCTACCTTCTGCAGACCCCACTTGTGAAGTTACACTAGGTATTGTTGCTGTAAAACTGGTCTGAAATGTTGGCATTTTGCTTTGCAGTTCAATGCATTTGTCAACACCATATTCACATCGCCTCCAATGGTGGGGCTAATAATTGCTGTGTTTCTCGACAACACACTGGATGTGGAGAAAGCAAAGAAAGACCGGGGCATGCCTTGGTGGGTGAAGTTCAGAACTTTCAGAGGTGATAACAGAAACGAAGAGTTCTACACGTTACCATTCAATCTCAACCGGTTCTTTCCTCCTACGTAGCAAGGGTGAAAAGCCTACTTCTCTTTTGCAATCAAGTTAACATGATAGATAAGAGTCTCAAAATGGGTCCTCAGGCATCATTTCATTTACAGACTCATGATCACAAGCTAATTTTTGTAACCTGAATTTCTTCGATTTTTTGTGGGCATCCGCTAGCAAGGTCAAAAAGGGAGCTTTGGTGCAACAGTAAAGTTGTCTCTGTCTTACCTATTGATCCCACGTTCAATAGTCAGATGTTCAATTGGTCAAAAAGTGGTGCGTGAACGTGGAATGCTTTGTACACCACCCTTTTTTTATTGGCTAGCAAGGTCCCAAGTAGGAATCTATAGAGCTTACTGATCAGTGTTGTGTAACTATTGCTCTTTGATGAATAATGAAAAAGAAGTTCTCCCTCACTTCACTTATGTTGAGGGATTAATAGGAGCAATGATTCTTATGTAAAAAAGGAGAGATTTTCTTCAAAACGAATTGTAATTTTGAGCCTCTTTGAACAAGCCTAAAAGATCTGCTCGACTTGAGAAAGACCTTTGAAACTTGAAGTTTCGAACATGACTTTTGCTCCCATTCTGTGCCAAAATATCTCAGTTCCAATAAAAAAAAGTTAAAGGAACTATTAACCTTAGATTTAAAACTCTTAAGAATATCAAATTGATCTCATATAGAGCTTATACTTACTGATGCAAAGAGATTATGTCACAGTACAAGATATCTAAAATTTCGGGAAAAATCATGGGTTCACATGCACCATAAATTATACGGTAAATTCACTCTGGCATACACTACATTAAGATATTTGTTTTAAACAACATGCTTCTACAGAAATAAATGACGTGTTAATATAATTCTTCCAAATATAAGAAGGGATTACAATGTGGAGAACCAAAAACTCGCCAACAAGGAAAAAGTTGACGTAACAAACAAATTGACATACTAAGCTTCCTTGATTAATTGGTGTGAGTGACTAGGCTTGGCTAGACCAAATTTGTGCTTGAGTTCCAAGACATAACCATAGATTTTGTGAGGATGAGGAAGGGAGTTTGAGACATTCTCAATTTCCATGCATCTTTTAGCCCATGCCACTAATTTTGGACACTCTGCTTCTATACTGAAATTTGCACAAGTCTCATAAGAATAAAACCAACTAGTGAAAGGAACCAAAGCCACATCCACAAAACCCAATTTTTCATCACCACCAAAGTATGTTTTGTCTCCAAGCTCTCCTTCCAATGTCTTGAAGATCTCTATTAACTCCTTTGCTACCTCTTGATCTTCACCTTTACCACTCCAGACTCTTCTTCCTGTCATAAATATCTGCAAATATCCACCAACTACAACTATATATCTTGTGTAATCTCACAAAGTAGGATCTGAGGAGAGTAAAGTGTACGCAGATCTTATTTCCACCTCAAGGTTGAAAAGAGTACTTTTGATGTAATGGAAGTACAACAAACAACATATAGTCTCACATCATAACCAATATAGTCTCACAAAGCGGTGTCTCAGAAGAATAGAGTATACATAAATCTCGTCTTTATGAACAACAACAATATAACCTGTATAGTTTAGTAGGGTCTGGGAGGGTAGAGTGTACACAGATCTCATCTTTATCAAGAACAACAATTTAACCAATATAACCTAACAAAGTGAGGTCTGAAGAGAATAGAGTGTGTACAAATCTTATCTTTACCTCATAAGTGGAGGGGCTAATTCTGTTATAATGGAAGTACAATAAATAATAGATAGTAATAAAATATTACGATAATCGAGATACAAATCAACAAATGATAGAAAGATAAGAAACTACAAGAACAATACTACGATTACTAATATATACAAACACAATCATACCTTTTTATCAATTTAGTCAACCCAAAATCTGGCTTGGGATCTATCATATGAGTCAGAAGGAAGTAAGGGATATTTGTGATGCCAAACTTGATGAATGTACTCAAGAATGATAATAGACTCACAAATGGGCTCTGCCATTATGAGTCAAAACAGGAATTTTTTTATAAACAGAGTTCATCTCTTGAAGCAAAGGACTTTTATCAAATATATTTTCCTCTTTCCCTTCATATTCAATCCCTTTTAATGCCAATGCAATTCTTACCCTCATACCAAAAAAAACTTGGCCAGAAATCCAGTAAAACCAAATCATTGGTGTCTTCCATTTTTTAAAATGAATAGTTAAGTTGGATTATAAATGAAATCACAAAATACTTTGCTACTACTATTTATACATTATCCAAGAGAAAAACCGATTTTTTATATTCTGATAAAATACACTTATCGTCAGTGTTTACGTAAGTGGAAAATTTGACCTTAGAATTTCTAAATATTAATTTTGATCAAGTCAAAATTGTATCTGGATTTTACTTTCTCCATAGCTTTTTACATGACATCTTTACTATAAATAGTTGGTTCATAATACTTATTATTCCTTCCATTTTTAATTACTTGTTTACTTTTGAATGAACACAACTATTAAGAAATCAATAATTGACATAACGAATTTATCAATTTACCCCTATTAATTATGAAGTGAATGAATTAAGAACTTAATATTTTCAAAAAAATTCAACTTTCTCAAAATAATTAATTGAGGATATAATAGGTAAAAAAAATTGTCCTTTGTTGATTTGTTAAAATGAACAAGTAATTAGGGATAACTAAAAAAGGAAATGTGGACAAGTAATTAGGGACAAAGAGAGTATTTCATAAAATCAATGTATAAATAATAATACTTTCCTATTTTACCTTTATGAGTTACTCTCACCGTCCGCTTTTATTTTTTATGGTTTCCTTTTATAGATTTAAACGATAAAAATTTTGATTAACATTTTATGATGTATTTTTTCATCATATTGATATACAAAAAATTGCAATTTATACTACTCTTTGTATAGTTTTTGAATATCTTAATTTTTTGTTTAAAATATTAAATTAATATAATCTAATTTAACCTTGAAAATTAGTCTAATTGACTTTTGAAAAATGCAACATAACAAATAAAAGTGGACAAAGGAAGCATTAGCCTTAAAAAAATATATTTAACCAACATAGAAAAACTAAAATGAATAATTCATATTGATTGGTTAAATTAATTAAAATAAATTAATTTATATTCATTGAATGAAAAATTCACTTTGAAAAAAAAGAATAAAAAATTACTTAATTTTTTATTGCACATAAAATTAAAAATAATGATATATAAAATAAAAACGGAGAGAGTACTTGTCTAAATAAATATTTTCACGAAATGACCAATTATTTATCCCTCCAATCATCTATGTTGCTTTTTAGTCAAAATAGAAAAGATTTAAGCTTTACTTTTTGGGTTCGCCTGTATCTAATTATTTTTCTTTTTACCTAGCTGATTATTTGTTTGTGTTTATTGTTGGAGCTTGATATTAAAATGGACACTTTTTGAATCTTAAACATTAAAAAAGATGATCATTAAAGACACACGCAAAAAAGACACTTCACCTATAAATGAGTGAACTATAAATCTTTTTGTTAATTTCGCTCACTTGAATTTTTATCTCCTTCTTTCTCATGTGAAGTTATATCTCTTTCTTCAATCATAAATATGGGTTATTCCCTCCACATTTTCTCTTTATCTTCTATTTTTTATATTTTATATTTTAAATTTTAAAATTCAATAGTCATGTCTCAACAATTCGAAAAGTCTATATATTCAATTGAACCAAATGTTTGTAAATGCAAAGAATAGTGTAAAATGAAAATGTCAATGACTCCACGTTCAAAGGTAAAAGAATTAAGAGCCTGTTTGGCTCAGCTTAAAAGCTGGTCAAACTGACTTAAAAGCTGGTTTTTGACTTATTTAACTGTTTGGCAATACTCAAAATAGCTTATTTTAAGTTAAAAAAAATTTATTTTAAGCCAAAAGTTAAAAGCTGGGGTAGGGGTGCTTTTTTTTTTTAGCTTATAAGCTGTTTTAAGTTGACCACATTTTTATGTTTTTTCCCTTAATATTTATATACAATCTCCAAATTACCCATATAACTCTAACATCTCTTTCTTCTATTTTTCCCTTTTCACGTTTGACATAACAACTTCTGCACTTTTATCCAAACGCATAACTGCTTATTTTAAAAATAAGTTTCAACACTTTCAAAAGTACTTTTTTAAAGCTGCTTTTATTAAGCCCATCCAAACGGGCCCTAAGTTGTCCACTTCAAAATATTTGTATAGTACTTTCTTCTATTTTTTATACTTTATATTTTGATTATTGTTGATAGTCATGTCTCTTTGAAATGTTTGTATATTCAGTTGAATAAGATGTTTGTAAATGCAAAGAGTATTGTAAAAATCAAGAACTCCCAGAAATTTTATTTGTAAGTTTTAGCTTTGGGCACATTCAAAAATAAAAGAATTAAGTTGTCCACTTCAATATGAAATTTGTAGAACATGAAATGACATTACTAAAAGAATCTGAAGAAAAACAGAATAATCATATTTAAGAACTTCTAGAGTTAACAACGCTAGATTTGTAGAAAATAAAATTGACATTGTTTCAATTCACATGACATAATGATATATAATGTTTGGGATTATAGTTTATGTTTGGAAATTGATCATAAGAGGAATTATTGTCACGTAGACCTTTTAGTAGTTTTTTACTATTTTTATAAGCAAATAATAGTGAAACTCACTTTATGAAAAAGAATCTCTATGTTTTTTTAAAACTTTTATTATTGAAATGATTCAAAACTATCTTTAAGATTCATGTAATATTAGTTTAGACGAATCTGGAATTAACATAGACAATTTAAATTATGATAGTTATAAATGACAAATTTTCCATTTTGATGTATTATTTTAGAGAGCATCTCTTGTGAGTGTTTATAGGATATAAAAGATATTTGTTCCGTTAACGAACTAATTACTATGGTTTCCATTTTATTTTTTTTCATTTTATGTTAGTTTAGTACTCAACGAATGTCTTTAAAAATAATTTATTTTGATTAATTTTTAAGAATATTTTAGTTGCTAATAAAAGTGTTTCTTATTAGCCTATACATGAGATTCAAATTGACAAAAAATATTAGTTTGACAAAAGATTGACCAAAAAATTCGACCCAAATCAAATTACATATTTAAAAGGTTGGACAGATTAAATGACACAATACTATCCACTCCCAAATTTATTACGTATTAAGAAATTTAATGCTGATAATTAAATATTTCCTTAATTCTATTTGTTTTTGGATTGTGCAAACATCAAAAACATGAAAGATTTATCACAATATCTATATTAAGTTAGTTTAGTCATAAATTTAAATATAATTTAACAACAGTGAAGCCTCAGATAGTCGATCACACATCAATAATTTTCAGACGGTAATTCCAAATATTTATATAAAAATCATCATTGGCTTCAAAAGAAATAAATTAGAAAAGAGATGTAATCGCACGAAACGGCTCCGTGAAGGAATTGAAAAAAATCCATACACAGATTCCTATCAGAATGCGAAACGTTAATTAAAACTTGTTGTTGGCCCAATCATAGCATCTTCGGTCATCGCATTTTGCTACCGTCGACGTGGCATCGGACCGAGAAAAGTAAAAATAATTTTAAAAATGGATGAAACCTCAGAGACCCGTTACAAATCACACACACAGCGGCGGAGCAGAAATCCACAGATCCCGACCATTGAGCGGAGACTGGAAGGAATCCGACCTACGGTGGATGGGAACGAGAGTGGAAACGGCGCCGCCGCTGCTGTTTAAAGTGTCATACGGCACTTCCTATTCCTGGGATGTCTTCCTCATCGGTGCAAAACAGTTAGAAATTAAACAAACAAAATATGAAAAAGAAAAGCAAACTAACAATTAATCAAAATTTTATGAAGAAACAGAGGAAGCCGTCGATGAATGAGACTGGAGAGGTGAATATCAGTTTATATAGGCAAGTCCAGGTGTATGAAACCCTAATTCTGAAACGCTGGACCCGTTTGGGCCTAGAATTTTTTTATTTTTCTAGGTAAGAACAAGCATAACGAGGGTAAAAATATCATTTTAAAATGGGCAAACTTTCACATATAGTAAATAAAAAATTTATATTTATATGTTATAGCAAAATTTGCATAATTACGCTCCATAGCAAACATAAAACTGTATAATTCGCTATACATATACAATTGTATAATTCACTGGCAAAAATTGTATATTCTGGCCTAAATTATATAATTCGCTGGCCTATTTAGCTGGAATTGTATAATTCGCTATCCTATTTCATTGCGATTGTATTATATAATTTGCTGCCTATTTCGCTGCAATATTTTTATAAAATTTGTTTTGCATACAGTTGAATCGAATTAAAATGCATGTATATTGCATAATTATAAGTGTATAGCAAGAAGATATATGTTTTTCTCTCGCTTTTTACAAAAACAGAAACACAATATATACACTTCTGTTGTTTAAAGATAGAGAAAATTGTATTTCACTTGCAATTGTATAATTCGCAATTGTATAATTCGTTGGCTTTTTTCTCTGCAATATTTGAAGTAAAATGATGTAAATTGTATAATTAAGTATATAACACGAAGATATATATTTTTGCATGTGTATATACAGTTTTCTCTCGCTTTATACAAAACAAAACCATAATTATACACTTCTGTGTATAAAGCGAGAGAGGCGAGCGAAAATGCAGAGTGGCGAGCGAGATTTCTGGGAGAGAGACGCTGACAAATTTTAGCTAACGTTTGCTTTGGAGCAAAATTAAATCAAACCCTAGCTATTCCATTTATTTTAGGTTATTAGTTTGCTATTATATAAAAATTTTCCTATTAAAATTTATTAATCACGAACCCGAGCAAGGAATTAGCAATTGGTAGTATTTCATATCATACATTGAAATCATGATTTCGAATTCAAATCAGAAAAAAATCATGTTTGAAATGAATAAATTGTTTGTACAATGTAAAATATTTATTGTTACGATCCGATTACGAAATCGATTTCGCAACTTTGACAATTTCTATTATACTTTTTGAAAAGATAATAATTTTGGGAGTTGCCACTTAACTTTTAGGAAAAATTAAGAAAATCATTAAAACAAATAAATTTTTAAAAGAAATCATTTAAATAAACCAGATTCGGGTAAGAATTCAATTAATTCTCTAAGGAAGGAGTAGGTATCTTAAAGAATCCGCTAACACACAGTTGATCGATGAAATTTAAAAAATTGGCTAATTTTTAAAGAGAACTTAAATTACTTTTAAAAATCTTGTTGAAAACTTGAATGAAAATCTTCTGATACTTCTAAAAATCTCAAGAATAAATATAACTTAACTTTTATCTATAGTCAACTTTTGTACAATACAATTAATTGAAACTCACCAACATGGATCAAGGTACCTTATTTAACAACTAAGAAAGTATATAGAAAATCCTGAAGTCATTCATACAAAGTCTTAAGTTATTTTAAAAGACAACGTATTTATTTTAAGGAACTTGACAATTTTATCCTATTTAAATATTTAAACTGAATAGTAAGTTAAAACTTAGAAAAATGAATTCAAAGCTTTTCAATATTTATGGAAGAACATGAAAGGTTCTCAAATTATTCTAATAAGTTTAAATTGTCCAAATTTAAAAGGGAGAAGGGTCAAATATGCCCATAAACTATTTGAAAAGGTTTAGATATACCCTCCGTTTTAAGTTTGGTTCATTTATACCCTCGCCGTCCAACTTTTGGTCTACATATGCCCTAATGGGCGTTAGTTGGCCAACTCGGAATATCCAACTCATTTAACTTTTATTTAAATGCCAAATGTATTTTCCACTTCATTTTTATGTATTATCACTTGACATTTATATTCAAGGGAAAAGGGTCAAATATGCCCCTAAACTATTCAAAAGGTCTAGATATACCCCGTTTAAAGTTTGGTCCATTTATACCCTCGCGTCCATTTTTTGGTCTACAAATGCCCTTATGGGTGTTAGTTAGTCAACTCGAAATATGTAACTCATTTTACTATTTTTTAAATGCCAAATGGGATTTCACATCATTTCTATATATTATCACTTGACATTTATATTAAAAGAGAAAGGGGCCACTTATGCCCTAACTATCCGACCTAATTTTAAAATACATATACTATCGTCTTTTAAATAATCTATACAACTCGACCCTTTTTTTTATTGCAAGTTGCAGCAGGCGATGATGATGTAAATAACAAAATAATTCACACATATATGAGTCAGATTAGGGACATGATAGATTTATGTTTATTTTTTTTAAAAAAAATCAACTTTAAAATTTCATTTTTCACCCCTACCCTTGACCCCACCACCCCACTCCACTACTATCCCTTACCCCCCCCCCATAAAAAAATTGATTAGTTTTAAAGAAAACTTCAACTTCAAATTTTAATTTTTCACCCCTACCCTCGAGTACCCCATCCACCCACTAGCCCCCTACCCCAAAAAAATTAGTATTATTTTTTTTGGAAAAAAAAATTAACTTCGAATTTTAATTTTTTTCACTCCTACCCTCGAACTTGCACCCCCCCCCCCCCCACCACCACCATCACGAAAACATTTTAAGTTTGTTTTTTAAAAAAGAAAAAATCAACTTCAAAAATTATTTTCTAGTCTAGTAAAAAATAAAAAATATTTCTCAAAAATATTTTCATTCAAAAATCAAACACTAAAATATTTTTCCGAAAAATATTTTCTACTCACCAACCAAACATGAGAAAAATAAGTTAAATATCTACTTGTTTTTCAGAAAAACATTTTCTAGAAAATTATTTTCTATGAAAAAGATTTTCCTTCATACCAAACACACCCGACATCTATATAATTAATATTATAAGTTATAACATTATTCTTCAACATTCAAATTGTAACAATAAAAAGTTACAGGTTATAACATTTTTGAGAAAAAGATCAAAATAATCCTTCATCTATGAAGGTTGCTTTATGTTGATCCTTGATATATCATGTGATCTATATTATCCTTAATGTACTATAAAAGAGGATCATTTTGGTCCTTAGCCTTTAAAATAAATTGAAAACATAAAAAATGTTAAATTTGATTGTGTGTCCCACAGTTAGTTAGTGACCCCTTCTTCCTCCATCTCTCTTGCACACTAATTTCTTCCTCTCTTTTTTTTCCATTTCTCATACAATTTTTGCTGCCAAAATTTTCTATGCACACAAAAGCATCTTCAAATATCAAAGAATATTTGAAAATTTTGTTTTCTACCTCTGTCTGTTCAATATTTATCCTTTAATTTTAAAAATAGAATTAAAAAATGGCTTAGAAAAATAGTAGTTTTGAAAAGGTTTATATGAAACAAAAGTTATATCCTCCCCGTAAATGCTTACTTGGTTTACATTTATTTTAATGATTTTGATTTTCTTATTCTTCGTTATGTATGATAATGGAAGCGTTTTTGTTTAGATGGAGATAAGAAATGAGTGCAGTTTGTATTTTTTTTTATGAGGATAAAGAGCATGATCTTAAATGAAAGAAGTTGAGGAGAAGGGTCTATGGTGGTGATGGTGAAAGAAAGCAAATTTGTTAAATCTAACAGGATTTTTAAAGTTCTTTTTTTTTTTTTGGTTAGTTTTAGGGGTGAAGGACTAAAATGAACATCCTTTCATATATGTAAGGACCATTTAGATCATGTAGAATATATTAAGAATCAATATAAAGTAACCCTCGTACGTGAAAGACCATTTTGATCATTTTCTCTAATATTTCACTTATTTAAAAAGGGATTTTTAAAAAAAAAAAGTCATTTAGTTTGAAAACAAAAAGGGAACTTTGAATAACAAACAATTTGAAAAAGTTTATAATAATTAAAGGAGGCATAAAATAGGAGATTATAACGAAACAGAATATTTGTTTTCATTTATTTCCAAAAGATCTTGTCAGTATTAATAAAACATGGTGATAGATGGGATCCTTTAGGTTAATATGTTTTCCCAAAAATTATTATTGTAATAAGTTGTAGCTCTTGCTACGGAATCCACTTAAAGTCCCTAGTCTCCCACAAAAAAATAGATTTTTTTAATATATACCGCTGATAGTTTTTAGTATGAAACATATTTTATTTTTTGATATGTTTCTAGTTTAAAAAGTTATATAAAATTTGATTGAAATTGATATACTAGATATGTTACACATGTATAAAATTTGATACTATTTTTGATACGTTTTGTGTTTTTGGATATTGTTAATTATAATGAATGACAATTTTTTTTCTACTATAGTAGAAAAGCCTTATTTCAACATGTATACTTCATGCCAATTTTAAACACTATCTCATAGATGGCTTAAGATGGACACCTATTATTCTACGAGTACTCGATATATTTCTACATCTTCAAAAATCGCACAAGGAGTAATTTCAGATAATGTTTTTACATTGTTTATGTCTTTACATAGTTATCACATTTGTTCAATTTTTTTCAGTGTGACTTCTTTTCATTACATCGACATGGGTTGCTTAGAGAAAAAAAAATCTCCATCTGCTTTGCCCATAAAAATAAAATTAATTTTTATCTGCACGATCTCCATCTTGTTCGTATTTTGTAGTATTACAATTCCTTAACTGGTCTTAGTGGGAGTAAAATTTTAGAATTATG
The DNA here is from genome assembly GCA_027705065.1 of Solanum peruvianum. Classification (NCBI taxonomy): domain Eukaryota; kingdom Viridiplantae; phylum Streptophyta; class Magnoliopsida; order Solanales; family Solanaceae; genus Solanum; species Solanum peruvianum. The sequence goes on from JAKWJD010001761.1 coordinate 65,547,865, forward strand.
ATATTCGGATTTAGATTTGATATGAGACATTACTATCATTTGGTAGTTGGTATTTCCCGAATCATATATCAACATTTTCATTACTTATTAGTATAAAGTCCAGTGAAGAAAGTTAAAGAATGAACATAAACAATCCAAATACATGTCTTTTCGTTGTGTCAAATTGTTTTTCTTAATGTCTTCTTACTTATGACTTCTGCGCATCCACATAATAGAAATGATTGAAAAATAGTAGTAATTTTTAATATAATCGGCTAAAATTTCAATAGGATATTACTGAATACCATATCAAATCAAAACTTAATTTACTGATTACCGAATTAAAATTTAAAATTTTAATATTTGATATCTAATTTTTAGTACCAATTACCCGATTATCGCATCTGAAATTCGATAATCCCAAATCGAGTACTGAACGCCCACCCTAGGCCGCTTAGCACTTCTCAGTTTTGAATTCTGGATAATTTCGTAAGAATTTAATATTTTTAGCATTTTGATATTATATTAATCGATAAAAGTTCAATGAAATAGTTGCAATTTTCTCTTCTTTTTTGAAACATTGATCTAAGTTCGTTGTAATAATATCTTAATGTGTGTCTTAATTATATATTCTTATGCATATTTAAATCTTGTATATTAATAATCAAGTCTACTTCAACCTCTAGCATTGGCAATGATAAGTCGATCATTAGAAAATCTCAAAAGAATTTATTGATATATAGTACTACTTATAAAGAGATTTATCATAAATCGATTTTTTTTTACGTATATATACGGTAAAGTGAACTATCATAATGAAATTACGCGTAAGTTGTCTATTTAAGCTATTTGAAAATTGTTTGGATGATTGTAAGCTTACCCAAATAATTATGTACTTAAATAGATACTCATAATACGATGTATTTATAGTATTCTCATTAAATATTGTTCTTGTTAAAATATTACTTCGAAAGTAATTTGAGTGATGGACAAAAAAAATACATATATCTAGTAATATGCATAATAAATTTCCTCGTAAAAAATCTTTACAGAGACAAAATATTGATTAAGAAAATATATGACTTAAGTAAAATGTACATAATTTGTATTGACAATGATTTTATGGTTTAAAACTAGAGAGAACACGATGTCAGATACACTTATACATTCAGTTGGATTCTGAATCTCATGTCCAATGTCTCAGGTTGGGCCAAAGGTTAGGAGTACGATCCAAGGGCTCGAGCCTCGATGGATAGTAAGGGAGGGTGGATCATTCAAAAAAAAAAGTTGCATCAAGTTAGACAAGTTATTGCACCATCGATTTTAATTCAAGTAACTTCTGATTTTAGTCCAATTCATTTTTATTAATTTAGTCTATTTGAACTTGTCCAATTCCAATCTAATCCGTTCATTTGAAACATATCAGACTGCTTTGTAAATTGCTAGCTTGACTGCTTGATTAAGCTACACTTTTGAATTACTTTTAAATTATTTATTTATGATATTTGATTACAAGCTTATCTAATACAATATATATATATATATATATATATATATAATATATATATATATATATATATATATATATATATATTTAATTAAATGAATAACCACAAATACAATGCATTTTTATATAAAAAAAAATAATAATAAAAGTGTATTAAATGAAATATATTACGTTACAGAAATGTACATATCCTAATAAATACTTTAATTTGAGAAATGAATGGTAATCTTTAGTGATTAATAGACATTATACTGATTTGACAAGAAATTGAAATTTATTAGATGTCATTATGTTTTAAAGACACAAAATTTTATTATTTTGACGTGTAATAAATAAGTTATTTAAGAAAAAACAGAAAAAGAATTACATTAATCTTTGAGTCAAAAGGCAATAATGATTTCAACCCACTATAAATATCAGTAGAAAGTATCTATTCAACCACTCTAAAATATTTTCAACAAAATCACTTGTAAAAATGATGTCAATCACTATGAAATTGATTTACTTCACTCTAATTCTTTATGTCATCTTACCTTCTTATGAATGTAAGTACGGCAAATTTTACTTTATATTTCTCTTTTTACTTACAAAATAGTTTATCTTTTTACCCATCTAGCGATTTAAAAAAATCAATCTTTCATTTTTACTTTATTTTTCCATCGATGTTGAATTCTTTAGTTTTTATGTATTACATTTCGAATTTCTTTGATAAACAATCATGATTCTGTCACTCATAACTCAAAAATCTAAAACTTTTAATTAAGAGTGACGAAATGATGTCTATCTAACATAATTTTATTATAAATAAAATAAAAGTAACATACATATTATATATCTGTCAGCTATTTATATTAATTTTCCCCTTTTGTAGGTGTCAAAGGAAATAGCAACTTGAGTCCTATGGGGATCATGGGTGAGAAGACAAAACTGGTTAAGAGATGTACAGTAAATTTTGGTCCATGTGACCCAAGTTGCAATGTAAGATGTTGCCATGAGCAATGTGAAGGATCCTATAGTCAAGGACACCCTGTGGCAACTTGCAAGTATTTTAGTGGACAATATGAAAATTGCCTTTGTACTTATGATTGTCAATAAATGAGATGATTGTCAATAAATGAGATGTCAATTGATTTCATTTGATTCAAAAGAGTTATTGATTACACCTTGTTTAGATGTGCATGGTTGTCATGTATCGTTTTATAACGTATCATATTATATTGCGTATTTTATTATTTAGATGAATAAAATATTTTTTAAGAAATGTCTTATTTAATGTCATGGAACAACTGGCCTTTGCTCCTAACATATAGATTAGTCCATCATAAGAAATTCTCAAAATCTTTTATTGATACTAAATTATAAAGAGATTTATCATTACGAAATTATCGTATAATAATTAACATTTGAAAAACTTTTATTGATATACACTATATAAAGCGAATCATCATAATGAAACTATTTGCAAGCTGCCTGTTTGAGCTATTTGGAAGTTATTTGTTTGATTGCAAGCTAGTAAATTTTATGTTTAGCAAATATAAAAATTATATTTGTATGCTATGGTTATAGTTCGTATAGTTACGCTCCATAGAAATTTTTATGTTTGTTAAGGAGCATCAGATTTGTTAAATAGCAGGTAGATATTTCTTTTGTATAAAAACGCATCGATTGTATATGTATATCGGTTATATAATTGTATATATGTAACTACTATATATATGTATTTGTGATTGTATTTGTATATCTGCATACAATTTGATGTATATCCAATCTCTTTCTCGTTTTATACAAACACAAATTATATTGAATTTTTATAATTTGTGTTTGTATAAAGCGGGAGAGGGAAAGAATTGGGCAGGGGAAGATTTGTATTTGTATAATTACAAATGTATAGGATAGAGAGATATGTATTTGTATTTTGTATTTGTATATTTGTAAGTGTATGGATGGAGAGATATGTAGTTGTATATCCGGTCTTCTCATTTTATACAAAAACAAACATAAACTATACATTTGTGTTTGTATAAAGTGAGAGAGATTGGAAAAATAGAAACGAGAGAGAGGTGAGAGAGATAAATGAAAAGAGAAAAGAGGCGAGCGAGGTGAGATTGGCGAGGGAAAGGAAGAGACGAAAGAGGTGAGAGAGAGACCTTTGTACGAAATATGGGGTGTTACAGTTTTAGATTCCAATTTAGTGTTAGATCTGGAGTCGGGGTTGAATCACGGATCGGGGTCGAGCTTTGTGTCAGGGTCATATCTTGATTAGGGTAGGGTATGTTCCCAAGTTGGGATCTGGTTTCGATTGAAGGTTGGATTTCGAATCTCATGTCTTATGCCTCGGGTCGATGACAAGAGTTAGGAGTAGGTTCGAAGGGCTTGAGCCTTGATAGATAGTAGGGAAGGGTGGGATGGATTGGAGGAATGTGGATCATTCAAAAAAAAAATTGGCTCAAGTTGGAAGGATTATCAATTTTAATCCGAGTAACTTTTGGTTTTAGTTCTAATTCATTTATTAATTATGTTCATTAGAACTTGTCCAATTTCAATCCATTCCGTCCATTGAAACTCATGTCTATCTACTTTGTAAATTGTCTGTCAGATTAAGTTTCATGCTTGAGTTTCTTTTTAAGTTGTTTGCTTGAGCTATTTGATTGCAAGCTTATCTAAGACATTATATATTTAAATGAATAATCACAATATAATGTATTTTTATAATAAATATAATATAACACAAATATATTTGTGTTAAATTAAGTTTCATGCTTGAGTTTCTTTTTAAGTTGTTTGCTTGAGCTATTTGATTGCAAGCTTATCTAAGACATTATATATTTAAATGAATAATCACAATATAATGTATTTTTATAATAAATATAATATAACACAAATATATTTGAATGAAATATGATAGAAATGGCACCGCTCCTAATAATTACTCATTTACTATGCAGGATTGCAATTAATTTGAGAAAGGAAGAGAAATCATTAGTGAGTAACAGACATTATACTGATTTGGACTAGCAATTAAATTTTATTAGGTGTCATTATGTTTAAAAGAAACAAAATTTAATAATGTTTACTTGTAATAAATAAGTAATTTAAGAAAAAATCAATGTAAGAATTACATATATCTTTATTTCAAAAGGCAATAAACTATAAATATCAATAGAAAATGTGTCTATTCAACCAAAAGAACTTAAAATTACTTGAGAAAATGATGTTCATCAATAAGCAATTGAATTTCTTCACTTTAATTCTTTATTGTCATCTTACCTTCTCATGAATGTAACTATACTTTATATTTTTCTAATACCTTACAAAGTAGTGTACAATCTCAACAACTATCTTTATTTTTACTTTTTATTTTTTGTTGATATTGTATCCTCTTAGCTTTTATTTATTATATTTCAAATGAGATGTCAATAGGTTTCATTTGATTCAATGAAATATTATTACACCTTTTTTTAATATGCATGCTTGTTATGTATTGTTTTATAACGTATCATATTATACTGTGTATTTTATTATTTTGATGAATAAATTTGTTTAATGAAACGTCTTGTTTAATAACGTGAAACAACAGGTAAACATAAAAAAAAAAATTAAAAAAAATAATTATTATATTTTTACCAGATCGCCATTTCAAAGAATTTTTAATCTTTACTTGATCACCAAATAGGCACTATCTTTCTTTACCAAAAGTTTACTTGTGTTACAAATTTTTGCAAATTTCACGAGCGAAACTAACATATATTATTTAAAAATTATATTAAAAATACTATTAATTACAACTTAAAATATTTAAAAACATAGTAAAAATTTGATTAAATCTCAAAATTTAAAACACGTTTCATATTAATTCGGACAAGAAAAATAACATATATTATTTAAAAATTACATACTTGAAATACTTTTTAAAAAACATATTAAAATTTAATTAATTCTGAAAATTTCAGATGTTGTCACATAAATCATAATAATTAATAATTCAAATATTTGAAAATTAATTCACTCTCGAACATATCCGAAGATATTATTTAAAAAGTGGGAAAATATTAGAAATTTCATAATAATAATAATAAATAACTTTATAATTTATTAAAAAGTGATCCTCAAAATAAGATGAAAATATTGCAAAAAAATATATAAATATTAGTACAGAAAATTTGTAAATACTATCCTAAGAGACTATTATTTCAACGATGTAAAATATTTTTCCAGGATTAAACAAGCTATCTTAAATTAATAGAAATAGCAGGAATCAGCAAATTAATTGTAGCCATTCACAAATGTTATGCCTTTTTATAGGCAAAATAAATTGTAGCCAAGTTTCCAAATTCATCCATGCAAAGGACAAGTGTATCAAATGACTGGTCATATAGTATCAAATGCAAAAAATGTTATACAATAGCTTGGTCATTGATGACTTGTTTTTGTGCAATCAATTTTGTACACATAAAATAATCTTCTCATTTACTTTTTACATAGAGATTGTAATTTTGTTAGAATGTAAAGTATCATTACTTCTCATATTGATAGTATCATTGTAAATTGTCCTAAATTCAGTTTGTAGAATTAACATTTATTTTGATCACCTCAAAAAATTACTAGTACTCAAAGTTTTGATAGTGAAGCCTCAGATAATCAATCACACATCAATAATTTTCAGACGGTAATTCCAAATATTTATATAAAAATCATCATTGGCTTCAAAAGAAATAAATTAGAAAAGAGATGTAATCGCACGAAACGGCTCCGTGAAGGAATTGAAAAAAATCCATCCACAGATTCCTATCAGAATGCGAAACGTTAATTAAAACTTGTTATTCGTCCAATCATAGCATCTTCGGTCATCGCATTTTGCTACCGTCGACGTGGCATCGGACCGATAAAAGTAAAAATAATTTTAAAAATGGACGGAACCTCAGAGACCCGTTACAAATGAAGGCCACAGATCCCGACCATTGAACGGAGACTGGATAGAATCCGATGAATGGTGGATGAGAACGATAGTGGAAACGGCGCCGCCGCTGCTGTTTAAAGTGTCATACGGCACTTCCTATTCCTGGGATGTGATACAGATTAGCTACATATTCAAAAATCAAACGTAGAAAACCTAACAAGGTATTAAAAAGTATGTAAAATTTACAGAAGAAGGCGGAGATGAATGAGAGTAGAGAGGTGAATATCGGTTTAAATAGACAAGGCCAGGTGTGTGAGACCCTAATTCTGATGCTCTGGACCCAATTGGGCCTCGACGTTTTATTTTTATTTTTCTTAACAAGGGTAAAAATGTTATTTTAAAATGGGAAGCTTTCAAAAGTAATAAACATTAGGTCTTAAATAGGATTTCTAGCTATCGTATCACTAATTATAATTCGCATTTATATTTTGATTTGCTTCACACTTATATTTTTTATATTGTTTTGCAAATTTTTGAGAAAAAATAAATAATTATTTTTTACTCCATATTAATTGCAATTGAAATCAATACATTTTATATTCATCTTTTCTTTTCTCTCTATCTCAAATACAACGAATTGAGAGTATACGATAAGGATAGACAAAAATATCTCTCCCCCTTTCTAAACCTTGAATATGATATGGATAGACACAAAAATACATAACAAATTTAAAGAATACCGAGATGAACTCAATGAATACATACACAGGTTGATACCTAATTCAATGAAATTTTAATTTTGAATAATCAAAATCTAATTGGGATATTGAAAAGAAATTAAAATAAAAGGAGAAAAGAGAAGCGGGAAAACAGAGAGAAGTAGTAATAAATAGTGAGAGAGGGATTGAAGAGAGTGAAATTTGCATTTATTTAGGAGTTGGATTATAAACATGGTTTTTACTATTATAATAATCAACTTATATAGTGTTTTATTGTAATTTTTTAAAATATAGTTATCTATATTAAATACATAGCTAATATTTGACTTGAGCAATTTTTCCTTTTATAATTTATTTACCAAGAATTTGAGCCATAAAATTAACAATTGCTAGTGTTTGCTTGTGATTGGATGTCCAATCTCATATACTGATTTGAAATTATGATTTCAATTTCAAATTTATAAGTTTATATTTTGTTTAAAGAAGAAATGTCATTTTAAATTTCGTAAAAATAGATTCATGTTCAAAGAGAATAAATTATTTGTGTCATGTGATATGATGTGAATGTGTTGTAGTGCTAAACAATTCAAACCAAGCAAGAAAAGAACTATAGTCGTGCCTCAAGGCATATGGATTAACTATTGAAGGTAAACTTGTCACTTCTTCTGTCTTGCCCCTCTTGTGTGTATCTAGATCTCAATCTTTTTTGATACTATATCAATTTGAAATTGACCGCTATGAAGTTGTTGTTAGAGTATATATCATTAATCATGTGTTTATATATAGTATTTTAATAATTTTTAAAATTAAACATTTAAGTGAGAGATTATTAGGGTTATATTATTAACCATACATTTAGATATAATAAGTACATTATAACAATTGTGATGGTTAAAAGTCTAAGTGGGAGATTATTTATATATATACTATTAACCATATGATAAGATATAATATTTATTATAGAATAAATATCTATCCAGTTTTAATAGATCATATATTCTTTTATGGTGTTTGTTTACTTATATAGTAGATGATTTAGTGTGTAGAGTTTTAGCTTACACACAGAGGATGAAATTATCAGTTCTTATTGTTGGGAAAACGCGGACAAACACAAAAGTATATATGGTAAAAGTAATGAAATAAAATGGGAAAATAACGACACCAAGAATTTTACGTGGAAACCCTTCTGAATAAGGGAAAAACCACGGAACAAGAGGAGCAACTGATATTACTATAGTAAGGAATTTTACACTGTGTAGTCACGAATACAACACTCAAAGTAACTACTACACACTCAAAAAGAACAACACTCTTTTGGTTTCCGTCTTACTAAATATCGCTCACACTCTATTTTTCTTCACAGACTATTTTTGTATAGTCTATGGAATACCTCACTTTGCTCTCAAAATGGTTTTTCACTCTAACTTGGTGTATTCTACAAATGAGCAAGAATGCTCTATTTATAGAAGGATAAAACCATGCCTATGTCACTAATGACATATGCAAATATAGCAAAGTCAAGAATGGTTGCAAATCTTACCAATTTGCCAACTACCAAATCTTTCAAAGTCAAGAATGGTTGCAAATCTTACCAATTTGCCAACTACCAAATCTTTTCTTTTCAACTCCAATTACTATTCCTTTTTAACAATTGCTTGTACCAATTGAATAGCTAAAGTTGACAAAAACAATGGGATGGATTCAACAAATCTCCCCCTCCAGTCCCATTTACTGGAAGAAGGTATCTTCAACTTCTTTAGAGAGAGCTCATACCCACAAGTTCTTTGCATAACTCGAACTTGTCTTTCGGTATCATCTTGGTCAGCATATCTGCAGGATTTTCACTTGTGTGAATCTTTTTGACGTGAAATGATTCATTCTCCACTTTCTCACGAATCCAATGATATCTGACGTCAATGTGTTTTGTTCTTGCATGGTACATGGAGTTCTTGCTCAAGTCTATTGCACTCTGGCTGTCACAATAGACAATATACTCCATCTGATTCAAACCAAGCTCTTGAAGAAATCGCTTTAGCCATATCATCTCTTTGCCGGCTTCAGTAGCCGCAATATACTCAGCTTCAGTTGTAGATAGTGCAACACACTTCTGCAACTTTGACTGCCATGATATAGCTCCCCCTGAAAAAGTAAACAAATATCCAGTAGTGGATATTCTGTTATCAAGGTCACCTGCCATATCAGAATCTGTATAGCCTTTCAAGATTGGATTTGATGCTCCAAAACACAAGCATTCATCTGAGCTTCCTCTAAGATACCTGAGTATCCATTTCACAGCTTCCCAATGATCTTTTCCCGGATTTTCGAGAAATCTACTGACAACACCAACTGCGTGAGCAATATCAGGTCTAGTGCACACCATTGCATACATCAGACTTCCGACGACGGAGGAATATGGAACTTTGGCCATGTTCTCTTTTTCCTCCCTAGCTGTAGGACACATCTTCTTGCTCAACTTCATATGACCAGCAAGAGGTGTACTCACAGGCTTCGCATTATTCATATTGAAGCGCTCCAGTACGCGTTCAATGTACTTCTTCTGGGACAAATAAATCTTCCTTTCATCTCTAAGACGAGTAATTCTCATGCCCAAAATTTGTTTAGCATGACCCAAGTCTTTCATAGAAAAAGACTTACACAACTCTTTCTTTAGCTCGTCAATCTTGGAAGTATTCTTGCCCACAATCAACATATCATCCACATACAACAAAAGGATGATGAAATCATTGTCAGAAAATTTTTGTACAAATACACAATGATCTGAAGAAGTCTTCTTATAGCCTTGCTCCCCCATGACAGATTCAAACTTTTTGTACCACTGTCTGGGAGCTTGTTTTAGGCCATAGAGACTCTTTTTGAGTTTGCATACAAAATTTTCTTTACCATCTACTTTGAAGCCCTCAGGTTGTTCCATATAAATCTCTTCTTCTAGGTCACCGTGAAGGAAAGCCGTCTTCACATCCATCTGCTCAATCTCTAAATTAAGACTAGCAGCCAAACCTAGAACTGTGCGAATCGAGGACATTTTCACAACAGGAGAAAATATTTCGTCAAAGTCAATACCTTTCCTTTGACCGAATCCCTTAACAACCAATCTAGCTTTGTACCTGGGCTTCAAGTTGTGTTCTTCAACTTTCACTTTGAACACCCACTTGTTCTTCAAAGCTCTCATTCCCTTGGGCAATTTTACCAACTCATAAGTGTGGTTCTCATGCAAAGACTTCATCTCGTCTTGCATGGCTTCAATCCATTGATTCTTGTGCTCATCTTCCATGGCTTCCTCATAACATTCAGGTTCTCCCCCGTCCGTGAGTAACACATACTCATTGGGTGAATAACGGGAGGAAGGAAACCGCTGTCTTGTGGACCTCCGAAGCGGAATATTTGATTCGTCCACAACTTCATGAGCAACAGGATCATCAATAACAATATCATTGTTATTATCAACATCAACATGTTGATTCGATACATGATTTTGGGCGTCACCATGATTATCAAACCCAACAACATCATGCACACTTGTGTGAGGAACTTCATCATGATGAACTATACCATCAAAACTTGAAGATTCTACCTTCTCCGCTTTGTCAATATCTTCAATTGTTTGATTCTCCATGAAAATAATATCACGGCTTCTCACAAGTTTCTTTTCAATTGGATCATATAGCCTGTAACCAAATTCATCTAGGCCATATCCAATGAAGATGCATTGCCTTGTCTTGGCATCTAACTTTGACCTCTCATCTTTCGGCACATGTACAAAAGCTTTGCAACCAAATACTCTCAAATGGTCATAGGAAACATCCTTTCCATACCAAACACTATTTGGTACATCACTTTGCAAAGCAACAGCAGGAGATAGATTAATAACATGTGCAGCGGTCAATAAAGCCTCACCCCAGAATGAGTTCGGCAACTTTGCTTCAGAAAGCAAACATCTAACTCTTTCCATCAAGGTCCTATTCATCCTCTCAGCCAAGCCATTAAGCTGAGGAGTCTTGGGAGGAGTCTTCTGGTGTCTAATACCTTGATGCTTGCAGTATTCGTCAAATGGTCCACAATATTCACCACCATTATCAGTACGAATACATTTCAGTTTCTTTCCAGTTTCTCTTTCAACTGAAGCCTGAAACTGCTTAAAGACACCTAACACTTGGTCTTTAGTCTTCATGACATAGACCCAGAGTTTTCTCGAGCAATCATCAATGAAAGTGACAAAGTAAAGTGCACCACCCAATGTCTTTGTCTTCATTGGACCACATAAATCAGAGTGCACTAACTCAAGCAACTCTGTCTTTCTCGAAGGAGGGTAGGACTTAAAGGAAACTCTATTTTGTTTACCAGCCAAGCAGTGCTCACATTTTTCTAATTTAGCACTTTGAAAATTTGACAATAATTTCTTCTTGGCTAGAACATTAAGTCCTTTCTCGCTAATGTGGCTAAGCCTCTTGTGCCATAATATTGAAGAGCTATTGCTCTCAACTGCATTCACCATATCAACACAAGCAGAGGCCGTAGTCCAGTAGAGACCACGACGTTTGTTACCACGAGCCACAACCAAGGAACCCTTAATGAGCTTCCATTTTCCATCACCGTTGGTACTAACATATCCTTCATCATCTAAGACACCAACAGAAATTAGGTGCAGACGAACATCAGGAGCATGTTTCACATTGTTCAAAACTAGTTTAGTTCCAATACTAGTTTCCAAACAAATTGTACCAATACCAACCACCCTAGAAACAGTCTCATTACCCATACTCAAGGTTCCAAAATCACCAGGAGTGTAGGAAGAGAAAAAATCCTTCCTTGATGTCACATGAGATGCGGCACCAGTGTCCACAACCCAGCTTGACTCATCACAAGCAATATTTATCATGTTTGCATCAAGAACGGTAACAAGATCTTCGGTGGTGACGGTGGCTAGGCAATTTTCATTGCCATCTTGTTTAGTTTCCTCTTTGTTTTTGTTCTCCCTCTTCAACTTCTTGCAGAACTTCTTTGTGTGCCCTTTCATGCCACAATGATAGCACTCAATATCCTTAAGTCTGCCTTTGGATTTGCTCCTATTTTGTTCTCTATGCTGAGAACCACGAGTTTTATTTCTCCCCCTGGGGCCAGTTATCAGGACATCCGACGAAGAGGAACCTTGAGTTTTTCTTCTCATCTCTTCGTTCAAGACACTACTCTTGGCGGAATCCATAGAGATCACACCATCCGGAGCAGAATTTGACAATGACGTTCTAAATGTTTCCCAAGAATCTGGTAGGGAACCAAGTAGAAGCAAGCCTTGAATTTCTTCATCAAATTTGATGCCCATAGCAGATAATTGGTTCATAATCCCCTGAAAATTATTCAGATGGTCTGTCATTGGAGAACCATCATGATACTTCAAACTCAACATCTGCTTTATTAAGAACATTTTGTTGTTGCCAGTCTTTCGAGCATACAAACTTTCAAGATGCTCCCATAGGGTTCGAGCATGTGTTTCCCCAGAAATATGGTTCAACACATTATCGTCGACCCATTGCCTAATGAATCCACAAACCTGTCTATGCAACAGATTCCACTCTTCATCTGTCATTTTATCAGGCTTTACAGTGGTAAATACTGGTTTATAAAAATTCTTGACATAAAGCAGATCTTCCATTTTCCCCTTCCAAATGGCATAATTAACACCATTCAAAGTAACCATTCTACTTGTGTTGGCTTCCATTGTTTTCCCCAAAAAATATAGTTATCGCAAATCAAAGTAAATCTTTTCTGATGTGGAAGTTCAGACTGTGCTGCAACCACAGAGCATACTCAGATAAAACCTTGGCTCTGATACCAGTTTGTTGGGAAAACGCGGACAAACACAAAAGTATATATGGTAAAAGTAATGAAATAAAATGGGAAAATAACGACACCAAGAATTTTACGTGGAAACCCTTCTGAATAAGGGAAAAACCACGGAACAAGAGGAGCAACTGATATTACTATAGTAAGGAATTTTACACTGTGTAGTCACGAATACAACACTCAAAGTAACTACTACACACTCAAAAAGAACAACACTCTTTTGGTTTCCGTCTTACTAAATATCGCTCACACTCTATTTTTCTTCACAGACTATTTTTGTATAGTCTATGGAATACCTCACTTTGCTCTCAAAATGGTTTTTCACTCTAACTTGGTGTATTCTACAAATGAGCAAGAATGCTCTATTTATAGAAGGATAAAACCATGCCTATGTCACTAATGACATATGCAAATATAGCAAAGTCAAGAATGGTTGCAAATCTTACCAATTTGCCAACTACCAAATCTTTCAAAGTCAAGAATGGTTGCAAATCTTACCAATTTGCCAACTACCAAATCTTTTCTTTTCAACTCCAATTACTATTCCTTTTTAACAATTGCTTGTACCAATTGAATAGCTAAAGTTGACAAAAACAATGGGATGGATTCAACACTTATAAGTATTAAGTTTTTTGTTCACATTCTAGGATGGAAATTGGACATTTCATCGGGTACGATTGTAGCACAAGATTAGATGTAATTTATCTTGATTATGGGAACGGTATAGTTCTAACTTCTTGTGTTAGTATATTTTGTATGTATTGAACGGGACCGAGTAGAGATAGTTGTTTTATACTGACTGACAAAAGCATATTCTCTAAACTATTAAATGTACTTATATTCTTAATTTTGATATAACTATTACGATTTGTATATATTGATTATTGTTTTGATTTATTAAAAGGTGAGATTGTAAGATGGGTCAATATGTCTGGTAAGTTGGATGATAATAATATATACTTATATAGTAGATGATTTAGTGTGTAGAGTTTTAGCTTATACACAGACGATTAAATCACCGGTTCTTATAAGTATAAAGTTTTTGGTTCACAATCTAGGATGGAAAGTGGACATGCCATCGGGTACGATTGTAGCACAAGATTAATTTATGTACGATATAGTTCCAACTTCTTGTGCTACTACATTTTGTATGTATTGAACGGGACCGAGTAGAGACAGTTGTTTTCGACTGACCGACAAAAACATATTCTCTAAACAATTAAATGTACTTACATTTTTAATCCTGATATAACTATTATGATCTGTTTATATTAATTATCTTTTTGATTTATTAAAAGGTGAGATTCTAAGATGGGTCAATATGTTTGGTAAATTGGATGATAATAATATATACTTGTTAAATAATAAGTTAGTTGATGAAATCTATGTCTCCTTGATATGTTTTTTTTATTTTGAGAAACTTATAAGTTTTCATCGTGTCAAACCTTGCAAGTGGATTTTATGAATCCGACACATGAAATAAGTTAAGTAGTGCTCTAAAGAAAATTAATCATTAAGTTAAATTCGTCAATAATTTAATTTATTGATTAGTTTCTGAAATCTTAACATGGAAATTACATAAGTGTTTAAAGAGAATTACGATATATAAATAGAGAAGTACAATTACGAATTTCTAGTGAAATGATTTGTAATTTATTATGGTAAGATTAATTCAAATTAATTATCAAAATTATTTACATAATAGGAAAACTAAGTAATTAATTATAGGACAACTGCAAACACAAAATTCTAATTTGTATTACATAGCAAAGTTTGCGACAAGAAAATATTTATTACATAATTATAAGTGTATGAATAAGCGATATATGTATTTAAATGTATATATACAATTCTCTCACTTAATAAACACAGCTAAACAATTCTATTGTAAAAAGTGAGAGAGGCAAGCATATGAGAGAGATAGGAAGACAAACAATTTGTTATGAAACACAAATAAATCAAACGATATTTATTATATTTATTTTATATTATTAATTTTTTTTTCTATACAATTATCCATTAATTATATGAATTTGGTAGCATATAATTTAGCAAAACTTTTTATTTTGTTAGGACACAAAGTTATTTGATTTTCTACTTTCCTAAGATGGATTGTAAATACTGTGGTTGCATCCTTTTAACTCTTTGAACCTTTCAATGTATTAATATAGCATGACGGTTGTTTAAAAAAAAACAATATTGTAGTCTAAGATTTTGATCACCTGCAATTTTTCATTGAACCATGAAGAATTCAGTATAGTTAGTTTGTAGAATATATTAATAAAAGTAATATCAATAAAAAAAGCTGAATTTTAACAGTGAAGCCTCAGATAGTCGATCACACATCAATAATGTTCAGACGGTAATTCCAAATATTTATATAAAAATCATCATTCGCTTCAAAAGAAATAAATTAGAAAAGAATTGTAATCGCACGAAACGGCTCTGTGAAGGAATTGAAAAAATCCATACACAGATTCCTATCAGAATGCGAAAGGTTAATTAAAACTTGTTGTTGGCCCAATCATAGCATCTTCGGTCATCGCATTTTGCTACCGTCGACGTGGCATCGGACCGAGAAAAGTAAAAATAATTTTTAAAATGGAGGAAACCTCAGAGACCCGTTACAAATCACACACACAGCGGCGGAGCAGAAAGCCACAGATCCCGACCATTGAGCGGAGACTGGAGGGAATCCGATCAACGGTGGATGGGAACGAGAGTGAAAACGGCGCCGCCGCTGCTGTTTAAAGTGTCATACGGCACTTCCTATTCCTGGGATGTCTTCCTCATTGGTACAAAATAGACATAAATTCAACAAATGAGCAAAACCCTAATTAAGAAAACTAAAAACTAAATCAAAGGGCTATTAGAAGCAGCGGAGAATGAATGAGTTTGCAGAGGAGAATAGCAGTTTAAATAGATGTATGCCTGTTGAAACCCTAATTCTGAGACGCCGTTCTTGTTTGGGCTTTTTCTTTAACCCTTTTCTAATTTTATTTTAAAACGTAGCAAAAAGATTGTGCCTACAATGTTTAACTCTAATTAAAATCGCATCAATAAAATATCTTATTTTAACTTTTTATATATTTATGTGTGAAGATATCAATTATAAGTGTGATTAATCAAATTCAAATACATATTTGTTTTTAAATGATATGTCCAGGTTAATTATATATGAAAGAATACATAAAGTGTATGATCAATGAGAGAATAGGCATCTAAAATTATACTCAAAAGTATTTGTTTTTAACTTTGCCCATGGAAAAGGAAAATTTCATTGAAGATGTTGTCTCTATCAAAAAAGTGCTCACTATAAAGCTTTTAGATACATAATATGTATATCTTGTATATTTGCTATAAAAATATATTATGTTTTTTTTTTCTTAACTGAGTCAAAATTGTAACATTAAGTAATATTCTCAATATTATAAGTATTTTCTATTGGAATAATAAAATAGACTAATATCGAAATTATAGAAAAGTTGCATTGGACATATTTTATATTATACTTTGTATATTTCCTTTTTTGATTAAATAAATCAACTACTACTCGAAAAATTACTAAATAATTTTATCACGCGTGAAAAACTCCACCTCGAGAGTACGTAAAATTGAGACTATTAGTTTTTGAAATATTATTTTATAATTGTTCATTCACCAATAGATTATTTACAACCAAAGGATTCGTTTATGTATCATCTAGAACTTATTCGCAACACTTAGAATCATGTTTTGACAGAACATGATTTCATAAGAGTCCAATAACCTAAATTACATTTTATAAACATGATAAATATTTTGTATTTCTTTTTCCTTATAATTGTAGAATTCTATTTAATTCAAGAGTCATGTCAGTTAATCATTTTTAAAAATGATTTTTTACCTCATTTCAAATCTATATTTCGTTAAAAGTTTTAAAATTTAACCTGAAGTTGGATTTCAATTTTGGAAAAGTTTTCCATGATCAAACACAACTAAAATACCTGATAAATGTATTTAGTTTAAATTGATTAATTACTTTGAATCTTAAAATATACAAGTTGAGGAGTTCGTCCTGGGCTTTTATGGGCCGTAATTGTTCCATAAAGCAGGCCGATCCACTTTTATCCCTTGCACGTCAGCACTCAGTCCCAAGCTTATATGGGCCTGAGGTGGTCCAGTCCAGATTTGAATGGGCTGGAAGTGGGATAGTTTGATAAGGTATAGCCTGAATAAATTTGTATTTTTGAGAGTTATAATAATAATAAAGCATTAAATT
Source organism: Solanum peruvianum (assembly GCA_027705065.1). NCBI lineage: Eukaryota > Viridiplantae > Streptophyta > Magnoliopsida > Solanales > Solanaceae > Solanum > Solanum peruvianum. Next base: position 65,565,087 of record JAKWJD010001761.1, read on the forward strand.
TGTGTATATATAGAAGTGATATTTAGCCATAGCTTTGATATTGAGGTATTGTTCATTTAATATTTAGGTCTATAATTGCTTTCAAAGAAATCTTGGACAGTTAATTAAAACATTCTTTTAAGATGAGCGGAATAAGATTGAGATGGTTCATATCACATAAAGAGAGGTCTACGGATGCGTCAGTGAATAAGTTTGGAAGGTTGGTTGTTAAATGAAGTAAGAGACATGAGGATATGTAAGTTGATTAGACTAAACATGATACAACTTTAGTTTATTGAATATATACATAATTATAGATGTGATGGTTTTGATTCGTGAGTCTATCAAAACAATCTCTATCCACAAATCCTGACTATATCCTACCCTCTCGGGACTCCACTTATAAAAATACAAATAAGATATTGTTGTGAAATTGAAAAAATTATTTTTATTTTTAAAGCGAAACAAAATTTGAAAATTATATGGTGATTGACCATGAAGACAAATTAGAGTTATTTTTTTATAAACGATTTGGAGTGAAGTGGTGAAAATATCATTTTGTTGTATTCTTGAAATCTATGAACGTCATATTTTCAACAATTTCAACTCCGAAATAAAATAAAAAATCTTTCTTAGTGTTCAAACTCTCTTCAAGTTTTTTGGTGTAGGTGACAGTTAGGATTCGACTATGACTGATAATGACATGACATATTATAAGCCATTTTCAGCATTACTTAATATGTTTGCCAATGCATATTAAAATTGACCTGTCTAATGTTTGAATTGGATATACGTACTGATATTCATTGAATCATATAAGATTTTAAAATGACAAAAAACCAGTCTTATATTTATAAATAAATTATTAGTACGTAGTAGATAGATGCATTCTACTAAACTAAACAAGTTGATTTGGCAGCTAATAAAAAAGGTTATTGTAAATTTAATTACAACACTGAATCTTTTTTTTTTTTTTTGATAGTCCGATCAATCTGAATATATGCCGAATAGACCAACTCAAGGAGAAAGTCTACTGAAAAGCTCTATTTGCAATAAATGAACTTAAAGGATAATAAGAATTAACAATTCACAGAATTATCGTGTATAAGGTAATCATATGTATATGAAATATATATATATCACACTCAAATTTTGGTGTAAAATTTAGGGCAACTTTCATATATAGCAAATAAAAAATTCATATTTATATGTTATAGCAAAGTTCGTATAATTGCGCTCCATAGCAAACATAGAAACTGTATAATTCGCTATACATATACAGTTGAAGCAAATTATATAAAACGAAGTGTATAAAACAAGAAAGAGAAAGACACTTGGGCAGAGAACTGTATAAAAACGAATTGTATTATTATAAGTGTATAGAACGATTATATACAATTTGAATTTGTATAAAATGAGAAAGAGAGAAAGACAAAAGAGACTTGACAAGGAATATACAATTGAATCGAATTGATTAAAACGAGAAAAAAGAGAAATTAGATACAATTTGAAAATTGTATAAAACGAGAAAGAGAGAAAGACAAAAGAAACTGGGCAGGGGAGTATTTTTATTGTATAATTATAAGTATATAGGACGAAAATATATGTATTTGCATGTGTATATACAATTTTCTCACGCTTTATATAAACAGAAACGCAATTTATACATTTCGCTTCTGTTTGTATAAGTGAGAAAGGTGAGGGCAGCGAGCGAAATTCGGGAAAGTGGCGAGCGAGATCTGGAAGAGGGGAGAGAAGGGAACAAAAATATATGTATTTATACAATTTTCTCTGCTTTACACTATTAGAAACAATTTTTATACACTTGTGTTTATATAAAAAGTGAGGAAGCGAGCGAGAGATTGGAGGAGAGTGGCGAGCGAGATATATGGGAGAGAAGCGTCTGACAATTTTTTGTAAACGTTTGCTATGGAGAACAATTAAATTAAACCCTAGCTACTTCATTTATTTTAGGTTATTAGTTTGCTATTATATATAATTTTTCATAAAATTTATGTGTGCTCTTAAACATCGATATAAGTTTACTATATCAAGTATATTATATTTTTAATTATACGTATTAGTATCAATAAATCATAAAATTCCATGTTTTTTTCAATTGAGATCTACTTAAAATTAAAGGATGTGTTGACTTATCCATGTATTGGGCATATAATTTGAATTTGAAAGTGTCTACTGTCTAATATGAATATTTTACTACATGTATTAAAATATTCAATTACAATGTATCGTAATTTGAATATCTATATAAGAATTTCACAACTAAAAAGTTAATAAAAGCCAATGGAACAAAACCAACAAAGTTTGTCGATTTTTCAATAATTATTAATTAAAAGAATTGACGTTCGTCCATTGATTTTTTTAATATAAAAATTTCACAACTAAAAAGTTGATAAAAGCCAATGGAACAAAACCAACAAATTTCGTTAATTTTTCAATAATTATTAATTAAAAGAATCGATATTTATCCATCATAAAAAAGACGATATCACAACATAAAAACGAAAAATGAATAGTTGGTTATTTGTGGATAAAAAAAAACCTTATGCATCATGGAATCCAATTGCATTATACATCCCCACTAATATATATATATATATATATATTTATTTATTTTGTAATAAAATAAAAACATTATATCTATATTATTGTGTTATATAAATCTGTCAGAAAGTGATAGGAAGTATTCCATACCATAACATGCGGCAACTTGGCTAGATCTATATCTATATCTATAATGCAAAAATTCGTATTGGCACGGACTCAATAAATTAAAATTAAAGTAATTTTGTGTATTTTTTAATTTTAAATTATATTTTTATTTGATGAATATTCAATAATGTTATCAAATTTATTCATGTTGAGACTCATTTATTGACATTTTCTTTAATTGATGGAAGTTTAAATTATCAATGAGTGTGTTAATTAGCAATATGTTTTTGGCATAAATCCAAGTACATTAACAAAAAGGTTTGGATTTCGAAAATATTCTTAAAACAAAATAAACATGTCAATAAAGAGGTATCTGACTTTATTAGCGTTGAGATTATGATGATATAAATGATTAGGTACCCTCTAAATTGTCTTATCCTCATATTTTAACCTCTTGTTCTTGTCTTCATTAACAAATTGGGCCCCACCCACATGATTTTCCAACGATTAAGATACGTCCAAATACTTTTTTTAGAAAAAAAATAATACTTAGTAGGTCCCTTAAATGAAATTATTGAGGGACCAAAAATTATAGGAGCAATTGCAGTAATAGAGTTCCATTATTATAACAAAAAATTACAAAATTCTTAAATTGTTAATCGTTTCAGAATAAATTTTAGCATTTTAAATACTTCAAAATTACAAATAATTTATCCCTCTTGAATTGGATTTCACAATGTCAATATCCCTCGTGAATTAAATTATTCAAGCTTGATGCGATATCTCATATTTTTTTTATACGATAGTCAATATAAAATAATTGACTTGACTAATCTAATTTTTTCAAGAAATTAGAGAAATATTATATACATCTTAACTTTTTTTTTTAAAAAAAAAATTCACTTATTATTCGATATTCATATTAAAGTTTGAATAAATTCAAATTTACGTTAAAAAATTTCACATAAAAAATAAAACATTCTCTAATAGAGCCAACTCTTACCCAATGATGAAGATAAAAAAAAAAGGATCCATTTCTCTTACTACGGATGTTTAAAATTAGATCACAAGTTAATCAAAGAAGGATAAATTATCCAATTCTAAATTCTCTAAACACAAATTTAACCTTTATCGATCTAATATTATATAAATGTAAATGGTAAAACATAAGTGTGATTGTTATCTTTTTTTGTTAATATCTATATTTTAAATTTTTTATTATATTAAAATATATAAATATCAATTAAAATTAAATTAAATAATATATATTTAAATTATGCCAATATATAAAAATATTCATGATATATCTATCTATCTATATCTCTATCTATCTATCTATCTATCTATATATATATATATATATATATATATTTGACGTAAATATTAAAAATATGTGGGGGAAAACAACAATATACTAACGGCGCCACTTATCCAAAGAATATCCTTTTAGTAATAATTGGGTCCAATATTTCCACTTTATGAAAATTAAAAATCTATCTGTTTTTTTTTCCCCACTTTTTAGGAGTAGTAGTTTCTTTTTAGGTTCTCATGCGTTGTCTTTTTCTCTTCTCATTTTTTTTTAAAAAAAAATTAAAATTACAAAGCTGTTATTGTCATCTAAATTGTCCACTATTATACTAGTTGTCATAAATAAAAGTTAAAATTTGATGTTATAGCTACCTATACTCTTAATTAATCAATACTCATTATTGATGTTTTAAGGGAGTTCGTTGAATATGATAGAGTGATAAAAGAATGAATTTGTATCACTATTGAATATGATTTATTTTTTTTATAGAAAGTGTTTCAAACTAGACTCATATAAATATAAGTTCTTTTGTTTCTTTTTTATTTATTGTTTTGCTTATTATATTATTGTCCTAATTAAAGTTTATACATATTTCATTGATGTGTTACTAGATTCTGTCAATGTGTTAGAATATTGATTTATAAGTTCCTTTCAAAAATTCTTCTCATTCAACTAATGGAGAAAGAAAATTTTTTGTAAGAAAATATGAATCAATGCTTTACGAAGAAAAATAATAGTTATTTGCACTTAAAATTATACGTTGAGCGATGAATCCAATCAAATTTAACTTTTCATAATATATTTCTTGTTGAATTTAATTAAACTTTTTCGATGTACGTATAGCTGAACTCGACCCATATATTTTATAGTAACATTATGTGTAAGTCTCTTTCGATAGATCAATGAATTTGAAGGGCACATGACAAAAGTTAGTTGGAAAAAAAAAAGAAAAAATTATTTAAGGAAAAATAAATTTTATTATCATTCATCTTCGACATTTCAAATTTAAATTATGAATATAAATTTGTTTTTGATGAAAAAAATTTAATTCCTCAAAATAAAACTTTTTAATACAAAAATTTAAAATAAATATTAAACATCAAATAAAAACATAAAAATATTCAAATAGACATAAAAAGGAATAATTACCAGTATCAAACTTTATTCCGAAGTAACATTAATTCAATATTCATTGAAAGTGGAATAAATTTAGTACCTACCCCATGTCCCCATTACTTGTTCACACGATTAATATTTGATGGGAAACTACTTCCTTCGTACTACCAAAGAATGTTTCAAAGATTTCATCAACTTATTTTTTAGTTGACTTAGTATTGGTCTTCTTCTCATCTTTCTTAGCCCGTTATTTTCTCTGTTCATTTTTACTTATTTAATTTTTAGTTATTATTTTCTTTAAAACTTTGAGACTAAAAAGAGGGATGCTCACCGTTAACATATTTAGAAAAAACAACGTAATACTCAATGAATATGTAAAATATGAATATGACAAGTAAAAATAAATGCTAGAAGTAAATCCTAGCGATGGACCGTGTGCTAAGTTAAATGATTATTACATTGAAATTCCCATAGATCAAAATCTAAAACGGATAATTATTCTATTTGAAGTGTCTTTTTTATTATCTTTATTTATATCTCTTTTAAGAAAACATTAATTAAGGTGCATATTACTAAGATTATCTTCATTTAAAAAAGGAGATAACTATATATCCAAATAATCCTTATGCTTCATGTTTTTAAATGATTTTTAAAATTAACATATTAAAATCTTAAATAACAAATAAGAAATATCATATCGTATTGTACAGAAAGTTTATGGATTTATATTTAAGAAAATTGAAGTGTGAATATTTTTTAATCGCACGCTAAGGCTAATCATTATGGCAATCACGGACTATAAATGCACTGACACATTAATTAATTTTTCATATAAAGTTAGTATATTAATATTTAAATATTCCTATTATCTTATGAAAGACGTCGGCCAAAAGCAACGTCAAATTCTATAATTTGAAACTCTAATTAAAGGAGCAAATATATAATGTATTATAAGAAAGTGATTATAAGAGGTGGTTCGATAATGTTAAATAAGATATCTGTTTTATACTTTCAAATTTAAGAGATTTTATTTTTAATAATAATTAGTTATAAATTATTATTTTTTATAAATATTAAATATTATTTATAGAAAAAAATATTTTTTATAAAAATAAAGGAAATTTTAGAATAAACTTGACATATTCAAAGTACTATTATCTCCTGAAAAATAATTTAAAATAAGATCGGTTATATTATCAATTGAAAACTTGAAGAAATCATTTATATAAAAGTTACTACACCTTCCAATTTTATATGTCACCTTTCGGATTTCAAGAGTCAAGCAAGTCTATCTTTGATCGTAAGTTTTTTATAGATCTTTTAAATATTTTAAATTATCAATTATTGTGGCTCATAATACTTTTTATGTAATTTACAAATATATAAATTTTATTTTAAAAAAATTGAAGATTCCATGCGCAAATATCCTATCAAACTTAAATAGTTTGCCTCTCAAAATATAAAAAAGTGTCCTATAAATTGGGACAGAAAGAGTATTAACATTCAAGTTTAGGGCTCCGCTTAATTTTTATTTTAGACCACTGATATGCTTGAGCCGATTATATATACATATATATAAAGAAAAATATGTTGGGTATCCAGGTACATCATGCGAAAGTTTATAAATTACAAATTATATGATTGATCAATCAGATCGATAAAAATTTATACTAAAAGCATAATATTATTATATGAAAACTGATAGAAAAGAAAATCAAAATGTAAAAAAATATTATATTAGAACTTTAAAACTATATAAAACTAAATTTGATCTTTCTTTTAGGTGTATCTTTTTTTAGAGTATGCTTTTATTTCTGTTGAGTTAGTAGAGTATTTTAAGTAATGGAACTAAATATTGCCTCACCATTATTGGCGATTTAGTTAGCATCCACTATCGAATATAATAAAATTAAAAAGTGATCAATTAATATAAGACGGAGAGTATAAACTTTATCCCGTTGAAGTGGATTATTAACTAATTAAATTATTAACTAATTAAATTACTGAATCAATTATTAACTAATTAAATTATTGAACCAATTAATTGATCTTTGCCTAAAAAACGATTCCATGCACCATGTGTAACATTAGTCATCTAAGAATAATTCAATGCACATATATCTAAGGATGATTTAATTAATTTCACATATAAAAGAGAAAAAATGAGGAGACAATTTCAAACTTGTAAAGTCCTCTCTCATCGTTCACTTCACTTTTAACTTATCCATTACTGATAACACTACTAAAAATAAATTTATTTTTTCTAATTTAGTTTAAAGAAATAAGAAATAATTTATTATTTAATTCTCAATTTGACCCTTATTATTAACCAAACATGTTGAATTTATAATATTTAATGACTTATATTATTAAATTGTCATTTATTATAATTTCTTAATAGATACTTCTATTATATTAAAAATAATTGTTTAACAATACTTATCTAATTTAAAAAATCAAGAGATAAACCTTTTCTCCTTACTATTAAATATTAATTCAAAAATAATTTTAATAATATTACCTATATTATTTATTATTTGTCAAGGGTGTGCCAAGTCAAAAACCAATCTTAATAAGTAAAAATGAATCGATGAAGTAATAACTTGTAAACTCTTAGTTGTCTTGAATAACTAGAAAAAAGAGCATGTGCATATATATAACCAAAGTAAACGAAATTTATAATATTCACGTGGATATTTATATATATTTAAAATACACAATTAAATAATATAAAATAAAATATCTTATAATAATAATTTTAATTAAAATTTAAATATATTTCTAAATATTTTTTTCAATAAAATAATTAATGAAATACTCGCTCATTCAATAATTTAGGTCACAAATATTATATCAAAAAAAAAAAAGTTTGGTTAGTTGTGTAGAGATCCCTAGAATATGGACAACACATTCCCATCTTTCATGCACACGAACCACACATCGTTGTTGTGCTTTCCCTTGTGCTCACGTCTTCCATATATTATTAAAAATATCTATTTCTCCAAACTTTGCTTCGCTAAAATATTAGTTGTGAATTTAATAATTGTAACCTTACTTAGAACAATATCGAAGATATAATAAAAATGTGAAATAACCCTAGAATTAAAGATTGAAAATCAAATTTTGAATAGATAATCATATTATATAAAAACAAACAAGTAAGATAAAAAATGAAAAGAGAGGTAACAATTAGATCAACAATAAAAGTTGTTTCCTCTGTCCATTTCTATTGTTTTTTTTGAAAATTAATTTGACTAATTTTCAAAGTTAATTAGATAAAATTAATTTAATTTTGAAATAAGAAGTTTAAATATTTAAAATTATAGAAAAAGTAATATATTTTATAATTTTTAACATATCAATATGAATATATCCTAAAATATTAATTAAAATTTTTAAAATTTTAACTCTAAAAATGAAAAATATGAAAATTAATAATAAACAGACCAAGTAAAACCTAACTTTTGAGAAAAAAGAAAAGAAAAAATTAAGTTTAAACTTTTTTAAATGTCTTATTAGGATGCTGTATTAAAGTACAACAAAAGTATTTTCTTCCTATTTTTTACCCTTACATATTTTTCATTTTTGGATATTGAGTTTTGAACCGGTCCAGCGGGGTTAGAAAGAATTTACTGTGTGCGCAGATATAAATAGATCAATCAATTTATTGTGTTTGTGGGTCTCTAGAAAATAAATATATGCATTTTATTTCATATATTTGTATATAAGTATAAGATATATGAAAATATCATTAAGTTCGACTATACCTCTATTTAATACGGTAGCTCTGTCCCTAAGTGCGACTTATATCTCATTAATTTGAGAGTTATTGGTAGTGATCATACATGTATTAAAAGTAATTTTTTACTCAAAATTAATAATAAGGAATAATTTTAAAGACCTTCGCATTCAATCATATTGACATCCTCCATAGCTTACGATATTACTGCATAACTCCCTTAGTTTTTTTTAAATAATTTCTTTTAATCTATCTTTTTATTAATGTAATAAAATAAACGAATAATGCATAAAATGAACTTGACATCAGTTGACAATAATAACCTTCAATATTAAATGCGTAGACACTTAAACTTTTATAAAATTGAACAAGTAGATACATATATCCTACCTGACATAATACATGTAGAATAATATATAGGATTTAAAAAATTCCATGTTGAATAATCTCTTCTTATTCAATTTTATATAAATCAAGTATCTACTTATACATACTTAAAATTAAAAATTATAATAATTAACTAACATCAACTTTAACTCCTATCAAAATGAGGGATGTGGTTTCTAGATTTATAGCTTCCTGCTATGACAAGGACAATGCTGGCGCGAGACGGAATCACATTTACGTCTAGACCTTTTCCCAATACACCAATCTTTACCATTATACCCCTCAATTTGGGTGTATATGATTTACATTTATTTCGAGTTTTTCAAAAAGGTATTCATACAGACATATACTTTCAACGTTTTATTTATATGTCAATTTTTTTTATTTTACACTTATTTAAGAAATTATGTAAATTTATTTTTCTACTCTTATTTAATATATTATTAAGTAAATTTTATTAATGAATGATAAAATTAATTAACTATTTTATTAAAAATATAATATAATAATTTATGCATAAATTTCATAAAACGACAAGTATTATAATTTAGCTATTTTTAGGAAGAAATGATGTATAAAATGGAAGGAAGGAGTAATTATTTTTTGCTTAAAATACTTCTTTAGTTGTATCAAAATATTACCATCTTATGTATTTCGTATACATTATTGTCATTCTTATGGGTAAAAATGTTTTTTTAACCTTACTACTGGTTAACCGACTTACTAATATCTATAGATTATAATTTTTATTGAATCATTTAGAATTAAAAGTCTCAAAAATCTAAAATATATGCTAAAAAAATAAAAATATTTATGAAAAAATTATATGAATTATATATATATAAAATAAAATATCACGATTTGAGTTGGCTTCTTTTAGTTAAATCAAATCAATCCAACTCAAATAGATAAAGCTTTTTTACATTATCAAGATAAATTAAATCAAATCACTTATCAAGCTTTTTGATTTAATTTATAATTTAATTTGATTTTCGATTTGATTTTAAACATCGGGCATCAACAAAAAAATATTCCAAATTCATTTCACTTTATTTCTTTTTCGTTTCCCCCAAAACCAACTAAAATAGATAACCTCCAATTGAATTTCTTCCTTTGTTCATTCAATTTTTCGTCAAAAACGTGTCCAATTCCTCTGTTTGCCACCATTTCTACCTTCTCTGCAAAGCAATCCTCTTTTCAAATTCTCCAATATTCACACAATCTTCTTAAATGCAATTCACAAATCCCAATTCTATAGATTATATGTATCTATAGATTAATTTTCATTGTATAAAAAGGGGTTGGCTGCATTTAGTCTTTTTGAATCACTGACATACTGCTGTGGAAAATTTTTTTGTTTTTTCGATGGTCCTGTGGGGTGTTTATGGCTACTGATCGCTTTTGACAGGCTTCTTCATTCGGCTATATCTCTCTCTTTGTGTTATGAAGAAGCCCTGTGGTGAATTTTTATTTTCAGACCTGAGTTTTTCATCTTCTGGGTTGTTGGATGAGTTGAATTTTTCATGGAATTTCGTTGATCCCATTTTTATTCATCCTGGTAATTGGAATTTTATAACTTTTTTGTTTTCTTCTCAAATTCGATTTTTTATGGGAATTTGAGCATATGGGTTGTTTTAATTTGTTGGGTTCTTTTTGAATTTTGATGGAGCAGTGATTGGTGGTGCGAATTTGAAGAGGGGTTCATGGGGAGCATTGATTATGGCAAATGTGTCTTTCCCTTGACTAGTTTGCAAATCGGGTAACAATATTCTTCTCTTTTCAGTATTGATTTGCAACGAATTCTGTAAATATAAATTTTGTGATATTTCTGTGCTGAGAACTTTTTTACTTCCTGTAAATATACCAATAAATCTTGGAGCTTTGTTGCATTTAAACAAATACTTATAAGATAATTATCTGGCTCTTGCTACTCTTTTGTTTGTTAGATAAGTGGAGCTAATGAGCAAATTTTGTGGATGATAAATCTTGAATTTTCATTACCTGCTACTTGATGATTTCTAGTTTTCTTATCATGAATAATTTATTTTTACATTTCTCTCTCCAACTCACTTTGTGATGACAAACTTTTTGGTGAGTTTGTGGGAAGTTTGAGGAGTTTGTTAGAGTCCAACTTGCATTAAATTGACAGGATGTATGTTGTGAATGATGGTCTTTTTTGGACTTCAATGAGGAGAGTTAGTTCATGCCGGGTGTCGATGAGGAAAATAAGCAATCGAAAACAAAGAGGATTTCCTCAATATTTTTTTAATGTGAATGGGGCTTTCCATTGTTATAGACCCAGAACCAGCCTGAAAACTACTTCATTTCAGAAAGGAACTTCAGGCTTATTCTCATAACAGATTCATATTAAGAATTTGGTGTTTGCATCATTGAGGAAGCCGCTTGAAGTTACCATATGGTAGGCTCTAGGAATGAAGTTAAAAGGGTTAGGAGAGGTTGTTTACTAAAGCGAAATCCATGATTTAAACATTGTGGGTTCAAGTTTGAGGTTCTAATGCTTTGCATTTGATTTACTAGGTTCGCAATCTGTAATTTGTACTCATCAAAGTAGATTTTCTAACACATACACAGTTCCGAGCCAAAGCTATTGGGTTTGAATGAATCCATAAGATGTATGCTGGCTCCATTTATGCTTATTGCGTCGCTGGGCAAATAAAAAGATCCTGTTGCTGACTAATGTTTATGTAGCAGAATTAGTATCTTGGAGATTTTGATATAGCAGTTAAAATTCATATTAAGTTCTAAATTTATGTATGTTGCTATAAACCATTAGTCGACAGTTGTCTTTTCAGTTGTCTTAATATTTAGATACTGATACTATTTTTTTTACAGGGACTTACAGTCATATCTATCACATCTTCACGTTTTCCTCGCCCCTGAGAGTAAGAGATTATACATCTTGGTCGACAACCGTCCATGGCTTAGAGATCTTGTCTCTAAACCTGCACACTTATGGCAATTGATGGTTACCAAGGTTGGTAGTGCATTATTTCCCTATTTTCCTTTTTATCTTTCCTGTATGTTTAACTAGGAATTTGTTTTTCCAAATGCAGTCCAGGTTATCTCCCTTTGCAAATACCAGAGGGAGGAAGCAGAGGAAAGAGAATGGAGATATAATGGATATAAAATCTAATCCAGAATTAAGCACGAGTGAATCAGAAAACGTCAGAAGATGGTTTCCCTTTCTTGATGCTGTAACATTGTCAAAGAGGAGGGAATTATTACCTGTAAAGAAATTGAGAAACTCTTTGATCTTGAATAGCAAATTACATAGGACCTTATATGGGTTCATTGTGTTTGAAGTTGCGTGGAGTGATGTGCGTGGTATAAATTACTTCAATGAGCTTCAGGTATAAGTCACTTCCTTTGGTTGTTTGACCTTTTAAATGTATGCTCCTAACTTGTTTTAAAATCTTGGGCAGACAGATACATCACTTGCCATAGAAACAAAGTTCATGAAAAGATGGGAATTTGATAGTGTAGCACAAGCTGCTAAATGCATGTCGTCATGGTTTTCTGGGACTCCCACAGAACATCATCTCCTGAAAGTGTGTTTGGAATCTACTATAGGTATGCTTTATTCACATTGTATTTGATACTATGCTTCTTTATTTGATTCAATAAAATAGTTACCTGGTCCTATCTAGGGCCAGTGATGACTTCAGCTCTTCCTGCATTTTCCTTTGCTTTGATTTATGCATGTAGAGATCCACTTCTTTGTGTCTTAAGTGTGCCTATAAGAAGTGAACCATTTTTCCTTGGTTGGAGGAGCTCTACAGAGTTATATAGTGAACTGAAAACCACTGATTATCTTGGGATAGAGAGTGCAAAATACCATTGGCATTTTGGAAAAAAAGAGATTCCAAAGTTTCTCACTCAGTAATAGTGATTGTACTTTCCATTGAAACTTGTTCTAATCTGCTTTCATTAAACAAATATTTGGTTCAATTATTAGCAAAAACCCATCTAATCAGCTGTAAGTTAATTTCTTCATATGTACTTAATGAACTCCTCTACTATGCTTGTGAAATTCTTACATGTATTTTGCGGCAAACTTTTACAGGAGAGGTATTTTATGATTCTCAAGACATTTTCCGGGATACTTCTGATGTGGCGGACAGTGATATTTCTTCTGCCAATTCAAGTGACGATGATGAATCTCCTTGCGGTTCAATGAGAAGTTTCAGTATGTACCCTGCAACAGAAAATGGTGAAATTTCTCTGCATACACCAAGTTCACTTGATGAACCTCATAAGAGAAGAAAACTTTTGAAGTCTATCAGTAAGCGATTCAATGTTGATATGCTCTCTGAGGAGCCCTTTTCTGAATCTATTGACTCACAACTACATGGTGAGCCCTCTGACAGAAGTACTTCTGAAGTAGTTGAAGCCTCCCAGTACAAAGATATTTTGCTTTTGTTTCGGTTTAATCATCGTGATTTCCCTTTCAAACTGAGAGATATCATTCTTTCGGACTTACGGCTTCTTAGACTACTGGAAGCTGGGCTTCCTTCATGGGTCATATTTCTCCAGTCCTATCCAGTATTTTGCCATATTTATCGCCCATGGATGTGCCCTCTAGCAAGATTTTTATATGTCATAATCTCTGTGGTTACTGTTCTGATTGGATTTTATGATCTATACAAAAATGTACCTGTACTCAAAGCGACAGCATCTAGTTTGTTTGGTCCACTTTTTGATTGGATTGAAACATGGGAAATGGTATCAAGAATTCAGTACTTGGGAACCATGCTATTTCTGCACAATTTTCAGAAGGCCTTCAGGTGGTTCCTCATGACAATGCGTACTACTCGGTCATTTTTCTCCGTTCTCACACAGCCAATGGCAGGTCCACTTGTTGAGTTTGTGGGATTCTTCCTTCCTTACTCGACTATGTGTGCACAAATTATGGAAGATTTCTTTTCCGTGATATGGTTTACAGTCTGGTCTTCTTATACCTTGGTGGGAAAAACCATTGAGATTTTATTACTGCCTCTCTGGTATACCACATCGTTTATTTGGAATCTTGGTAAGTACATGTGCAACTGCTGAATATGATCCCAATTCTCTTGCTTAAAATGGTTTATGAATTTAAAATTGGTATTCTCTGTGTGAGACCTGTTTTTTCTGATCGGGTTTTTCTCAATTGCAGTGACTTATTTATTGTATCCTATCTTCTGGATTCTGTGGGAAGTAACGTATGCTCCAATTCGGCTGGTCTTTGGTTTTTCCAGCCTTCTGGGCTTTTTATGTACTTCTATATATGAAGTGATTATGGATTCGTGGCTGTTCGTGAGTAGCATCGTTCGAGTCACTTCTCAGGTGGAGACTACAGTCACATCCAGTGCTGTATCCGTATCCATATGGCGATCTCTTTGGAATGACCTTTTCTCTCAGGTAGCTCACTTGTGTCCATTTGATGCTAGTATGAGAATTATTGAAAGTTCTTGCGCTAATACGTTTCTTCTGAGTTTTGACTTTTACAGATTTTCAAAGCTCTTCGAAGTATTCTCTATGGTTTTGTTGCCTTTTTCACAGCCTGCAACAGACACCGGCTAAGGTATGGTTCTCTAGTTTGCTGGTCTCTCTTTGAGAATGCCATTTTCTATGGGTATGGGTACTCTTGAAATTTACTTCATTGCCTGCGGCCACGTAGCATTTGCAACTGACAAGATGGGAGTTTAGATTTTGAACTAAGAAGGATGGCGTGATATTTAACATAGAAAAATATAGTTAGGATGTATGGGATGGGTATGATTGACCTCCTTATGGTGGACTAAATATCTAAATGGTAAGGAAGTTGGTGTTAATCAGCAAACTATGTGGTACTTATTACTTTTTTATGTTACCTGACTGCTAGTGTATCACACGTTTTAGGCTCTATCAAAAAAACTTGTATTACAGCACAGCGCGAAAAATGAGTGAAACCTGTCCTGTTTCCTGTGCATCCTGATAAAGATTTTCTGGTCTATTGCAACTCTGAAATGCTAATAACTTTTGATTGTTTATGTGAAATCTTTCCTGGGATGTACCGTCTTTAGGATTGGCTGATTGAATCTGTTGTGCATTACATTTGCAGTATCTATAATCATATGAGTGATTTTATACAAAGATTATCCCAGCCTGGGAAAAGGTCACAGCCTGCAGAACGTGGCCGCAGTCCGCCAACATCTGGAACACAAATCACGGTATTTAGAGTCTTGTTGATCAGATTTACTAGTACATCTTATTAAAATAGTATAAATTTCTGTTAATCTTTTTGGAGGATGTTCGTTTTGATGTTGTGGTTGCTCCTTTCCTTCTGAAACTTGGTTGGTCTAGTTTTTGTGCATTATAGACTTATCTTCTGAACTTTTCAGTAACTGTTAAACTTCATCATTTTCATGCCAAATGATTATTCACTTTTGCAGTGGGTGAACACAAAAGATGTGCAGCACCAGCGAAAATTCAGAAAGATCGATTGATGATAGCAGACAAACGTCTGCACCTTTAAATTGTACAGCCGAAGTTAACTCTACCCCTGACCAGCAAGCTTTCCGCTGGTGGCATGTAAGATAAGGTCTATCTTCAAGTGAAAATATCATATAGAAAGTCAGTTTTTGCTCAGTTATTTGGCTTCTCCTTGGCTGTTGCGCCACGAGATTTTTTGTTTCAATCTACTTATTTATCGTCCCCTTAATAGTGTTCATTCAGTATGGAGCCTCCACCTAGAAGAGCTTGTAGTATACCAGAAAATGTCTTGTAAATAATGCAAACATTGAGATACTTTTGAAATACAAAGTAGAAATGTTAAATGCCTGCTTACTAACATTTTTCTTTGGAGTTGTATCTAATATTACGCGTACATGCTAGCTATAAGTCGAGCAGATAGATATAGACAAGATTGTAGCAGTATGTGTTCTGTGTTGTCTGCAATGTATGAAACCAACCAATTTAACTATACTATACTGATCTCGACCGATGGATTGACCTTAACTGGAAATGGAATAATATGTTGTTCACATATCGAACAAGATTCTTGTTTTTCATAGTGTCTAGTTCACTAGACACATACAACAAAACATTAGATTCACAGTTATTGAGGAGACAGGTTATAGGTAGAACAAGCAACACTTAAATTTCACGACAAGAAGCAACTGGAAATCTTCTTGCAACAGTAAGCAATACGTAGCTAAGTTCATACAAACGGTTAAACATAAGACGAAACCACATATATGCTTCTACAGTATTTAGAGTAGCACAAGCTACATTCATAAAAGTCTACCACCTAGAAACACAGACTATGTCCATAAACAAAAGAGATGGGACGCCTCAAATAGTTGAGCCTCCGGTTTGATGCAACATTGCATCAATTTCATCGCCATCCTCCATCTCCAGCTGAAGCAAGGAAGAAAAGTTGTTAGAGAAAAAGAACTAATCACAAGAGTGCAAACTATAAAGCATAAGAGTAAACCAACATTGTGTTTATTGTATACTATTAGTTCCTTCTTTTGTTTTTATGTGTGCAAACATGGGTCTGAGAGAGATACCTCATCTGGAGTCTGCTCTCCTCGAAGACGACGACCATCAAACAAGAATGCAATTGAATTAAAATCCACAGACTGCCGGTCACAATACGCATTCATGAGTTTCTTTAGCTGGGTGCTTCTTTTGATCCTAAAGAAGACTTCATTCCCGTCCTGCAACCAATAGAAAGCTAAAATGTAAGTCTCTCAATGTTGTCCAAATTGTTATGGGAGGCAAGAGGGCACTTCTCTTTAACAGGCACCCGTCACCATTATGATGAGATGGGAAAGATGGAATCAATCACACACAACATCACAATCCGCAATCAGATTGCAAAGCAAACAAAGAGAAATCTGAAGACAGAGTATGTAGGATCAACTACATATTCAACACAAATGATCACTTATTCCAGGTGGGCTGCTTACCTTATCTACCAAGCCATCACACATAATTTTAATATGATAACAACATAGATACGACTACGGGAAGTCGTCTACCACTAATTGATGCGAGCAATTTATGCAGAGCATCAAAGCCTACCATTGATGACTAAGGCATGATCCTCAGCGAACACCATCCTTTACACTATACCTAGAGACCTTGGTTAAATACACTATCAAATAGATTTATTCAAATGTCAAAAATATAGAACTATCTCAATCTAACACAACAAACACAGAAAAAAAGTGTCGCTTTACCAATTACCATCTATAATCCTACCCCCAACAATAACCCTTCCCCACAAGAATGACTGGAATCCCCACAAGGGAAGAAGACTATTCAGCAAACAATATCTTACTCGATCAGACACAATTGATAAATAAACCTAGCTTGGTAAATGGCTCAGGAAATTTGAGACTTCTGCAACCACAAAATGCACACCAGAGTTTTTAAGGGAAATGATGACTACTCTTTCTAAGAAATTAATCTGAAAAACATATATTATCTTCGATTAACGACACGGAGGAATGTTTTTTCACCTCAAAACACAAACAGTTACATTATTATTACTAATATACATTCATTGCAAAAACAATGATACATACACCCAACTCCTGGCACACTTGAAGCATTTCATAAGCTTCTGTATTTGCATAAAGACTATCACAAGATTCTCTAGCGGTAATAACAAAATACATATGAGAAAACTGTTCAAGCGTTCAGTTTCGAATGAGTCAGTTAATGTTTTCAAACAAATTTTCGACTTGCCCGTCAGTTATAGAAAATTTAAAACTTCCCCTGCAGCATCCAATCCAAATTTTAAAGAATGAATAAACAAGCAAACAAGACGAAACAACAATAGTAACACATTATCAAAAATCAAAAATGCACCTAGCAAAAACACCGAAACTAATATGAGATTACCCGTTTAATCATTCAGTTACGCACAAAAATTACTACTTTATTCAAGTCAATTACACATTTGGCCGTAAAATTCCAGAAAAAATAATAATTCTGTTCAGAGCTTTCAGAAATTCCAAAAAGAACAAAAGAAGAACAAAAGGTTCAGTTTTTTCTCTCCAAATTACTCGCTAAAATTAAAAAAAAAACTCTAATTTACTTCATGGTCAAACACGTTATACATCATTTACTATTTTTATTTTCAATTTTCACAGTGAAACATAGCCAAACGCCTATTATAGACTCACAAATCAGTTACAGAAGATCTAAAAGCTCAATCCAGATTTTAAAACTTACATACATACATACAAAAAACCAGACATGCTTATCTTCAAAACGAAGACTGAATCTAACACATGCTCCCTTTGTCTCAATTTATCTGATCTCTTTTTTATTTTTCGAGAGTCCAACAGTTTAAAAGATACATGAAAAATTTACGATCAAACATAAACTTATTTGAATGTCGAAATTTGAAAAGTATCAAACAAAACCCTAAGCAGGGGAGACATGAGTATAAAGAGAAAGGGGAGAAGGGCAGACCTGACTTTTGACTTTGAGATTGATGTGAACTTGATCGCCGCCGGGCTTCTTGTCTTCCTCCGCTGCTTGAGACATTTTTTTTTGTTATGTGTTTTTTCGCCTAAACCAAAAGAAGATAAAAGAGGAGATTATAGGATTATCAATTTTAAGGTTTTTCACTAATTTATACTTGTACTCTTCTCTATTCTATTTCCCATTCTACCCTTCGCGTAAAAACCACGCAACTTTTTGCCTTTTCAATTTTGTCTTTTTCCTCTTCTTTTAAGTACAATATTTTAATCAACTTGTTTTGATGGTGTATATTACTCCACATAGGATGCCAATTATTATTGAACGTGTGTATATTTATTTAGTTTTTTTTTTATAAAAGAATTTAATTATTATTAATATTTATTTAAAATTAAAAGTATAAATATCACTTGGTATATTTATGTAAGTTGAAATTGGTTACATAGTATATTTACGTATTATGTATTTAAAGAGTATGTTTTATTTGCTGATATTATTAGTTAGAATTATATTTTATCGATTATTAATTTCTCATTATTTAATTTTGAAAAGTCCAATTTCATA
Organism: Solanum peruvianum; assembly: GCA_027705065.1. Taxonomy (NCBI): domain Eukaryota; kingdom Viridiplantae; phylum Streptophyta; class Magnoliopsida; order Solanales; family Solanaceae; genus Solanum; species Solanum peruvianum. The sequence goes on from JAKWJD010001761.1 coordinate 65,584,331, forward strand.
TAGTAATATGGCATTTTATTTGTTTTTTTCACTGTTTTTTACTTATTATTTAATGGTTTGAATTTTATTCAACTTTTTTTTACAGTCCTAATTCAATTATTTTTGCCTTTTTTTTTTGTAAGCTTACTATTCTTCAAAATGATTAGTGTGGTGACGTTATTATTAGACGATGAAAAATGATATACTATAACATTGAAATTTTGTGGGATTCTATATAAAGATATGTTTAATTCGAACTGTAATTCTAAAATTGTGGTCAACTCAAAATAGGATTCTTAGAGGTTATTCAATCCTAAACTCTAGTTTAATTGTGTCTATATAAAGGCTACTAAATTCTCTTAATAGGCATCTCATAAAATTCCATAAAGAATCAAGATCTGAATACTCCACAAATTAATGGATTATTTAAGAGAGGTCAAATCTAAATCATGTTTCTTCATATTTTATTTGTGTACTTTATTTATTTTCAAATATTTAAAATTTATTGCAAACAATCTGAAAATAAAAAATTTATTATTAGAAAGAAGACTTCTAGTCATAAGTTACCTAGCGAACTACGATTAATATTAATATATATTTTTTAAAAAATCTAGTAGTATGATTCTCGAAACCTTTCATATTTTGAAGATATTGAATAATTGCATCGTATCATTGCATGTTGACAACTACAAATATTTACACTTTGAAGTTTTCAAAAACTTAAGTTTTGTTGTAATAAATGAGATATAGGAAATTAAAAAAGTGAAAATGTAATTTTTTTTTTAAAAAAAAAAGTTAAGATTGAAATGTTACGGAAAAAAGGGCGAAGATTGAAAAAAAGAATAAGTGTTATGTAATATATGAAAGCAGAGGCATCTCCGACCCTACACTTTATTTTACTGTTTAAATATAGAGTTTTCTATTTTTTTAGACAAACAACTCCACCTCCATTTTCTATTTTACTTCTAAAAAAAAAATTCTCTCTTCAATTTTTTTTTATTTTTTTTATTTCATGATATAAATCATTTATTTTTTTCTCGAATAATTACTTTATATAATTCTCATGTGATAGAAAAGTTTATTTTTTCAATTTTTTTAAATTCTTATATTTAATTCAAAAATTTTAAATAGCATAAATTGCACGAGAATATTATATAATATATAAACTAATGAACAAATTCAAATAAAATTGAAATACGATGACATAAACATTACATAATCACTCAATTTTTGAAATTATTACGTTGCTCCAATAAATACTCTATTAATGCATTATGGAATTTAAAATAATCATTTTTGCCCTTAATTTTATTATGTCTAGCTAAAAATTGTTCAAATCAGAGATTTTCATCTAACACCATTTTTGTCGTTGGAGTTGGAGCCTCTACGACATATTGAATTGGTGCGTTAAGATCATAATCATCTTCAATTATCACGTAGTCATTATATCATGTAATATTTTCTTTCTCCGAAATGTGATGGACTTGCAATAATTGCAAAACACCGAATTCTTGTTCAACATTTTATTGTATTTTATGTTGTATTTAAATTATTATGTTGTGTATTGTATTGTTATATTGTATTCAGATTCAAATTTTCATATATCATTTTAATTTTGTGTATTCTTTATAATGAAGATTAGTATAAAAATAAAATTTTCTTATCGATGAAAATTATTTAAAAAAAATACTAATTTGAAGTTCAAATATTATATATTAAATAATATATTTTTAAAATATTATATTACATTTAAAATGACTTATACATTTAATTAATGAAACTATATGTAAAATAATATATTAATTGAAAAGTAATGAAAATAATAATAAAATATTGAAAACATAAAATAGAGAGTGTGAATAATTTGGAGAACTACTATTCAACTCTATAAATTTGAATAATAGAAAGTGATTTGAAGATAGGTTGGAGTGGAGTGTTCATTCTCTATTTTACTCTTCGAATATAGAGAATGGAGAGTTAAATAGAGGTGGGCTGGAGATGGTACGAGGGCGAGGTGCGCTGGAGATGGTATGAGGGCGGACAATCAGCTTTAGAACCAAAGCAGTTAAAACACTTCAATGAATGTGGGTGCTCAACTATTTAATATATTAATTTTAAATATTTTTAATTTAAATTTATACACGTTAAGATTAGTGGGTGCTCGAACATTCGAAATCGTAGATCCACTCCTAAATATAATATAATTTGATACATTAATTAATAGTTTTTTTATTTTAATCTAATTTAAGTGACTTGTTAAGATTTTTTTTTTTTATATTTCAAAATGAGTGCATTTTTTTCAAATTTTGGGAGTGAATGAAAAATTACTTTTCTCATATTTAACCTTCTTATTAATGAAGTTCTTAACTATTTGCATATTCTACAATCTAAACAAACCACTTTATCAATGCACAAAATTTAGTAATATACATTCTACCCTTTTTGGATACATTGTGTGTTTTTTTTTTTTTTTTTTTGCTATTTGAATACAATTTTTTACTTAAGTATTTATCATTCGTAAATTTTGTTTTTACATATTTTTATTGATAACAACATGGATAGTATGGATCAAATAAAAGATTTAGAGGAGCTTGATGTACACGAAATCAAGAAGTACAATGTGCGAAATGTTCATCTAAATTAAGAGAAAGAAGAAAGAGACTATTTGTGTAAATGATCATCTCATAATTTCAAGAATTCACAAAGAAGACAACCAAACAAGGCCCATATCTCATTAAGGATAAAATTGTCAAAGAAGTAAGAGAAAGAAGAAAGAGACTATTTGTGTAAATGATCATCTCATAATTTCAAGAATTCACAAAGAAGACAACCAAACAAGGCTCATATCTAATTAAGGATAAAATTGTCAAAGAAATATCTTCTTTATTTTATTTGTAAAAATAGTAGTTTCAGCGGGGGAATCCCTTTAGGTTAGCTAAGCTTAGTGTAGCTTAATCTTGATTATTGATGGGTGAATTTTCATTGTTGATTTAGAACTTCTTAACCTTGATTTCACTTGAGATTGCTCATTTGTGGTTAAATTCAGCGGTGGCTCGACAGTGTTAAAAAAAAGACATGTGCCTTAAGTCCCCAAATTTAAGGGGCCACATTTTTTTTATAATAATAGGTTATAAGTTAGTATTATTTTTAACAAATATTAAATATTATTTGTAGAAAAAGTGAACTTTTCATGAAAATGAAGGAATTATTAAAAGAATTTGACATATTTGAAGTACTATATCTCATAAAACATAATTTAAAATAACAATGGTTATATTATCAATTGAAAACTACAAGAAATCAATTATATAAAGTTATTAACAATTCAAAATTAAGGCCCCATTTAATTTTTGTTTTATGCCACTAATATGGTTGAGCCACTCCTATATGGTTTTCAATTTGAGTTATTTCTTTTCGAATTCAAATTTCTCTTCTTCCCTGGTTGATTTTCTAATCAATTAGCCTTTCTTTCTTCTTTCTCATCTCTTATTTCTTCTAATCTATTTTACTTTTGTGTTATTTAATTTAGTTTTTTGTTTCAATTGGTTTCATCCCCAATTTGAATCTTTATATGAAAAAGTAATCGATCCAACATAAAATAATATAAAACAAATTAAGTCATGATCCATCTATTGGTTCAATTTTAACCTAACTCTTGGGCCAATATATGTCCAATTTCTTAGTTTAGTCCAAACTATAAGCCCACTCTCATGGGTTCAACATTTTAAGCTCCTTTGAACTGTAACATGGAGAGCCCCTCTCAAAGAATGCACCTTCATGAAACAGTCACTATTATTCGGTCTTACTTATTTTCATTAAGATTAAATAATTAAAATTATTTGTTTTTAGTATATGAATACACATAATTTATCTTTTCAAACATAATCAATAAACAATTCAAACAAAAGATAATTTCAGTAAAATAATGATTAAATTTGTATCGAAGATAATATTTTAAAGATATAAATAAATGTTTAAACATTGATTCTGCTTAATCTTTAGTGATCACTCTTTTATTTATTTGTTTTGTTTTTTTGACATGCTCTTTAATTAGCATTTTCAGGAACAAGCCGGCAAGTGTTCTTTTTGGAGGCATCACACGTAAAAGAAATATTGGACAAGTCGGCAAGTAGTGCTTTAAAGAAGACAACATCAAGTGTTACATCCATGGAACTTAAAATTTTACGTTTCGTCATTCTTTTAACACCTTATCTTACGCGTAGTGTTTAACATGTGATTTTATGAGCACTAACAAAGGATGAGATGAACTCAGATATGATATCATGTAAAATTAGGTATTAAACCTAACTCAAGAGTCCATCCATCCATCTCATTAACCACATATATAAAAAAAATTCGATTCTTTTTAAGAGTTTTATCTCATTTGCACACCATCTCTTTCAACTTCAAAGAATTTATGAGAATTATTATATTTTATACTATTTTTTTTTTATGATAATGTTTAAATAAATTAATTCCTACTTTAATTATTTCATTTAGTATCCACTTTTTCTGATGTGTTACTTAAATCAAGATTTTTTTAAAACTAACCCCTTTACATTTATTATAAGATAGAAATAAGAACTGGATATATTTTAATTTATCCAAATCATGCTTCAATAATCATAATTCAATCAACTACAGTAAATCTCTTACTTTTTTTTTTTTTTTTGTGGGGGCTTTTAGGTGAAAGCAGTGTACACACATTCAACAATAAAGAGGCAGACCCCTATTTTTAGAAACGGCCGATTAAGTGGGGTCTTGGAATATAGTGGGGGCCATGTGCTCTGCTTCATTGGCTTATTCATCAATACCAGGACCCACCCCCACCCCACCCCCACCACTTATCTCCTCGATCCCCTCAATTCTCACTCTCCACTATAAGGAAAAAAAATAAAAATGAAAAACAAAAATAAAAAAAATAAGACGAGAAATATAGAATACGAAAGCAATAGAAAATAGTGAGGCAAGAGACGAGAGCATTTCTTATCATTTCAAATAAATACAATATGAACTTTATTCCTCGCTTTATAGTGTAACATAGAGACATATAAGAGGTTAGTCATCAATATAATGAAGAAAGTTATGAAGGTGAAAAATTATGAGAATAATGATTATCTTCGTAATAGAAAAAGTATTGAAAATAGTGAATGAGATAACTTTTTGATATAGTAGACATTCACGTTATAATATTTTATAGCCTAATATCAATAATCAAATTCTAAAATATTACACGCAAAAAATCACACTAGGGGGATTAAGAACCTGTTTGGCTCAGCTTAAAAGCTGGTCAAACTGACTTAAAAGCTGATTTTTGACTTATTTAGCTGTTTGACAATACTCAAAATAACTTATTTTAAGTCAAAAGTTAAAAGCTGGGGTAGGAATGCTTTTTTTTATTTTAGCTTATAAACTGTTTTAAGTTGACCATATTTTAAGCTTTTTGCCCTTAATATTTTTATAGAATCTCCAAATTATCCACATAAACCTAACATTTCTTTCTTCCATTTTTCCCTTTTCACGTTTGGGATAGCTGCTCAACTTCTTCCTGTTCTTCCAATTTGAAGTGAAGATAAACCTTGAAGTATGTTTTTCGATTATTTTTTAGTAGCTTTCTTCTTTTATTATGTTAACAGCTTTTAAGGGTATTTGAGACATTTTGATTTAAAAAGCTGTTTATCAGCACTTACTTGCCAAAACATCAACAACTTTTTGTTTTAACTTCATTACTTTTATCCAAACGCATAACTGCTTTAAAAATAAGTTTCAGCACTTTCAAAAGTACTTTTTTAAAGTTGCTTTTATTAAGACCATCCAAACGGGCCCTAAAACTATAAAAATAGCTTAGACTATAAAAAAAAAACACCTCTAATGAATGTTTGAAAATATATTTTCAAATATTTATGAGGTTTAGATTAGATTTTTAAAATTTATCTCTAAAAAACTATTAATTAATAAAAAATCAAAACCATTTACTCATATTAAAAGAAGTATTTAGAACTTACCCTCAACTCCATTTTATCATTTCTATCCCACTTCCCCCTAATTTATAGCTCTCTATTACACCCTTTAAAGCACCACTCACTTTCATGCTCTGTTTCTTCATCAAGCAATAGAGCATGGAAAAACTCACCATTTGTCTTCTCCTCTTCGCCTTTTCCTTTTCCCTTTTCTCCTCCATTGCAGGTAACAACTCTGTTTCTTTAATATTTTTCTTACTAGCTTCACATTTAACATTATCTTTTGTGGTGCATTTGCAGTTGCTGGTTCAATTGGGATAAACTATGGCCGTGTAGCTAACAACTTACCATCAGCAGTTAAAGTGATAGCACTGTTGAAATCTCAAGGCGTGGAGCGTGTTAAGGTCTACGATACTGACCCTGCTGTGCTCAAAGCTCTTTCTGGATCCGATATCAAAGTTACTGTAAATCTGCCTAATGAGCTGCTCTACAATGCTGCGAAAAGGCCGTCGTTTGCTTACTCGTGGGTGGAGAAAAATGTTGCTGCTTATTACCCATCCACCCAAATCGAATCCATTGCTGTTGGAAATGAAGTTTTTGTTGACCCACATAACACGACACGTTTTCTTGTATCCGCCATGAAGAATGTTCATCAAGCTCTTGTTAAATTTAATTTCCATGACAAAATTAAAATCTCTTCTCCGGTTGCTCTGAGTGCTTTGCAGAACTCTTACCCTTCTTCAGCTGGGTCGTTCCGATCCGAATTGGTTGAACCTGTGATTAAGCCCATGCTGGATTTCCTCCGGCAAACGGGATCTTATCTAATGGTGAACTGTTATCCCTTTTTTGCTTACGAGTCGAATTCCGATGTTATTTCTCTTGATTACGCTTTGTTCCGTGAAAACCCCGGCGTTGTGGACGCCGGTAACGGACTTCGTTACTTCAGTCTGTTTGATGCCCAAATCGACGCTGTTTTTGCTGCATTGTCGGCTTTGAAGTACAACGATATCAAAATGGTTGTAACGGAAACTGGCTGGCCATCTAAAGGAGACGACACCGAAATCGGCGCTTCCGTCGACAACGCCGCGTCGTACAACGGAAACCTCGTCCGGCGGATACTTATCGGTGGTGGAACCCCTTTGAGACCGAAAGAAGACCTCACCGTCTTCCTCTTCGCTCTTTTCAACGAGAACAAAAAACCGGGTCCAACTTCCGAGAGAAACTTCGGGTTGTTCTACCCAAATGAGCGAAAAGTCTACAACATACCCTTAACAATGGAAGGTTTAAAGCATTACGTTGACCGGAGGTCACCGGCGGCCGGCGAGCAGAGAACGCAGAAAGGCGGGAAGGTGAATGTGTCAGGGCAAACATGGTGCGTAGCGAGTGGAGAAGCGGAGAAGGATCACCTACAAGCAGCTCTAGATTATGCTTGTGGAGAGGGTGGAGCTGATTGCCGTTCGATTCAACCAGGTTCCACGTGTTACAATCCTAACACGTTAGAGGCTCATGCATCATTCGCTTTTAATAGTTATTATCAGAAAAAAGGTCGTGCGATGGGTTCGTGTTATTTTGGTGGGGCCGCATTCATTGTTCATCAACAACCTAGTGAGTACACCCTAACATTTCTCCATAATCATATTTTATTCAATTAATTTCGCGTGTTGGATTTTGCATTTTTTTCAACCTCGATTACTGTGACACGTTTGACTTATGGGGTATAATGGTTGATGGTAAATTACTAAATTTAATGTGTGGCGCACTTTAAGGGGTGAATTTGCTAACGTGTACTTTCTAAGGCCCCACATATAGGTAAAATTTGTTGGTAGTAGTTAATGGTGCAATCCAGGCAGGTTAGATAATAACTATTTCATAGAATTAGTAAATCATGGAAACTACGATTAAGTTTATAGTTTAGTGATAAATAATTGAGAGTCATGATGTTTAAGTTTAAATGTTAGTGAAGATAAAAAATATTACGAGATTGTTTAGTATGAGAAATAAAAATAAATAGTGTTAGATAAAATTTATGTAACTTGTTTGGTTGTAACGTAAGTTATTGAATAAATTATTCAATATACACGATGGAATAAGTTATTTCACGATAACAAATTGTTCCCAACTAACTCCTAAATGATTTTTTTTATTTGTCTTTTATAGATAGAGTTACTTGATATTTATTGTTATCTTTTATTGTTTAGGTTACAAGTACCTCATAAAATTAATTGTTTTTAGTTTGTTTTTCCAATATTTGGTTGATTCAATGGATATTCATGGCTGGTCAAAATGACACTATAGTATTCGTATTTATTTATGATGTATGGTTGATAGTAAATGTGTTTTTGCTTTGGTACGTTAAAAAAGCTGAGAATAAAGCATTTCTTGGAATAAATTTATACATCTATCTGTATGCTTTTTGTAGATCCTATTTTCTTTTTATTAGTACTTGAAAGTTACTGGTCGTATTTTGCACATTACACCCACTCAATTTTTCTTCTATATGTTTGCACTTTTTGTTTGTTTATTTTTACATTTGAGGTAATATTTTTGTTATTTATTGTTTTTGCAGAGTATGGACACTGTGAATTACCAACTGAAGAATGAGTAGAGGGGTGGGGATAGACTGAATTTTGATAACAGCAGCTAGCTCTAATTTATTGTGTAGCTACTTTCAGTTCAGACTATTCATTTGTAACTCATTAAATTAGTTGGTGTTGACATCACCTAACTAGCTACTAGTATATGTTGCTATATTTTGGTTTTTCTGTTTATATGCAAATTTCATTTCTAATGCTTTAATTCTCTGAATCATTATTTTATATGGACTTACATTGCTTTAAACATTTCAATGAGAAATGACAGTATTTTACTAGCTAGTGGCAGTTTAAGGAAAGATTATTTTTAAAAAAAGAACTATTTCAAAAGTATCATAACATTCTTATATATAACTATATAAGAGGGTGCTTAATTTTAAATATTTTCTAATATAGATGAAAAACATCATCTATTTTACAATATAAGATTGAAAAGAAAAGGAGTGGCTTATGAATTCGTATAAATTAGGCAGACTTATATGCAAAAACAAAAAAGTAAGATCTAAAGTCAAACTTTAGGGTTTAGGGTTTTAAAGCAAACAGTTGATGGCTTTGCCACTTGCAAGAAGGAATAATATGAATATAGACGAGTAAACGTTTTGAATTTGAGTTTTCTTGAGCATGGAGTCTGAATTGATGCTAAATTCAAATTTAATAAAAGTACAGAATAAATAATGAATTTAGATAGATATCAACGCTCATCAATTATAATTAATATATCCAACATCAATGGTAGATGATCCAAAAGATCACCATATGCTATCCATTCTAACAAGTGATCTTTTTCTATTCATCTTTCTCAAAATGGAACTTACTTTTCACTCCATTTTTCTTTATAAGTCTTATGAAAATTCTATGATATTATTTGAGTAATTATCAGTACTTTTGATATCTTTCAATGGATATATCTGTCTAAAGGGTACCCAGTGTCCTTTTAAGTCATTAACATGGTCTTTTCTAATGATGAAAGGCACCAACACACAAAAGGAAAATGATTTTTGCTCCCACAATATAAAAGAGCATTAATTGGTGGGAAAAGGTATCATTAGGAGAATGTCAATTCACTAGACACAAACGTTTTTATATCGCGAATTAATGAAAAATTTATACACTATAATTTTTTTATTCATATTTCATCAAATCAGCATATCGAAAAATAGTATAATCAAAAATAATTTTTTATTAAAATAGTATAAAACTTTTAAATTATTTTATAGGAAAACATTGTTTTTTTTTTTTAATCAGTGTATACAATCAAAAGTAAGATAAAAAGTTTCATTGGATCCTTGGAGAGGAATCTTTCACTTGGAAAAAGGTCCATCATGATGATATATATTTTTGTTGCAAAGTACTTAATTACTCCTAATTATTTTATGAAGAAGCAAACTCTAGATTTAATTTCCACTTAAAGATTCAAAACATTCTAAAGTATATGTTTCTTTCTTTTTGACTGAATATTCAGAGTATACTAAAAATCATTTATTCTTTAATCCATGATGAAAAAACCCACTAAAATAATGAAGGCAAATCACGTGGAGTACTAGAACAAAAACAAAAATCAAGCGGTGCCTAAATCGCATCGACTTAAATAATAGAACATGAAGGAATTGAGGAATCGTACTAGTTAGAGTCGTACAAATATTAATAACTAGAAATGAATTTGTACATTTTTAATGCATAGAATGATTATTTATGCACATTAGTTATACATATATTTAGTTATTTCATCTTTTGTATTTTATAAAATAATACATAAATTTTTTTATAATTTAAAGGGTGTTTGGATTAGTTTAAAAGTTTATCAAATCTATTTGTAAGTCAGTTTTTGGCTTCTCAAAGTGTTTAGCAATTTGGAATATAATTTAAAATAAATTAGAAAGTTTCCAACAAAGTTAAAAATAACTTAAAATAAGTTAAAAATCAAAAGTATGTTTCCCCCTATTTCTCATTTTTTGATTTAAAAGCCATTAAAGTTTGACTTTTCTACTTTTTAAGTCAACCCAAACGGGCTCTTATACATGTATTAGCTACTTACGTAGATTTAAAGTTTCCAACCCAACATCATATTAATTTTATGCATTAAAAAATTATTTTTTATCTACCAACAAAACATCGTATAAATTATATAAAGATTAATATATAAATAATTTTCTTTTTCAACAAGCTACCAAACAATTCCTTAGTACTCTAATCACTACTTTAATTTGTTTATCATATTCATTTTTAGTATGTTTAAATAAAATTTCTTCATTCTTTTCTTTCAATTAACATTTTAATTTTAACTTTTCACATGATATATTTTACTTACGTATCGTTACGAAGAGTAACATATGTATGGTGGTGGTAGCCAAAGAAGAATAATTAGAAAGATGGTGATGTGAATAATTAGTGGAGAACAATGACATGTGAGACCCTGACAAAAACACATATGCATGAAATAATAAGACAATACAATTGATCCAGAAATAGAAGCATCGATCTTAATTCATTTACTATACCTATTACTATATATTTGGTGAAATTGACGATCAGTTTGCTAAATTACAGCACAGATTCTCCATTTAATAACTCAAACTCACATGCTCATCACTATTATTATTATTATTTATTATTTGTTGTCCATTTCCCTCACTTAGAAACATTCTGACTCTACGTACTCCTCTCATCTTAATAATGTTCCTTCGATCATCATGTGTATTTTATTTACCATCGAATTTGAGGTTAAAATTTTATTTGAATATGTAAATTCAGCTTTTTAAATAGCTTTATATATATATACAAAGAGTAAGAAAATGTCTTAATTTTTGAAGCTTATCAATTTTTATTTATTTTTAATTCTAGTATAATTTTACCAAATATATAAACAGTTCACAAATTTATTCCGCGACACATTTCATATGTAACTTTGTTAAATAAAATGTAATCGATCTTGCTCCTATATATATATATATATATATATATATATTTAAAAAAAGACATAATAGATTTTGAAGTACTATTTCTAAATTTTCCTTAACCAAAATGGTCTATCGAAGCTGATTACATACTCCAATCAATAATGTTAAACTTTGTTGGCCTACTTAAAAAGTGTCTGAGACTCTTTGATTGATAAAATAGAGACAAGATCTTGAGCTGGCTCATGTGATGCTGCTCTCAAATGTCTTTAAGTTGGGAAATTAAGGTGGTAAAAAATGACCAACATTTTGCAGTGCAATTGTAATCTTTTTTAGAAGGGTTTGAGTCAGAATTATCATTGTTTGCAATTAAACAAAGGCTTAGATAGATGCATATAATTGAATTAGCAATCTAATTGAATTGAATAGAGTTTTTCTTTGACTTAATTAATAGGCAACTCTCATAGTTTTTTGTTTTCTGGTTCGATATCTGGAAAAAAACACGAATTTCTTAATACAGATACATAAGCATTATATTCATTGATAACCAAATTATAATAACAACACTTGAACTACAAAGAGAATTATCGAAATAACAAGTAACTACAAATAGATAGAGATAAGAATGAGATGAGAAGTTAGAGAAAATGAGAGAAAGAGACAGTTTCTACACAATACGCATAATCCTTTTGTCTAATTTCTAATCATATTTAACTGATTGAGGATTGAGCCTGGATCTCAAATAAAACCCTTTAGTATTAAACTCGGCCCAATAAATCCATCTAAATCAGCCCCATTTATGACTTTTAATACATAAACCCGTACAAAGTCCACTTGATTCACAACAGTATCCACGTAAGAGTTGAACTTATTTGGTGTTGCACCACGTAGAAAAGCAACTCTGTATTAAAGATTTTTCATGCCCATGACTCGAAACAAATTTTTTCACTATGATTCAATAGAAAATTTGTGTTATATAGCATGACTTTCCATCGAATCAGGTTATTGAATAATGCATGATGGAAATCAAATTTTTACTAAAACAGTGAAATTTTTCCTAATTTTTCTATATGAATTTTAATAGTGTTTAATTAATAAAGAAGCAACTCCATCGGCTATATTAAAGTCATAGTTAAAGCAAATAAAAATATGGTATAGCTAACATTTTAAAGTTTTAAATAGAAAAATCTCAAGTAGTACCGTTGGTTTATAAACAGTAGTTTCAAAAATTTTGACTTTATATCATGCAAATTTCTTTTCTACTTAAAATTCAGAAACATTGAGAAAACAGATTGTACAATGAAAATTGCAAAATGTGAAACAAAAAATATCAAAATTGCCATCTAAGCTAACAAGAGCAAATAACTACTTTAAGACCTATGCTTAGCTATGATCTTGTTTTGGTTCTGTAACCATAGCTTTTGTTCATCCGAAAAATCCTTCTGATTCACTCCACCATTTAACATCTGATCACTACTCGGAAACGTACCAAACGGATCAAAATTCATGTCATTCTGCTCTGCTGATGAAGAATTCTGACCAATAAATGTTGGTGTTGCTTGAAATGTAGGCAAAGGTGTTGATTGCGTTGCAGGTTGCTCTGTCGATGTGTCTTGTAAAAACGGATTGTAATGGTTTGCTGATTCCGTTACTGGAATTTGATTATAGTTATTCGTATTAATATTTGGTTTTAAGCCACTGATCGGAAGTAATGTTGATGAATTCTGATTATACAATTCGTCCAAGTAGGAAGAATGAAAGTTGTTAAGGGTAGTAGGCATAGGTTGTGCTGCTGTTGTTTGTGGGGTTGTTTCAAATAATACCATATCCCAACCACAATTTGCACCATTTCTTGATACTTGTTCCAATTCTTGATTTTCTTGTAAGGCGTTGAACGATGGCAATGTTGATGCCAATGTGGAAGTGTCGTAGCTGTGAATGTTGCTAGCAACAGTATTAGGCATGGGTTGTGCTGAATTTGTTAGCGGGGTTGCTTCAAACAATGCCAAATCCCAAGCATTGCTCGATGAAGCCTTAACAGGCGATACATTCGTTTCATTTCTTAACACCTCTTTTGGTTCTTGAAAGGCGTTAATAGATGTAGACGATGGCGTTAAAGCCTCATTTAATACATCTTCCCATCCTTTAGATGAACTTGAACTTAATGTAGACTTTCGTTTCTCCTTGATCTGTTCTTGTTTAGGTTTAGCTTCTTTAAAGTTGGGTTCTTTGGCTTTTCCAACAACAGGTTGTTGCTTCTGATCTTGTACTTGTTCGTATTCGTTGTCAATATTTCCATTATCTTCTGATAAGGAAACAAGATCAATCATGGAAACTGGCAATGACCTTGCGGAACCTGTATCACATATATCATCAATAAACTGCTTCTTGAATCGAATATCTGAATAGGCCTCCAAATCGATTGAAATGGACGGGCTCTTCCCTGTTACCGTGGCTCTTATTAGATCTTCTAGTGAACTACAAGGTGAACCATTCCCAGACATAGTTGGACTTCTGTCCGAATATGGCTCAGAGAATTCGGATTGTCCACCGTAACTATCAAACCTACTTCTTGATGACTTCATTGAGCCTGGTCTTTGAAGAAGTACATCTCCTGAAGATTTCACTGGAAATGAAGATTTATCCTTGAGAAATTCTTGTAATGACTCAATTAGCTCGTCTGTTATAATTTGCACACTCGGATACTCTGATGTCCTGCCTACACCAATGCTTTTACATAACGAATAGAACGAGTTGATCTCCTCGAATTGCTTCGTGGATTTAACACATGTTTGAAAGGCATTAACACATGTTTGGTATGGTAAATGAAAAAAACTATCAAGAACAAGAGTTAGTCCATCAGATATATCTCTGTAAAGATCAAAACTTTCTTGTACCACAGCATACAAAGCACCTTGTACTAGACAATTGGTTTGGGCTGCACCTGTTGGCCTTGTAGCAATTGCCCTTTCAAGTAATCTTTGCCAATATGAAATCTTGTCAAGTAGCATTGCTGGTTTCATTTCGCGTATCGCCTCATTTGTCCTGCTTCTGCTCCTGCTCCTACTACTATCACTGCAACTCCTTAAGTAATTGGAATTTTCGCGCTCATTATAATTGCATCTCCGTTGGAGTTTCCCCGTGAGAAAACAATCCAAACGCTCGTCAAGATAAAGAGCAAACGTTCTAATAAAGGCGGTGAAATCCCAAGGGCTAGAGTTTGAATCATCGCGAAAATTTGAAAGGTTGAGAATCTTTGCACCACGTTTCATGGCGTGGAGGACTTCTCGAGGGAAATAAGGATCACCATCTTGGAAGATTCTAAGGACAAGTATTAATGATTTGAGGGCAACGATCCAATCCCTAGTACGACCAATGCGTTTGCCAATGGCACGAGCACAGGCAGCCGCGTAGGCCTTGTTGGATGAGACTAATTGGACAACCTCGTGGATGTAACGCTCATCCACGGGGCCATCATCGTGTGTTGTGGCTTTTAGGACAGCAACTTCAAGAGTTGAGGAAGTGTTGGTGGAAACTTTGGCAAGGCTAATGCTGGTTTGATCTTTCACTGCAGCAATTGCCTTCTTTAGTTTGCTTGGCATGTTAGTCACCCTAATAAATTCTTTACAAAAAAAAAAGTTAACTCTTTTTTACGAAAAAAAGAAGTACCTCACCTCACATACGAAGGAGTTATAAAAACTATAATAAAAGCGGTCTGATCACATAAGAGATTATTCTTTGATAGTAATATTGATTGATGACAAGATTTGATGTTTTAGAGGAAAGGGAATATTTTGCCAAGCTATTTTGTCAGATCAATTTCGATTCATTCTTTAATGGAATAGAAAACATGCAAAACTGCAGCTATTAGGAATGAGCGATAATTTATGACTAAAAGCGTCAACTATCTATGAATGACCAGGATTGGAAATGAAGAAATTAGTCTAGAAGGCAGTTGAATTTTTTTTTTTCTCTTCCTTTCAATCAGTCATTGTTTTCTGTTTCAAATGTGAAAAATGAGAGAATGTCCATGAGTTTCTCTCAGTCTATTTACGAAATTTTATCACAACCATGATTATGAAAAGTACATAGAATGAAACTCATACACTAATTCTTTTTTTAATTATAGACCTACTTTGAATCATGAAGCATCTATATAATATAAAAGTAATATTAATTTATTTAGTACTTGACATGACTTTATAATGCCATGTATAGAGATCGAGGATTAAGGTAAAAAATTAGTAGATAGTTGAATGTGATCGTTGGTTAGATAAGAGGTGAAGGCTTGTCCCATATCCTTTCGGTAATACTAATTAATAGTCACGTAGTGTCTTAATCTTTTTTGTGTTTCTACTATTTGTTACTTTATTTTAATTTGTATTTTAATACTTAAGAGTCTCCCTATTCCTTTATATATTAAGCCTTCATTTGAACATTCCCCTAGAATCTAGGCTGGACTGAAAAGTTAAACTTTAATAAAATTGGGTTCAGCAAAATAAGCCCATATGAACTAGTACTCATGAGCCATGGCTAGTGATACTAGCCCACTGGGGTTAAGTTCACAAATGACCATAAGAGGGGGTGGTCTTATTTTTTGGCTAGCGTATTTATTTTTTTTAAAATAATTGTTGTTATAGAAATGTTCACTAGGCAAAGCTTTTGTTGTCCATTAAGCATAATTTGTGAATATAAATCAATTTTATCGATAAAGTAGAAATTCAGGATATTTTAAAACAGTGAACATGTTCAATTAATCACAAGTTCTGCCTTATAGGTAAAATTAAAACTTATGCATAGGCGGGTTGTTAGTTTTAAAAAAAAGTTATGGCCCTCAATTTTAGGGCCCCATTAGGTTAAATTTAAAAAAATATATCTCATATAACTCTAATTTTGAGACAATAACACATGAAACAAATGTCCCATTTGTATTAAGATATATTTCAATTTATTTTTTGTATTCTACCTATAATTCAAATGGTGGCATATTTTATTCAAAATTGTGGTCTTAAATTGATTAATATAAAATATATCTTCTATTAGTTTGTTATCAAATTTAACCCTATATTTAAATTTAATGAAAAACTTTGTAATTGGAGTGACTAACCTAATTAGTAATTGCATCTTTAATAGCATCTTTAATAACGAAAGAAAATATTTATTATACTCGTAGAAAGAAACTCTTTTCTTATTTTTATTCTTATTCTCATTCTTACTAAGTAGGTGAAGTTTCGATTTTTTCCATTGTTATTGCTATTCTTTTCTTCTTTTTTCTTTTTAATTTTTACCCCCTCCCTCTTAGTAAACTACTAATATTAGGATCTTAATTTATTGTCACATTATTATTTTAAGAATTCTTAGAAAAGAGCACAAATGCTTGACTTGAAAAAGACAACCTAAAGCTTCTTTCTAGAAACAAAAAGAAATCACAATGCCTCGTTGCGTTAAACGCGGTGAATATTTTACACTATAATAATATTTTGGATTATGGCTACCAAGATAATAATTACACTGGCATGGGCCAGCAATAAAGTTCTCGCAAAGCATTATATAGTAATTCTTCCATCATTATAGTTATAATTTGCTAATTACGCTTCATAGCTATATGTTATAGGGAGGGAAGTGGCTAGGGAAACTGGAAGGGGAAGAGAAAGAGCAAAAAGTGAGAGAGAGGTGAGTTGTATATGTGTATTGGTTAGATAATTATATATTATATATATGTATTTATATATTATGCCGAGAGAGATCGATTGAGAGAGGAGAGAGGAGAGAGGCGAGCGAGATTGGGATGGGGAGGAGATAAGCGAGCGAGAGAGGACAATGATTTGTATAATTCACTGATATGTTTGTATAATTCGCGTGTTTTGTATAATTGAGTAATATAAAGTATGGAATTACACAAATACAATAAAACTCGAAATAACGCATTAAAACAAACATAAACATATGAAATTTAAACAATTATACAAAATGCAAAAATGACACGTTTATACAAGCTTCAAAGAGTTACAGTCAAAAAGACTGAATGTATATGATGATAAAGTTGATAAACTAAAGGAATCATCGTCATATACAATAACAAATACAAATCATAGTTTACAAATACAAATCATCGTTTATAAATACAAACAAACAAAGAATTGTTATTTGTGAATTATAAAAATATGACGAATTATATATATACAGATGTGACGAGTTATATAAACTCGAAGTCAGCTCACGTAATTAATTATCAATGTTAGTTGCAAATGGTAATTATAACAAACTATAACTATGATGAGTGATCAAGTAGTTCAAGTTTGCTTAATCATTTTTTCAATCATTACTTAATCAAACCCAAAATTTAGAAAGAAATAAAGAATATTTTAAAGGTAAATTATTTCTAAATAGAATTGCAATATTTTTTTTGAGACAAATTAAAAAGAAAAATATATCATTGAGATAAAATAGTAAAGAAAAAAAACATAAAATGAATCCATTTCTTATAGAAAAAATACGCAAAATATAAATCCATTTCTTATTGTATACATCAGCTTCAATCGATTATACAGGCCTTCCAATTTCTTGAGATATGAGTATCAGTTTTTAAAGATTAATATATCACAGTATATCAGTAAGAGAAGATAAAAAGATAAAATGAGAGAATGTGAAGTGAATAATAAGAAATATTATTTAATATAATATTGATGAAATTCATGATTTTCTGTATCCAATTAGAATCAGATGTATCGATTTTGACAAAGATTGTAACATTATTCACCTTTGTTTCCATGGTAAAAAGAACGATTTGAAATTAAAACCAATTTTTTTACGATTCAAATTATTACTTTTCCTACTACTTAAATAACAATAAGTGAAAATGAACTTCTAAAATTCAAATTTGCACTCAAATAGTGATATATAAAATGGAAAAGGAAGTGAATTAATGTAAATGTAATGATGAAAAAAAAGGGGGGTTAAAGTGACAAATCCCAATTTAAATTTGATTTCTTAATATATATAGGAATATGCAAACAAAGTCATTGTGATTACGGTAATTTATTATTTTGTTATATACTTTATTTGACTTCAAAAGGAGATTATTTTTATAATTGGCAAGAAAATCTTAAAATAACATAAATGAAACTTTAATAAAGTAAAGTACAATGAGTAAAACGGAATAAGGAAATGTCAACTAATTAAAAAGCTTTGAGCTGACTTGAAGGCCAATTGTTTTATCTCCCTTTAAGAAAAGTAATCTCTTTAAAAGAAGCTCTAAATGCCTTTATTTTCTCCCAAAAATTTACACTTTTTGTGTCCATATATCACATTTTCAAGCATGCAATATATCCTTTTTTTATAAAAAAAGATGAAGAAGAAGAAGACAACTCTACGTGAACCTTTAACTTTTTCATAACGAACATATAAATTATGATAGTTAAAAGAAAATAATATTGCAAAAAGAATGGCATAAATTATTTGTTTCATTTTCAAACTATTGACAGTCTTAAAAATATTCATTTGTTACTAAGTGAACATAAATATAATGCACCATTGATCTTACAACATGGGTGAAATACACACTTTAGTTCTCACCAAGTTTAGGGATATATTCAAGACTTTTCTTATTAAGAGTCTCATGTTCCTACGAGAGTTTGAGATCACTTACTATGTTGTGTAATAGATTGAGTGCGTATCTAACTTTATTCAAATTCTACTATTTAGAAGTTAAAATTTTGTTCGACACGTATTCTTCAATTTTGAAAGATTAATCTATTATATAATCAAACGCTACTTTTTTAATTATTTTATTTGAAAAAAGCTTGTTCACATCAGGTGTTTGCACTCAATTAATATAATTTATATTATTATGTGATTTAATAAAGTAAAGCACATGTTAATTAATTAAGATTAAATAAAATGAACTATAAATTTAAAACATGACATGCATGCATGTATGAATTAGTTTAAACATCCGATGCGGATAAATTTTACCTTACGCCGAAACAATTCATGTTCTAACGGGACCAAGCTAAAGGTAATATTTTGGTGAGCCAAACTATTTGAAGGGGGAAAAACGAGAAAGTAACGTGTTAGAGTAACTTATATAATCCTTAATTTGGAATATCTAAATTGTAAATTGGAATATCTAAATTGTAACTCCAATAAATATTTATCAGATTGAATTTGATCCAATAAATCAGCAATAGTTTAATATTAATATCTGATTATTCTTTAATATAATCTTTTTATGTGGTTCAAACAATCTCTTCACTTCGTTCATATAAACTTATGGATCATTCTTTATACTAAAAAAAAATAATCATAACTTGAACAAACTTTATTTTTAAAATTAAAGTTGAAATTCTATTCTTTCTCATAATAAATGATGATTTCAAATTTAAGCGTCAAATGATATAACCAAACATTTTTTCAAAAAGTAGACGTACTAACAATGTCTTTGAAAAAGTCAAATTCTTGATGTAATGGAGAAAATATCAGTCCACATATGTCAATGGGGACATGTAAGTTCAAATTTCTGATAGCAGCTGTTATTTTTAAATAGTCCGCAAATTATGTAAGAGAAATAAATTATATTAGACAAGTCTCATATGACAAGCTCGATCAAAAAGATATGTATAAATTGTATTAGATAAGTCTCATATGACGAGTTCAATCGAAAAGAGATGTAAGGATTTTGAAATCTCTTGATCCTTCTGTATTGAAGTTCAAATTCAATCCTATAAATATTAACTAATCCCAGAGTAATTTTATTTTATATTTTCACTAAAATGATGAAATCATTACCTCATGAGATATCCAATCTACGAAATATTCTTTACTTTATTTCATTTCACGTACAAAACAAACCCTAAAATTCATTAGGGGTGGGCATTCGGTATTTCGGTTCGGTTTCAGTTTTTTTCGATTTTATTGACTTTCGGTTTTTGTAAATTGTGTACTGAATATCGAACCAAAATATTTTGATTCGATTCGATTATTATTATTTCGGTTCGATTTTGTTATTTCGATTTTTTTAATTGGCCTGCTTAGTTGGGCTTTTAAAAATTTACAAATTTTTTTGTTTGATTTTTCAGCTTAATGGGCTAAAAATAGTTATATCAAAAAGTCTTTTACTTTTTAATTTTTTATTTTAAATTATAATATTTATTATTTAATATTAATAATTAATATAATATAAATATATATTATATTATAATATATTTTGGTAAACGAAATACCGAATTACACAAAATCACATACCGAAAACCGAACCGATATACCGAAAAATACAAAAACATATATCGAATACCGAACCAAAAATCAAAACCGAAATACCAAAAAAAATCTATTCGATACGATATTTCGATTTTCCGGTGTTTATGCCCAGCCCTAAAATTCATAGGCCAGCATAGTCTATTCTTCTGGCTGGCAAGACTTCGATGTAATTTATTGCAACACGCAGACTATGGACTTATTAAAAGGTGGGGGACGGATGAACAATAAATGTTGAAACATTTAAGTCAAAAACTTGGACAATTTGATTCATTTTAGCACACAAATATTAAGTCAAATATACCCACATTTTAAAAAAACAACCTTTTTTCTTGCAATAAATTTATGACAATTTGGAACAATTTGATTTGATCATGGCTGGCAACAGATTACGTACACGCTTGAATTACATTTGAAGTCCTTTGCAAGTAAAATTTGTTACCCTTCCGTTCGATGACTACCTAAACTTTCATCTTATTGATGACGGCTCGATTCACCATGTAATCTCTTTCTTATAAACAAGGAAATAATATACAAGTGACCTATTTCTTATAGGCCCAATATTATACATTGAAGTGATTTTCAAGAAAGGTTCAAAAGGAGCAGAAAATTATTGTATGTTAGAAAAAGAATAAACTTGAATTTGAAGTATGTAACCCTAGAAAGTAGGAGGCCCATGATACCCTAAATTATAAAGAGGGGAAAGACAGTTGAAGTGATGAAATCATTAACTGCCAAAGTTTAAGCGGGAAGGAACTATACAGATATAAAAAAAAAAGTAGAAAATAATGAAAGGACTCAGAGAGAGGACAAACGGTAAGCTTTACAGCTTGCAAAAGCTTTGGTATATTGCAGTTGCTTTAAAGGGATATGTTTACAGCAAATATGACAACATCGCTCAAAAGCCCAAAAGTCTCAGCCTTTCCTTTATCCTCACAGTATCTGATTCATCCATCCATTGCCCATTTCTAGTGTTTCAAACAACCAAGAATCAACTTCACTACTTCAATATGATTCTGGATTGTTATAATGTGTATTTGATGCATTATTATACTGTAATAGTGGTATTCCATCCAGTTTATACACACTTCCGTATCCACCGACTCTATTGGTATCTCCCATCAATGAAAGTATTTGGGACTCCACACTAGTTTGTACATGCTACCTCCTATCAGTAGGATAACTAAGTAATAATCTGCTTACCTAAAACTTAAACGAGTTAAAAAAGAAATCACCTAACATTTTTAATACGACGTTTTTTTCTTTTTTTGGGGAGGGGGAGGGAGTGGGACAAGGTAGGCAGGCAAGGCATGTGAAAGAGAGAGATGATGAAATGGATTAGACATAGAATGTGAGTATGTCCCACCATTTTCCATGGACAATCTAACCATATAAAATAGGACCCCATTATATTCATTGGATTTTTCTAATCTTAACACCTTCCCTCTTTCCATGTGATGAACCTGTAAACGGTCCCCTCTATTGTCCTATTTTAAACCCCCTTTATTAGTTTTCCCTTCTCCTCAGCTTCCTCTTTACACCTTACTTACCTTCTTCTTCTTTTTTCCCATGAAAGAGCACATCTTAAAAATCTACCCACAGTCCAAGTGTACATACTTTAGAACCCCCCTTTTTACACCAACCACCAAAGAATTAAACAAATCCTAAAAATGTTATCTTGGCATGATTATTATAAAACAACTCACCAACTGCATTATATATAGGAATCAATTCCAGCAACCGCCCTAAAAGTTTAGCTTTATGTGAGGGTCATAAGCTATGTCTTAACAATAATAAATACTAACAATGTAAAAAGAACAACCGGCAAACTGACCATAATTCAAGCCGCACCAAAAGGTTGTCAATAACAAATGTAAGTAGCGTATCATAGTACCAATAAAGAGATGATAAATTTAAGAGACAAGTTGCACACTTTGTAATTAAGGCTTGGCCATTACAAGAAAAACAAACCTTTGAATATACAATATCAACCGATGCCTAGGATGGGGAAAAAGGGGGGGTGGGGGGGGGGTGCAAGCACTATCTATTATCACTCACTTACAAAGCTTCACATGGTGAAACAAAACATTTAAAAAAAAAAAAAAAAAAAAAAGAGGAGAAAAAATAAACAAACAAGGATACTCCCTAAAAACCGCATCCATGCCATGTGTTATATAGTTTAGAATAAATTCAACATCCTTTTTTTTCTTTTTCTAATAATTGAAAACAATATAGTATAAGGTTAAAGTTGGGGTATACCGAGTGTGTGATTGTTTGTTGGTTTCTTTGAAGGAAATGAGTTGGTTTTCCACATTTGACAGTTGGGAAAAATCCAAACAACCACCTGCAGGAAGCATCATAGGTACGATAATGTCAGGAAAAAAAGATTAGTGAGTAATAGTAAGAACTTCAAGGCAGCTAAGAGTAAATTGGACTTAAAGTAGAACTAATGATCATCACATGTAATCCAGTCAGTTAATGAAATAGTAGTAAACCTAACAACAAAGACACTTCAGATGGATGATGGACCAGCAAAGCAGTGCATCAATGCCATTCATATCCAAAGACAGAACAATAAAAGTTGAGAATCATGCCCCTACTCAAGGACCAGAATATTTATCACAACTCAGTATGGCCCATTGCAAGCATTTGTATGTCTAGTGTGTTTCACTACAGGGAAGAAAATGTACTGCTTTAAGGTTGGACAGTTAGGATTTCTAATTATAGTCCACCAACTTCTACTCAATGGTAAATGACTTGGTCTTGATGGTTGCCTACAATCTACTAGTCTAAGGAAGGTAGCATCATTTGAATATATGATAATGACTAGCCCTAGGACTCATATCAAATACTCATCATCTCATGCTACCCCCTTAACTTTTAAAATGATTAGCTGAAAAAAATACAGTTTTTACAAAATCATTACTTTTTTTGAGTAAAAGAAGCCCAAAATACTGTATTGTTTCTCTTTTGGAGGGGAAGGGGGTCAAGAATTACAATGAGTATCAGCCACTAGACAGAAGTTTCAATGTCTTAAACAAGATGATTTATGTTTCAACTTGATCTTCTGATTTGCAAAAATGTGTACTTTAACACATTGTTAGGCATATTAGTTCCCACTACTCTTGCGCTGGGGGCCCTCGCCTTCTTACTCTCTTGAGCAAGAGACTGCACCTTCACTTAATGAGAAACTGACTTGTAAAGGGGATCTAGATCAAGTATATGAACATGGTCGTTCTTGTATTGAAAAATGGAAGGCAAATAAAGGAAATAGTACAACATTAACATGTCAAATTGGAATGTTGTTGACCGGTAAATAGGAACCACTAATGTCATGTGAAATAAGTTAATATAGAATTGAAGTGCCAAGTAAATACTAGTTCTATATAGTTAAAGATGAAAAAATTACCCTTCGTTGGCGGGGTTAGTTGCTTAGCTAATTACTCCATGTCCTTGTGAAAATGCTCTTTAGCCTATTGCCTGAGAGTCTCTGCAAGGCCTTCTTAGCCCCCACAACCTCCGCCTCCGCCAGCTTCTGCAAATGTCCGTATGCTCCGGCCTCCACTAGCCGCTTCCGACAACCCTGGCTCCCTCCTGCCATGATTGCCGCCACCACTGCCACCGGGAACTTCTTCAAAACCGCATCATTCTTGGAATCCAACATTTGGACCAACTTCATCACACTCTTCTCGTCCTTAACCAATTCCTTCCTATTCGACTTCACAGCCAACAGTGAAACTAAAGCATTAGCTGCTACCTCTTGCAGCCCATCTGGTTTAGCTGATTCCATCAGCTTCACCAAAGACCCCATGCACCCTGCAATAGCCCTCTTCTTTTCTTCGCTAGTTGTTACATTTGCAAGCAATGAAGCGGAAATGTACTGTAACATTAAGCTACCATGCTTTATAAGCTCGGCTAACTGAACAGTAAACGTGGGATATGATGAAAGAATCCTTGACGCACAATCAGAAGAAGATAACGAATGAATTGCCCGTAAAACATATTCTAATGTATCAGAACTTGATGATTCATGAAGCAAATGAACCAATCTCTGCAACCCCTTTTCTTGAATTAACAAATCCCGATAGTACTCACCAGAGGAAGCAAGAATCGCAATGCAATTTGCTGCCTTTTCTTGTGCTGATGGTTTGCCTGAAACCATTAACTGTAAAAGAATAGGAATTGCACCTTCTTCCGCTAACGCAATTCGAACATCTTCATTTGTGGATACATTCTTGATAGCCCCAACACCATGAAGTTGTGCAGCAATCGAACCAGATTTACACAAGTCTAGAAGTACAGGGACACCACCATAAGCTGAGATTGCCCAAGCATTTTCAGGGTCATTTGTGATGCATTCCACTGCCAAGACAGCTCTTTCCTTCATTGTAACCGAACCAGACTCGATGATTCTCAGTAAAGGACCCAAAGCACCCTCTTCAAACACGCATTTCCTTGCCTGTTCGCTCATGGAAACAAGCATTGATACAGCAAGAACTGCCTGTTCACGTATAGAAGGATCCGTATTAAGGTCAAGTAAATTAATCAAGTACCCAACTTGTCCTTCTTTTGCAACAAGACCAGCTGATTTTTCATCCTCAGAAAGCAGCTGAATCAACGATTCCAAAGCCTTTCTCTTGAACTCAACTCCGCCGATCTGAATTCTAGTAAACACGTCTCTAATATAAAGAACTAAATCGTCTTTGGTAGAGTTCGACGAAGGGTGAGAGAGAACAATAGCAGTAGACTGACGAAGCACACCAGAACGGCAAAGAAGGTCTAGATGATGGATCTGCTTAGACAACCACCCAGAAGCCATATCAAGGTCCGACTGCATCAACAGCTTACCCGGAGTCTTCTCCGGGTCAGAACATTCCTCACATAGAGTCTGAACACGAACCAAAGTAGAAAGAAGATTAGGAAGCAAGGTCGGAAGCAGCTCATTTTCCGACCAGTGAGGAGAATCAGAAATTTCCGTCAAAAGCGACTTAACAGTAGCAAGCTTCGATCGAAGCACCTGCCAGCGAGAAGTAAAAGACTTAATGGAAAGAGAAAAGGGTAGTAAATGAGAGAGAAGCTTGTTGATTTGGTCAAGGGTTTGTGCCGTAGAAGGCTGCTGAGGTGGTGGTTCGGCGGTATGATGCATTTTCTTAGCAAGAAAATCAAATGGGTGTCAATAATTTCTAGTCCCCGGAACTAATACCGGGAAAAACTAAGAGAACATATGAAAAGCAAGAGAGGGAGCAAAAGTATGGGGTTTTGAGAAATTGAAAGGTTATGGGAAAAAGGGAAATTGGGGGTAGTGATAAATTGCGTAGAGGGGAGGATAAAGCGATAAAGCAATGGAGAGAAGTGGGGTTTTAGGGAGAAACAGAGAGTGGTGCTGTGTGTTGGGTTGGTAGTTGAACGTGGGCTATGAACCGGGGAAGACGGTGACAACTGAACAGCAAATCTAACGTGACTCTATTTACCGCTTTAATATAATCTAGTGCTTCATCGGTGAACTTATTAGATTTTCCTTTGTTTTTTTTTTTTTTTATAAATTTTCTGAGAAAGTTCTAACACGTGAAAATGCTTTTTAGTGAAATTTTAACCTTAGTTCGATCGTGAAAAAAATTACAGATTTTGCTTGGTGAGTCGGAATGTCCAACTTATCGATTTATTTAGTAAATTACTAAGGGCTTGATATGTTAAAAATATCGATTTATTTGGTAAATTACTAAGGGCCTGATATGTTAAAAATAATAATTTGAAGTGTTTTTTTTTTTTTGTATAATTTTTAAGTATTTAACTTTTTTATTTTTAAAATTAACGATGATTAATGTAAATAAATTGAAATTTTAAAATTAGTTAAATTAATTCTAAAAGGCAACATAACAATTAAAAAATGATGACTAAGTATTATTTTGTTTTAAAATTATATTTTACGCTTAGGTAGTATTATTTGATTATAAACTTTTAAATTATTTTTAACAAATCTGATTTAGCTGAAGTTTGATTTGCTTTAAAGCTAAAAATATGTTTAGGAAATAAATTTTTATATATATAATTTGCCCTCTTTTTTGTGGAAATCATAAATTATTAGAGTAGTTAATCTATACAGGCTTTGATATTTTACGGGGCAGGTAAGGCTAGTCTATATTTTATGTGCGCTAGAAAATAATCGACCCGACCCACAAGTGCGTGGGTTAGAGGCTTACCAAGCCAGTTTACTTCTTTAAAATTATATTTTTTGTATAATTATTAAATTAAATTATAACTAAGAATATTATCATAAATATCAACGAAGCAATATTACATAATGTTAATGTTTCTACTTGTCAATTAAATCAAACAATAAAATTATCTTTATAATATTTATTAATTTGTTTTTCAAATAAAATTATAAATATATAAATAGAAATATTAATCTAATTGTTTTGAATTTAGATTCTCTTTAATTTAAAAAATAATATTACATTACATTTTTTTAATTAATTTTTATTGATCCATGGGTCGGCCCTATTGATATTTCTCAATCCCCACAAATCTACACGCTTATTCACGCCGGGATAAAATGTCCTTTTATCTTAAATGGCCAACAAAAATCATAGCTTAGTCCTATTAAATTCCCGATTAGGTCAGGCCGACCCAACGGGCCTAACCTATATTGACGGCTCTATAAATTATGAGTCATGATTTGTATTTATAAATTTTAGAAAAATATTTTAGAGTTCTAACTAAAATCATATTGCGCTTTGTAGAGTCTAATCAAGAGGAGCGCTTCTAATGTATTTTTTTCATATTTAAGACTCGAAATCAAAATTTATAATTAAAAATAAATCACTTCCATTAATATATTGTGTTCAATCTTTAAATGCATAATTTTTATTGATGACGTTCATTATGATTTATGAGTCAATTTAAGACCCAGGTTCAATCAAACACAAGTGAGGAAAACAAAGAGAGTACCCATATATGGATTATTGTTATCATTTTTTTTTAATTATTTTTAACATGACTTTTTAATTATATATTTTTTATATTATTTTTCATATGCATTATTTGCAAGGTGAAAGTGTCACGACCCAAATCGGGGACGCGACTGGCACCCACATTTACCCTCCGATGTGAGCGAACCAACCCATCTAAACCTTAACATTTCAAGATATTTCAACAGAAAATAATGCGGAAGACTTAAACTCATTAATAAAGAAAAACAACTCAAAACTATTATTAATATTCCCAAAATCTGGAAGTCATCACCACAAGAACATCTATCTCAAACTACTAATCTAAGAATGTCTAAAAAGCTAAAAACAATTAAAAACTAGTCCATGCCGGAAGTTCAAGGCATCAAGACTTGAAGAAGGAGACCCAGTCCAAGCTAGACGCATTAGCTCACCCTGAATTTCCGATGGAGTGAAGACGGCTTGATCTACTGCTGAGTCGAAGTTGACGGAACGTTTGCTGCATAACACAAATAACAAAAGGAAAACATAAAAGTAGGGGGGTCAGTACAACCACACGTACTGAGTAGATATCATCGGTTAACTCAAATAGGGAACAATATATATCAAATAATATTATAAATCAACTATAAACTCAACATGTAGCAACAACAAGTATCATAATCGTCAATAACACCATCAAGTTCATTCATGAGGGCTCAAGCCTCATTACCATACTCATTTGGGAATTAAGTTCATTATGTTGAATATATTATCATCTTTCGAGATTCATTATCTTTCTTCCTCTTGTGTCGGTACGTGACACTCCGATCCCCTACCACTATGTGTCGGAACGTGACACTCCGATCCCCTATATGTGTCGGAACGTGACACTCCGATCCCCTATATGTGTCGGAACGTGACACTCCGATCCCCTACATGTGTCGGTACGTGACACTCCGATCCCCTATATCTACGTGTCGGTTCGTGACACCCGTCCCACTAATACTATGTGTCGGAACGTGACACTCCGATCCACTAATTCTATGTGTCGGAACGTGACACTCCGATCCACTAATTCTATGTGTCGGAACGTGACACTCCGATCCACTAAATTCATTCCATCCGTTCATCAAGCCTTCTCTATACCAAGGCATCATCAATCCCATTACTTTAATTCGTCAAGCCTTCTTTTCTACCAAGGCATCATCATTAATATCATAGATTAAAGTTTCTTTCAAGATTTGGGATTCAATGGTTTTCATCATGCTTGTTTTATCAACATCACATAATCATAATCATACAAGCATACAATAAGCATATAGACAGGTTTACAATATCATCAACACATATTATTCACTATCAAGAGTTCACTACGAATATCGTAATACAAAACCATAACCTACCTCCACCGAAGAATTGGAATCAACAAGCTAATCTTCCCAAAGCTCTCTTCTTCTCGTCCAATCTCCCTCAATCGTTTCTCTCTTTCTTGCTGTTCTTTCTCTTTTGTTTTATTCAAACCCTCTTTCCTTTACCCTAATTAATCATATAATTAAGTGTGAAAAAGGACAATAAAACCCCACTAATTCACTTAAGGTTACCCCTTTTAACCCCTAAGTAATTAGACTTATTAATGTTACCCCTCAATCTTTATAATTAAGGAAAGAATAGTCAAAAACGACCCTTAAAACGAGGAAAGAAATCCTAAATTGCCTGGGATTGTGCAGCCTGTGACGGGCCGTCGTGGGTGTGACGGTCCGTCGCACAGGCCGTCGTGCCTCCCCAGTTCCTATCGTCGCCACGGACGCTGTGACGGCCCGTCACGACTGTGACGGTCCGTCCTGCACGTCCGTCATGGCGGTCAGAAACTCGTTTCTCGAACCAAATTCTCAAACGTTGAAGTGTTTTGCAACGGAAACTTACGACGGTTCGTCGTGGATGTGACGGAACGTCCTGCAGATCCGTCACAATTTACAGAGAGTCGATTTTCAGTACCCAATTTCAGAATTCCAAGTATGATGCAACGATTCACCCTCGACGGGCCGTCGTGCCTACGACGGTCCGTCGTGGTGTCCGTAGTATGGCCCAGTTTTTCCAGAATTAAAAATCTGCTGCTCAAACGACTAAACAGGTCGTTACAATAGATACCAATTTACCCATCGTTCGTCCCCGAACGATCAAAGGAAGAAAAACAGTGGCGAAAAGGAGTACCTGAATCTGTAAACAGATGTGGGTATTTTTCTTGCATATCTACCTCCTTCTCCCACGTAGCCTCTTCAACCGGTCGATTCTTCCATTGCACTTTGATGGATGCAATCTCTCTCGACCTCAACTTGCGAACTTCTCTATCTAATATAGCAACCGGTTCCTCTTCATAAGTCAAGTTCTCATCCAACAAAACTGAATCCCAACGGATAATGTAGTTTCCATCTCCGTGGTATCTCTTCAACATGGATACATGAAACACCGGATGTACTCCGGACAGCCCTGGGGGTAAGGCTAATTCATAAGCCACCTCCCCTATTCTCTTAAGCACTTCAAATGGTCCAATATACCTTGGACTTAACTTACCTCTTTTTCCAAACCGCATCACCCCTTTCATGGGCGAAACCTTCAACAAGACTTGTTCACCTTCCATGAACTCCAAGTCTCTAACCTTTCGGTCTGCATACTCCTTTTGTCTACTTTGAGCCGCCAAAAGCTTCTCTTGAATAGCTTTCACCTTCTCCATAGAATCTCTCAACAGATCAGTCCCCCAAGGTCTAACCTCGAAGGCATC
Organism: Solanum peruvianum; assembly: GCA_027705065.1. Taxonomy (NCBI): domain Eukaryota; kingdom Viridiplantae; phylum Streptophyta; class Magnoliopsida; order Solanales; family Solanaceae; genus Solanum; species Solanum peruvianum. The sequence goes on from JAKWJD010001761.1 coordinate 65,614,721, forward strand.
AAACCAACCAATGGGAGATCTACACCTCCTCCCATACAATGCTTCAAATGGAGCCATGTCGATGCTAGAGTGATAACTATTATTGTATGAAAACTCTGCCAAAGGTAAGAAACTATCCCAATGGCCACCAAACTCTATCACACATGCGCGAAGCATATCCTCCAAAACTTGAATCGTTCGCTCAGACTGACCATCGGTCTGAGGATGAAATGCAGTACTAAGGTCCAATCTAGTACCTAATTCAGCATGCAATGTTCTCCAAAACTTAGAAGTAAACTGCGTACCTCTATCTGATATGATTGAGAGTGGAACTCCATGCAACCGAACGATCTCTGAGATGTAGATCTTGGCTAACTTCTCTGCATTGTAGGTCACCTTGACAGGAATGAAGTGAGCAGACTTAGTTAACCTATCAACAATCACCCAAATAGAGTCATACTTACCCAATGTCTTTGGAAGACCAACCACGAAGTCCATCGCGATTCTCTCCCACTTCCATTCAGGAATGGGCATCCTCTGAAGTGTTCCTCCGGGCCTCTGGTGTTCATACTTTACTTGTTGACAATTCGGACACTTGGCAACAAACTCAACAATATCTCGCTTCATTCTACTCCACCAGAAGTGTTGCTTTAGGTCGCGATACATCTTGGTTGCACCAGGATGTATAGAATATCCGGAACTATGGGCCTCTGTCAGAATAGTGGTGATCAAATCATCGATGCGGGGTATACATACTCTTCCCTTAATCCTCAAAACACCTTCCCCATCGATTATTGCTTCCTTAGCCTCTCCTTGCAACACTTTATCTCGAATTCGCCTTAGTTTCTCATCGTCAAACTGTTTCCCCTTAATTTGATCAAGGAAAGAGGATTTTGCCTCTACACAAGCTAACAATCCTCCCTTCTCATTTATTTCTAACCTCATAAGGTCATTAGCCAAAATCTGCACTTCTCTAGCCAATGGGCGTCTAGAAGCTTGCAAATGAGCTAGACTTCCCATGCTTCCGGCCTTTCTACTCAAGGCATCTGCCACAACATTCGCCTTCCCCGGATGATACAAGATAGTGATGTCGTAGTCCTTTAGTAGTTCCATCCATCTCCTCTGTCTCAAGTTCAAGTCCTTCTGAGTGAAGACATACTGTAGGCTACGATGGTCCGTATAGACTTCACACTTAACCCCATACAAATAGTGTCTCCATTGCTTTAGTGCAAACACTACCGCGGCCAATTCCAAGTCATGAGTTGGATAGTTACGTTCATGCACTTTTAATTGTCTTGAAGCATAAGCAATCACATTCTTCTCTTGCATTAGCACTGCACCCAACCCAGAATAGGATGCATCACAGTAAACAATGAAGTCTTTACCCTCTATTGGCAAGGTAAGAATTGGTGCGGTAGTCAACAAAGTCTTAAGCTTCTGAAAGCTTTCCTCACACTCATCCGACCATACAAATGGGACGTTCTGCTTAGTCAAGTTCGTCAATTGGGAAGCAATGGAAGAGAATCCCTTGACGAATCGGCGGTAGTAGCTAGCTAACCCCACAAAACTCCTTATTTCTGACACGTTTGTAGGTCTTTCCCAATTCTTTACCGTCTCAATCTTAGATGGATCTACCATCACTCCATCCTTAGAAACCACGTGCCCCAAGAAGGACACTGAATCTAGCCAAAACTCACACTTGGAGAATTTCGCATAAAGCTTTTTCTTTCTCAACAACTCTAACACTAATTTCAAATGCTCCTCATGTTCTTTCTTACTTTTGGAGTATATCAGTATATCATCAATAAACACAATCACAAAGAGATCCAAATATGGCTTGAAAATCCCGTTCATCAAGCTCATGAAGGCAGCAGGGGCATTAGTAAGACCAAACGACATTACCACAAACTCATAATGCCCATACCTAGTTCGAAAAGCAGTCTTTGGCACATCCGTTGCTCGTATTTTCAGTTGGTGATAACCGGATCTCAAGTCGATCTTCGAGAAGACACAAGCACCTTGTAACTGATCGAACAAGTCATCAATGCGAGGAATGGGGTACTTGTTCTTAATAGTTACCTTGTTCAACTGTCGGTAATCTATGCACATTCGGAAACTCCCATCTTTCTTCTTTACAAACAAAACCGGAGCACCCCAAGGAGATGCACTTGGTCTAATGAAGCCTTTGCTCAACAACTCTTGAAGTTGAGCCTTTAATTCTCTTAACTCCGCGGGAGCCATTCTATACGGGGGTATAGAAATGGGGCGAGTACCGGGTTCCAAATCAATGCAGAAGTCTATATCCCTATCTGGTGGCATACCGGGAAGATCTGCAGGGAACACATCCAAAAACTCACAGACTACCGAAACTGACTCAATCGATGGTACTTGAGTAGTGTCATCCTTAAGATGTGCCAAGAAAGCTAGACAACCCTTACTAACCATCTTCTGAGCACGAATAAGGGAGATGATACGCACCGGATTGGGAGTGTAGTCACCCTCCCATACTAACTGATCTGCCCCAGGCTTGGCTAACGTCACTGTTTTAGCATTACAATCCAAAATCGCAAAGTTTGGAGAAAGCCAAGTCATACCCAGAATTACATCAAAGTCACCCATTTCTAAAATAACCAAATCTATATAAGTGTTGCTCCCCACAAAATTCACCAAACAAGACCTATACACTTTTTCGACTATCACTGACTCACCCACCGGAGTAGAAACACGAATAGGCATGTCAAGTAATTCACAATGTAAATTTAGACCATTAGCAAATGAGGAAGATACATATGAAAACGTGGAGCCAGGGTCAAATAATACAGATGCCATGCAATCACAAACCAAGAGATTACCTGTGATAACAGCATCAGACGCCTCCGCTTCAGATCTCCCAGGGAAAGCGTAGCAATGAGCCCCATTATTTGTTTGTCCGTTGCCCCTACCATGTTGTGTAGTAGTGGCTCCGTTTTGACCCTCACTTCTGCCGTTTTGGTGACCACCATTACCTCGGCCACCACGCCCTCCAGAATAACGACCTCTACCATTACCACCTCTTCCTCTAGCCATTGGGGCTCTGTAACTCTGTTTTGGACAATTCCTCCTAATATGTCCAATCTCCCCACATCCATAGCACTCTCTGGAGTCAGGCATGGGTCTCTCGGAGTAGTGTTGACCGTTCTGAGGTGGACCCCCAACTACAGTCTGTAGTGAAGACTGTATTGGTCGATTTGAGTGACCTCCGGAGTTCTGTCCTCTAGAATAAGAACCATTATACTCACCTCCCCTTCGAAACCTCTTTGATGTAGACGTTGGGGTGAAGTCATCCGGTTTCACTCCTTCCACCTCTATCACAAAGTCTACCACCTCTTGGAAGGATGTTGCTGTTGCCGCTATCTGTAAGGCTGAAATCCGCAACTCTGACCTCAACCCCTTCACAAAACGGCGGATCCGTTCTTGTGGACTGAAACAAAGTTGCGTGGCATATCTGGATAGCGCGCGAAATTTAGCCTCATACGCGTTTACTGTCATCCTTCCCTGTTCAAGACTCAAGAACTCATCCCTCTTTCTATCTCTCAAAGTGCGGGGGATATACTTTTCCATAAACAGGGTAGAGAATGATTCCCAAGTCATTGGTGGTGCCTCTGTTGGTTGACACTCAACATGTGAACGCCACCACATTTTGGCGTTACCTTGGAACTGATAGCTCACGAACTCGACACCAAACCTCTCTACTATTCCCATTTTGTGTAGTAGTTCATGACAATCAACCAGAAAGTCATAAGCATCCTCAGATTCTGCACCCTTGAAGACTGGAGGTTTTAGTTTCAAGAACTTACTAAAAAGTTCGTGTTGATCGTTTGTCATAATAGGCCCAGTAGTCAGACGTGGAAATGTGCCTATTCCCAATGTTGCATCCATGCGGGGAGCCATAGTAGCCGCATGTCGTATCTCTGAAACCGGAGGTGTTGGTGCAGAAACCACTGGAGGTGCTTGACCCTGATCAGACAACCCGCTAAGATAAGCAAGTACTTGGTTGATCATCTCTGGGGTAGGTTGGGGTGGCATTTCCTCATTCTGCCCTTGTTCAGTTTCCCCTTCCTCACCCTCTCTTACTACGTCCTCAGTCGGTGGAGGAGTCACCGCCCTAGTATCAGATGGGCTAGGGGCTCGTCCTCTTCCTCTAGAGGACGTCCTCCCACGACCTCTTCCACGGCCTCTTGCCGTTACCCTTCCTCGAGCCACAGCCCCAGTGGCTGGCTCTGTCGTTTCATGTCTTTCCGTTGTCGCTGCTGGTGCGGTCGTTGCTCTAGTTCTAACCATCTGCGAGATAGAATGAAGATGGTCAGATACCAATTTGTATCACCTAGATACCAATTGGACTCAAGTAATAGCACGAAAGAAAGAATGAAAGAATGGAATTTTCCTAAAGTCTTATAGCCTCTCAAGGAAAAGTAAAGGCGTCCCCCTACCGTTCCTTAAGACTCTACTAGACCTGTTCTTGTGTGATGAGACCAATGAACCTAATGCTCTGATACCAAGTCTGTCACGACCCAAATCGGGGACGCGACTGGCACCCACATTTACCCTCCGATGTGAGCGAACCAACCCATCTAAACCTTAACATTTCAAGATATTTCAACAGAAAATAATGCGGAAGACTTAAACTCATTAATAAAGAAAAACAACTCAAAACTATTATTAATATTCCCAAAATCTGGAAGTCATCACCACAAGAACATCTATCTCAAACTACTAATCTAAGAATGTCTAAAAAGCTAAAAACAATTAAAAACTAGTCCATGCCGGAAGTTCAAGGCATCAAGACTTGAAGAAGGAGACCCAGTCCAAGCTAGACGCATTAGCTCACCCTGAATTTCCGATGGAGTGAAGACGGCTTGATCTACTGCTGAGTCGAAGTTGACGGAACGTTTGCTGCATAACACAAATAACAAAAGGAAAACATAAAAGTAGGGGGGTCAGTACAACCACACGTACTGAGTAGATATCATCGGTTAACTCAAATAGGGAACAATATATATCAAATAATATTATAAATCAACTATAAACTCAACATGTAGCAACAACAAGTATCATAATCGTCAATAACACCATCAAGTTCATTCATGAGGGCTCAAGCCTCATTACCATACTCATTTGGGAATTAAGTTCATTATGTTGAATATATTATCATCTTTCGAGATTCATTATCTTTCTTCCTCTTGTGTCGGTACGTGACACTCCGATCCCCTACCACTATGTGTCGGAACGTGACACTCCGATCCCCTATATGTGTCGGAACGTGACACTCCGATCCCCTATATGTGTCGGAACGTGACACTCCAATCCCCTACATGTGTCGGTACGTGACACTCCGATCCCCTATATCTACGTGTCGGTTCGTGACACCCGTCCCACTAATACTATGTGTCGGAACGTGACACTCCGATCCACTAATTCTATGTGTCGGAACGTGACACTCCGATCCACTAATTCTATGTGTCGGAACGTGACACTCCGATCCACTAAATTCATTCCATCCGTTCATCAAGCCTTCTCTATACCAAGGCATCATCAATCCCATTACTTTAATTCGTCAAGCCTTCTTTTCTACCAAGGCATCATCATTAATATCATAGATTAAAGTTTCTTTCAAGATTTGGGATTCAATGGTTTTCATCATGCTTGTTTTATCAACATCACATAATCATAATCATACAAGCATACAATAAGCATATAGACAGGTTTACAATATCATCAACACATATTATTCACTATCAAGAGTTCACTACGAATATCGTAATACAAAACCATAACCTACCTCCACCGAAGAATTGGAATCAACAAGCTAATCTTCCCAAAGCTCTCTTCTTCTCGTCCAATCTCCCTCAATCGTTTCTCTCTTTCTTGCTGTTCTTTCTCTTTTGTTTTATTCAAACCCTCTTTCCTTTACCCTAATTAATCATATAATTAAGTGTGAAAAAGGACAATAAAACCCCACTAATTCACTTAAGGTTACCCCTTTTAACCCCTAAGTAATTAGACTTATTAATGTTACCCCTCAATCTTTATAATTAAGGAAAGAATAGTCAAAAACGACCCTTAAAACGAGGAAAGAAATCCTAAATTGCCTGGGATTGTGCAGCCTGTGACGGGCCGTCGTGGGTGTGACGGTCCGTCGCACAGGCCGTCGTGCCTCCCCAGTTCCTATCGTCGCCACGGACGCTGTGACGGCCCGTCACGACTGTGACGGTCCGTCCTGCACGTCCGTCATGGCGGTCAGAAACTCGTTTCTCGAACCAAATTCTCAAACGTTGAAGTGTTTTGCAACGGAAACTTACGACGGTTCGTCGTGGATGTGACGGAACGTCCTGCAGATCCGTCACAATTTACAGAGAGTCGATTTTCAGTACCCAATTTCAGAATTCCAAGTATGATGCAACGATTCACCCTCGACGGGCCGTCGTGCCTACGACGGTCCGTCGTGGTGTCCGTAGTATGGCCCAGTTTTTCCAGAATTAAAAATCTGCTGCTCAAACGACTAAACAGGTCGTTACAGAAAGTAAGTTTACATAAGTATTATTCTCTTCGCTTAAATAATTATATTGAATATATTGTTAATATTGAATAAAAATTTAAGATAAATTTTAAAATATTTTTAATGATCATATTTTGAGTCAAAAAAAGTGAAACTATTTTTGGAATCTGAATATTGGATTTTTGAACTCTTAAAAATATGAAGATAAATTCTATAAAAGTTGAATTTAATTCTATTATAGAAAATTCCATATCATCGAGTTAAATGATATCATATTTAATAACATAGTTTGAAATTGAGATATTTAATTATTAATGAAATAGTAATTATCACTCTAAGATAATTCTTAAATTTCTTATTTAACCAAACAAATTCATATTAACTATTACTCCATATCTCAATTCTCGTGGCTGAATAATTGATGTTGACTCAACTTTTTTTATTTTTTGAATAACGATTTTCTGACTTTTTATGGTCTATAATATCCCGTGATGGCAGTGTGATATCAAAATAATCGTAATTCCAGACTCTTATTATAGTGAACTATACAAATAGGAATTAATCAATTTACCACGTTATAAATCAACGAATAAACAATTATTTACATGCATGCACCTGTCCTTTTCTTTTACCAATTAAATCCAATAGCATGTGGCAAAATTCATTTAACGAGAGTATTTATAATAAAATTTTCTTCATATATATTTAGACTTACATCTGATATCTTCAATTAAGAGTGGAACGATTTTACCATCCAACCACAAGTCATGTTGATAACTTGCATTAACCTATCATGTCATTCTCGGTTTCCTACACTTAACTAAAATTATTTTATACCATCGAAGAATAATAAAGTGAAGACTAGTTATATAAATAATGAAATTAAAAAAAGTTCTAAAAGTTTCATAATTTTTTATACGAAAAAGATGAAAGACATTTTTATAAACAAATAATTTCTTTTTCAAAATAATGCAAGCACATTAATTTAATATAATAAATCAGATATTTAATAATAAATAATATTAAAATATTTAATTCCAACATAGCTTATTTTTAAATAGAACAACCTTTATAATAACTTGTCAAAAGAGTCAAATGTATATCAAGGAGACAAGGAGTTAAAAGAGAAAAATCAATGCACAAGCTCAAACAAGAAACAACTACCTTAGTTCGACTAACAAAAGTATGCACAAATTTAAAGTCCTTTTATTTCTATTGTATAAAAGTATATTATTTTTTAAAAAGACAAAAATGAGGTAATAAAAATCGAACTCACATTTTCTATAAAAAAAAAATATTCCATGGATAGTCAAAACAATTATTAAAAGAAAAATCTATGCAAGATCGTACTCACAAGGTCATACCCAAACCTCAATAAAATATGATTTTTTAAATTAAAATATAAAATATTTCTAAAATTGGATTTTATTTATTTAACATTGTTTCCCTTCAATTTATTTGTATATGTATATAATGTATAGTATAGAAGCCCGTGAAGGGTTCCCCCAATTATGTTCAAACTTGTAAGTCAACATCAATTAGGAAATCGTTTTCTAATTTTTAGTTTTATTTTTAAAAGAGAATGTGGATTGCAGTTTTATCAAAAGTAGAATCTTCTAGTTATAATTCTTTTACAAGTATGTATAATTGAATCTTCACTAAGAAAATGAAAATCAGGGCCCGTTTGGTCATAGATTTTCAAATAATATTTGGGGGAAAAATTGACAAATAGTGTTTGTCCATACTTTGTCATTATTTGACGAGTATCTCAAATTTCAAAATATTAGTTTTTTCTAGTATTTGGCCCAAATCTCATTATTTGGGTACTTTTATAAATTGAAATTTATTCCAAATTTTTATCTTTTATAAAAATACCTTCTATAGTTGTTGCTTGCGTTACATTACATAATTTTTTACGTTAACACCAAAGTAGTGATGAAATATTCAGTGAATGTTAAATGACGATATGGTTATTGATGAAAATGATGAACAATCGACTAAGGATAAAATATTCATGTGCTTTGTATACTTTCACGATATATGGAATGATATTTGTTGCACTCACTTCAAATTACAACATTGCTCTAGTGTCATGAACACTATTTGTTACTGTTGTAACGAAGATCCAATTGACTTGTAATACAAACTTATGGTTAGTTTTGATAGTTTTTAAAACTTATGGGTATAAATCATATTTTTCTAAAGTTTATTGGTTTTAATTCTCTTCTTAATATAGTGAAGAATTGGGGTTTGTTGCATATACTATACAAATAACAAAATATACATATACTATACAATAACAAGTTATGTCAAATTTTTAAAATTATTCTTAAAATGCTAATTATATTTTTAAAAAACAATATTAAAAGTAGATATATGCGAAAATCACCCTTCAGATTCAATAGAAAGATGTGGTCCAATTTGGTACTTAGAGTCTGTTTGGCTCAGCTTAAAAGCTGGTCAAACTGACTTAAAAGCTGGTTTTTGACTTATTTAACTGTTTGGCAACACTCAAAATAGCTTATTTTAAGTTAAAAAAAACTTATTTTAAGCCAAAAGTTAAAAGCTGGGGTAGGGGTGCTTTTTTTTTTTAGCTTATAAGCTGTTTTAAGTTGACCACATTTTTATGTTTTTTCCCTTAATATTTTTATACAATTTCCAAATTACCCATATAACCCTAAGATCGCTTTCTTCTATTTTTCCCCTTTTCACGTTTGGCGTAACAACTTCAGCACTTTTATCCAAATGCATAACTGCTTATTTTAAAAATAAGTTTCAGCACTTTCAAAAGTATTTTTTTAAAGCAGCTTTTATTAAGCCCATCCAAACGGGCCCTTAGCTTGGGCTGTGTAGAAATGCATTGGGCCTAATCCAATATCTGGCCCAGCCCAAATAGGAAATATGCAAAATAAAGAACATCGATATAGAAGCAAATTTTTGAAAAAAGTTTACGTTGCATGACAAGATATGACCTGGTTATCATTATTGTAGACACTTCAATTAATTTCACAATATGATAACATTTAAAGAAATTCAACTTTAAGAAAATAATAGGAAATACTCTTAATATTAACCTCATATTTTAAAGAAAAAGAAAAAAATGGTATGTCTAATACTATTTTAGAAAATGAAACTCTCCTATTCTTCCTTCTTCTTTTGTATGGAATTGATATTGTATTGTTATAGTAGAATGAACAGTGGTTATAGTGTTTGTTTGATGGTGAAATAAATGCATCTCTAGTGCATATATAGTGTTTTGCTAATGTATGTATGGTGTATATCATTATATAGCTTATGTATCACATCATACACACAAGTCATATACTTTGACTTAAAAGTACATGCAACAAGTGTGTATATCATAGTATGTTATACATATATCGATTGTATCTATTAATAATATACATATGACATACAAATACGTACAAGTGTACATGGAGAGTAGAAGTCGTGGAAGAAAACTCCAACAAAAAAGAAAATTGATTACCTCAACATTCGTCGCACTGCTCAATCTAAATTAATCATCAAGGTATGATAACGATATATATCAGATATTATTTTTAGTATAGTGAATAAGTAAAAATGAATGAATTTGTGCAAAATGCACCGCAAATCCTTGTCCTTCACATAATTGAAACACTTCCATTTTTCTTTTGTAGATTTTTGTGAAGGAAATAATATTTGGTGCATAAAATAACCTCTATTTTTTTCATGCAAGGACCTTAATTTCTGTTTTCTCTTAGTCGTTAGGCGAGTTATTTAAAACAAAAACTAGAATAGTCAATTATTATATTCTTAATGAATTATCGATTAATTCGATAATCTAATATTATAAAATCAATATCAAATTGATAATCTAATAAATCTATTTTATAATACCATTAAATAACTATTAAATCAATAACCCAATAACAACAAATTAATAGTATTTTTTCAATTTAATTTATCGATCAATTCAATTTTTACGGAGCCCAATTTTTTAGCCGTATTAAGTACTATTAGAAAGCATGAGGAAGGACTAATGAGCTGTAAATGCAAAATTTCAAGTAGAAATTATATTTTTCAAAAATAGTAAAGCATTCAACGAAGTCAGAAATGACAGAAAGCTTTTCTAAACTTTGTATAATAATGCCTTGGAAAAGTGATTACACGACAATGAATATACAGACAGAGCAACCTCAATTATCGGGGGTTTTTTTTAATAAAAAAAATAGAATAATACATTTTGCTTTTAATAAATAATTAAATCTTATAATATGTAATTCAATAAATTTAACTTTTATTTTAAGCATGTGAGAAATATAATCATATTTAATTATTTTAAAAATGATATAACTCACATTTATGAAATTACAATACAAACTCAAGATAATACATAATTGATTAGTTTATGAAAGTTTCCTTTATGAAAAGAAAAAATTAAAGTAAACATTTTAATTAAATTTAAGATTAAAAGTGCTTAATCGAATTTTAATGAGGGTCTAGAATCTCCCCCCTTCCAAAGAAAAATGTTTTGGTGGGTAAACCATCACGATTAAAGAAAAGATCGATCTTTTTTTTAAAATATGATATAAATAATTTGTTTTAATATAATTTTACGATAGGCTTTATAATGAAAATAATAAAATCGAGTTCAAACTCTATTAAATGAACGAGTAAAAATATTATAAGGTGAGAATTTCGAACAATGATTAGGGCTAGATTATTACAAGGTTGGACTTTTAATAAAGTGCTAAACCCTGGGGTCCCTTATGTTTGTTTGATTTTCAAATCAGTATGAAAAAATTGAGCCTTTGCATAATGACAAAAAAGATTTTGATTAGGGAATTTAATTATTAAGGGACCTCTAATTTCTTTATTGAATTTGAAATCTTAATCATAATCATCATGCTTCTTATTGCACATGCTAAATTATCTCAATTTTGTTTTTCTCCCTTTTACAGCTTTTTCTTTCTGGAATGGATTCACAAATCACAAAGAAAATTTCCACATTTTAAATCAAAGCGATCCCCTATCTCGTGCTAATTCTAAACATAAACAATAGCATATCTTAATTCTGTATTTTCGAATATTTACATCTAAATATTGAAAGGGAACCTATATGGTGTTTAAAAGATAGCATATCATTTTATGCCTAGTTTACTTTTATTATTAACTATATTAGTTATTTCTTATTCATGTAAAGTAGTCATATAACTTATAATAATCAACAATGAAAAATTGATTATAGATGATTTTAAACATGAGTTTATGATAATTAGGAATTGAACTAGAATGCTAGTAGATAGTTGAGAATAAGAGTGTCAAAAATGAGCCCACCCATCCAATTCACCTAGAATTTTAAGGGTTGGACTCAAGATAATTTGAATTGGGTTCAATATCAACCCATTCAAGCATAATTCATTTGAAGAGAATCCTCAATTGAACCCAATTCAATCTTCAATTTTAATTGTTATATTCCGATATTTACGGTATGAATTATTATCGATTTAACATGTTTTAAGGTTTATATATCCATTTGTTATTTTTTTATAAAAAAACTCTTGAGCTAAAATTCAAATTGTGATTATAAAAGTTAAATATCAATATGGCAAAGTATTGAGACTAATATGGGCAAATTGGATGGGTCAAGATGTAACATATCTTTTAACTCATTTGAGTCTACAGTAAACTTGGGCGGGTCAAGACCCAACCCAACTTTTATTCAACTCATTTTAATATTCTCAATTTCAACCTAACTCGTCGATTTGACACCCCTGATTGAGAATGATCTAATTCATCCCTTCGAATGAGTAGTTTATTTCGTAGGATTATACTGAATATGATCAGTCCTAAAAATGATGAATTCAGTTTTAGTCAGTTATGGTGTAAATAAGTGAAAAAAGGGTCACCCACCCCCGACAGTCCACATTCTGTTTCACTTTTACCAATTTCAGAAAAATTCAGTCATGAGCTGTAAACCTGTAACTAATTTTTTCCAAATTTTTGAACATATAAGCAATCCCTTCTTTTTAACTTTTTCCCACCTCTTTACATCATCAGTATCTCTAATTTCTCTCACACACGCAAATCAAGAAGAAGAAGAAGAAAATTCCATTCCGGAATCCAAAATAATCAATGTGATCAAAGCTTTTGGACTCTTATAAGTAAGAATTTCACTAACCTTTTTCATCTTCCTTCATGGGTTTTTATTGAGCTTTCAAGTGACGAAATTAAGTGCAATAATCACAGAATTACTAATTTGTCAGAAAAATGGACGGAGAAGATAGGCCGAGGACGATGTGGAGGAGCTTGAAGCAACGGTTGGGATTCACCGGACTGGTCTGCTGTGGATCCTCTTGGAACTTGAGAGTATCAGACGTGACAATGAGAGAAGAAGAAGAAGAAGAGGCCCAACAATTTGAAGCCCAATTATTCGGTGAAGAAGAGCCCATAATCGGGGCCCATCAAGGAAACGTGAACCTCGCTACTGCGTTGGCAGCGGAACGTCGGTACCGGAGCGTGGATGCGACGGCGGAATTGAAGACGTTGATGAGATTGTTTGAGGAAACGGACGGCATAGATGAGAAGAAGAAGAAGAGTCTGAAATGGTACATTAAAGAAGAAGGAAGAGGAGGAATTGACGAAATGTGCTGCGTGTGCATGGAGAGAAATAAAGGCGCAGCGTTTATCCCCTGTGGACATACTTATTGTAGGGTTTGTTCAAGAGAATTGTGGATGAAGAGAGGCTCTTGCCCTCTTTGTAATTGCTCCATTGATGAGATTCTCAATATTTTCTAAAAGATCTCATGAATTTTTTTTCGCTTTTTTCATCATCGACTCTGAAAAACGTTGTTTCACCATAAAATTTTGTAGTTACACTGACATTTCATACTTTCAAACAAGTCAATATAATCATGAAGAACTCAGTCAAGTGACTTGTGTAGTAGCTGACTAAACATCATTCAAGTTGAGCATTCCACAAAGGCAGATAGTTCAGTCCATATTACTATTTGGATTTTGGTTTGAACTCAAATGGATATCGGAGGTATGAGCAGCTCCAAAGGTGAATTCCTGGGGAGGAATGCCAATATCTGGACGAGCGAAAATTGATGTAGCACCAGAAAAGTTGAAGGCTGGAATTTGAACTGAATCACTAGGCTTTGGGTAGTTAAAGCTCAATGATGGCAGCACAGGAGAAGAAAAGACCGGCATGCCAAATACAGGCTGGTTCTCCAGTGATCCGAAGATCTTCTGTTCATACGCCTCTAGTTGATGGTAAACCCCTGCAATTTACCAAAAAATACGGGAAAAGGTTTCATTGACATATAGGGCTATAATAACAAAAACAAAATCTAGATCATTGCGTGTTAAACTAGACACGAGCATATCCGAGCAGAGTAACTAGCTAAGTAAAATGAAGAAATGCTTATAAGGGTATAACTAAACCTTGATTAAGGTCGACATAAGGCCTCCGATCTTTCACCCACTGATAGCTCTGTGCAAGTTTCCAGCCTCTACTTTTCATCAGGTAAGCAATTACAATGGCAGGTGACCTGTCGGAAATGCACAATTAAGTTGTTACTTCTGTAAGCACAATCAGTTGAAAGCAATTCAATGGAACAGTTTACTGCATTTCTCATTCTCAATCAACAAATCTAGGTGTTTCGATAACACATTTTGACCTGTACACCATTATATTTCAGGGAAACCCGGGGAAAGAACAAAAGAGAATGGAGGAAAGGTTGCAACACCAAACCAAAAAGAAAGAAACAAACAGAAAATCATGAAAACTTATGCATGCAAAATTCATAAATCAAACTCCAAACCTGCTTTTCCCTGACATGCAATGTACAAGAACACGAGCCCTATCCCTTTCACATTGTTCTGCAGAAGAAAAGTAACATTAACATCAGTTTAGCAGCAAAGCATCTCCACAAAACATACAAAGATGGCTTTAAAATAAAGTTGAAGCCATAAACATGACAGTTTCAACTATAGCAGTAAAATTGCATGATATCATATTTTAGCACGAATACTATACTTTCCTACTCAATAGTTGTAGATTGTAGAGAAAGTTCAAGTTAAGTCTTTTCATGTACTATCAAGTTTAATCTTCAAGAACTGTCAAGTTTAAATACATATAAGACACGACCAAAGCATTAAGAAAAGGAAAAGAAGATGGCAAGCTTCGTTTCCTACTTTAGACCAAAAGTTCAAAACAACAGCCTGTTGGAGACAAATATATACACAAGAAGCCTGTAGAATACTCAACGTTCAACTGGAAAAAGCTACAATTGAAGATGGATAAAAGAATGAAGTACTGGATTCTGTGAAGAGCTCGCAGTCAAAATCCAGGTAGTTAAATTCATAAGAGAAGTTCAACACAGTAGCTTGTCCTTCACAGACAGGGATCATTGATCAAATAGCCAGAGGGCAGAAGTAATACACATACAATAAAACTCTCTATACAAGCATGTCAACTCGGAGGAAGGATGCCTAGTCTCGTGGAAAATACAAGGCTAAAGCTTCAAAGTTTGGAACAAGGTGATTATTAGGAAGAGGAACAAGGGGTATAATCAAGCAGATTGTGACTTAGTAAATTGATCAAAAGTTGAGTTACAAGAGAGAAACTTCAATGAAAGAGAGAAACTCATCTGAGATCAAAAGGCTGATAATATTTATAGATGCGAATTATCTCAGTTAAAGAATCATTATGTGATTCTATGGTCAATAATAGCTATGATGTTTACACAATGTGAATGGAATTCAGAACGCAGACGTTTGACTGATAGGTATTGCGAAATAAAAGGGTTTCTAATTATGTTTCCGGGTTCTGAAGAGGTTTTCTACAATGTTCATTTTTTTCTCTTTATTGGAAGAATCACCTAGTGGTATTTGTCTCGCTAACTCTTGAACCCAAGACTTCAGGGTTCTTAACCACTTCATTGACCACTAGACCACGCCTTTGGGTGCTTTCTACAATGTTCTTTTGATAAGTAGCATTTGTATTCTTAATGAAAATACCCCAGAAATAACTACGTGCAAGTAAAAACTTTCCTTCAGAAAAGCCAATAGATGCTCAAAACCCATTTTATTTGGTGGTAGTAACTTTATGTGTTTCAAATCCTATTGTTCCTTGATATCCAACAAAGCCAAGAATCTAAAAAAGAAATCATCTAAAATCCTATGTCAGACTAAACTACTCTTAAACCTATAAAGTAAAAAATTGTCAAAAATAAGCTTAGACATACTAAATTCACAAGTAATGACACTCACCTAAGAATTGGATAGCATCGTCAAACTGCAAATCTTGCTCATCACCAAGGCAGTGATAAGTAAAGGAATTTTTATATAGATTTTGGCAAGCAGGTACAGTCTGCACAGAGAAAAGTAAATGTGGGTGAGAACTTGGTTCAATATATTGAAAGTAATAGGAGATGCATGCAAAAGTTGTCTCATGCATAACTTCTGAAGCACTAAAATGAAAATTGAAATGGCATAGCAAGAGAAACATCAGCATATTTTAGCAAACAGCCTGAGTGCCAGATATAGCTTAGTTCGATTCAGATGGTAAAATATTCTCAAGATTAAATTGCATCAATTAAAAATTGCAGAGAAACAGCCCAGTGTACTTGAAAAGAGCAGGAAAATGAACAAGCTATGTGGAACTGTTTGCCACTCTCTTACCCTCTAAATCGAGTTATTCACCAGTAAAAGTTGGAAGAGTCCAGCTTGATTGAAAAGGTGACAAACAAACCTCACTGGGTTCATTCTGTTAGTGAGTATAATTATTCCACAGCTCATATTTATAGGATTCAAAGAATGTTCTTTTAGAGAACTATAAATCACAACCTCCCTGGTGGTAATTCATGATAGCTCATCAAGATGCTGATCAATAATGGAAGGGTATAAACAAAAACATAGCTAAAACTGAATAGGTACTCCTCCTTGTCTTATAACTAACATCGTATTCGAGATCACCTTCATAACCTAATGGTAGATATACATCAAAGGAAAACTGACCTTTCCCTTCCTCTGGACAAGAGACTAATTAACTAGACAATGAGAAAGCATCCAAGAGAGGAAACGGCGCATATTAATCAAGTAGAGTAGGAAATCCATAATTATGTCCATGAAACCCCGGAAAGGACCACTAATCAAATTAACATTCAGCCAATCCAATTCACCGCAATGATGTGTACTACACTTGCTGCAATCCGTCCCTCTAACTACAATGATTGATATTAGTTCCATTCTATATAGCCTCTTGTCAGTTCCTTTTCTTTCTCTTCTTTCTGAGAAATTCCCAAGGCTTCAGATTGTGTACATAACTCCTACTGTCTTAGGCAATATCGTCATCCAATGAGCTATAATCTTTTGCCTTCCTACAAACAATAAATCATGCAATGATACTACTCAAACCAGCACGACATGCTTTTCCACCAGTACAATACACATCACAGTTGTAGTTTTTTGCGTGCATCATCATACATGAGCCAGACCATCATACATGAGCCAGACCATATCATATCCAAACTGCACCATGTGTTTTTCTCAAAGGTTCCCATCATCTTATATGAACTACTCCCACTAAAGTTGGCTTAGCACTTAAACTGTGGGTTCGGGAATATATAAATTACAAGAGAATGTACTACAGAACTTCACCAGAAAAAGAAAATCTATTGCAGATAGCTATAGACGAAAATGGCAAGTACAAAATCCCAAAAAGAAACCCGTGGAGTTCAGAATTGAGAACAATAGAACTCACCAGGCTTATTAAATAAAATGAGATAATGTCCATATTGGTTCCTGTCTGAAAGGGGAAAGTTCAATTCCACACACCAACCATTCCTCCAAGGTCGAAGCATGTGAATTTGACATATCATAAGTTGTTGTGTGTCTGTGTCATAATCTCATACTTACATTCTTCCCTTTCTGGCCAAGTGGCAAATATGGACAAATATTCTAAGATGACAACAGAGACATTAGCTTAATTTCCAACAGGGAAGTTCCCTTTAAATTGCACGACATGCCTTACAAACTAAATTAATGAAGCACGCCACAAAGGATTGGTTAAGCAGATCTATCTTCAGTTGATAGGGACTGTCCCCGAATGAGATGGAAGGGTCTTACGTTCAATAATGCAGCCCAACCTAAAGTCATAATCAAACCCTGGCTGCAGTTGCAAGGAAGATTGATGACAGTTGACAGGTTAGCTTCTTGGGGAATGAATGTGGATCACCAACACAGGTTATGTGCTGTAGCAAATGAATCCAGAGACCACTTATTTGTTCATTTGCTGTATTCAAAATGGATATGAGAAAGATTATTACAGTGGCTTCATCTTCAGATTTTCTTTGCCACAGACTCGAAACATCACCTCAATTGGATAATGATGAGGACCAAGGGGAAAACACAGAGTGCTCAACTTATCAGAAAGGTCTATACATAATTTGTTCACTCCATTTGGATCGAGAGGAATTAAAGGATCTTTGAGAAGAAAACAAGGCTTCAGGAATGTGTAGCAAGAGAAACAGTTTATGCTTGTGATGTAAGAGCCCCTGTAGAATGAGGATCATGAATCAAAGCTTTGTGTTCTAGGTTAGGTTCTATTCTTACTTTTCTTTGTACATGAGAATAGCAGATGGAAAAGCAAACTGTGAAGGCGCTCTTATAGTTTTGTAATTCTTCATGGTTATTAATGAAAATGTCAGATAATTACCAAAAGAATCTCAGTCAAGATCTAATTCTAGTCGTCCGCGTCGTTTAAAGGCTAAGTTTGAATAGGCATTTTTTAATAAAACCAAAATCCACAGACTAGACTTTTATGAGATGGAACACAAATTCATTTCACACTGTAATGGTAGGATGCAGTTGAAGTCACACACTAAATAGGCAAGATCATAAAATAAGTATCTTTGAAGATTTGTGTAGGATCATGGAGTTATGCATCACTTTGTTATAAGATACTTTTCTTACTTTTTGACAACGGTGGTGTCCAGGGCAGTGCACACTCACCACCTAATTACAGGGTACTTATCATCTCTCACCAACACCAGTACCAAGTAACACACATATGGGAAGAAAGGGTCTTTTTTGTCTACTGGAATTTGCTTGCTTGTTTTAAGATACTAACAAATATGACACCAACTCATTTATAAGAAGAGGGTTGAGCTGATTTTTTTCAGACAAATATGAGAAGGAAAAGAAACTAGATACTTTTGCTAAAGAAGATTCTTCTTCATTGCTTGTCATAATCCTCCCTCATGAACTATTCAAAGCAAGATAATAATTTTATCCCCAACTTAAACCAGAGAACCCCATACAGCTCCAAAGAAATCAAAAGACCTAAGTGCAAAGCTGCTGCGCAAACTTGTCATTTATTACGTGGATTAAAGGCATGGCTGTATAACAAACATCAAGTTTGGATGGTTTCTGGATTCATCAACTACCTTGGGATTGAGATGTTGTTGTATGGTCAATTTTGTGATTTATATTCATTCACACACCTTAGGATTGGAAACTCAGGCCACGTTTTCGCAGATTATTACTATTATACTACGACAATGAGAATCTTCTACATGCATCATACAAAGGAAGTGAAAGGTACTCACAACAAAATTGTTAAAGAGAATTGCCTAGTCACAAAATGCATGACCGTACACCAAGTGATTGAATTTGACTATGTAACTATAAAATTAAGTTATCTCAACAAGAGTACCTCCAAGAAATTCAAAAAGACAATGCAACAGATAATAAGCCTATCCCCAAATCCCTCAAACACGAGAACAAAACAAGGTCAACTAATTATAATTCATACCAACAACAACAAAAAGTCACACTTCACAACGTTTGCCTCAAAGATTGGAACTTCTCAACTCTACTTAACAAATTAATTAACTCACACAAAGTATAAAAGAAAGCAAGGACACAAGTAAAAGGGGACTCACATTGAGAACACGAGAAATCCCTTGACTCTTAAGAAGCTCAGCTCTCGAAGCATTATCATAGCTTCCCAAAAACAGAAACTCCGGCAAGATCTCAGAAGGAAAAGCACTGACTTGAATTGTAGAACCCATATCAGAAACAGTAGGCATTCGATGCCCACAAACCCCACAAGGCTCCCCTTCTTCGTACTTGTGATAATGCCCACAAATACCACATGGGTTTTCCCTCTCTCTCTTCCTCATGCTGAACTGATTCACTATGTCCGCCTCAATCGACAAAAACAAGAACGACCCAGAAGAGGAAAAAGGAGAAACTTTTACCTAGATTTGATCCGATTTGAAGTGACGACAGAAGAAGGAGAAGCGTCAAGAGAGAATTTAAGGCTAGATTTGGTGATTTTATAGCTACCGGTGCTAGTAATTTTGGTTTTGGCCGGGTGGAGGGATTCTTGAAAATTCGATGGAGTACAAGGTTAGCATAACAATTAGCTAATAGTAGTAGGGAACAGGATAAATTAGTGAGAATTTTAATTAGAGGTTTATTTTATCAAATAAATATTTAAAATTAATATTAAGCCTAGTATGAAAAAGAAATAAAATTCTCATAATTTATTAAAATATAAGTAAAATAAATATTTATTTTTTAAATATAAATTAAGAGAGGATTGTGGGTTCGATTTAAAAAATAGGTATTCGAGTCCCATCATTATAAGGGGTTCATTTAAATTTCTTTAAATGGAAAATAATAAAGTATTTATGTATGGTTAAAATTATTTATTTATATATATAGATTTTTAATTTCCTTATATTTTGAATTATCTTAGTAACCTGGTTTCTAAAGTCGAGTACTCAAATTTGATCACAAGGACATTTAGGGTAAGTATATTAAAAGATATGATATATGAATTCTTTTTTTTTGGAATGCACTAGTAGAGAATTAAATTTGTATAGAGTTCAATAAATAGACATATGAGTTCTATTTGATATGACATTCGTAAAATGCAAATCGTCACATAGGATGCCACATAGAACCTCTGTGTTTATTTGTTTGACATTATATTAATTTAAGTGTTTACTTATTCGCACCGAAAATTAAAGGACATAAATATTAAATAAAATCAAGTTAGAAGACATATTTATATATTACGTCATATTTTAAAAAAAAACAATTGACAATGTAAAATAAATCCTTAAATATGTTTGAAGAATATACTTTCTTTCATATTACTATTACTTAGATACACAAAAAAGTTTCGATCTACAAACCTAGCTTACATGGCGATTTTAGTTCCACCGTCTATCTTAATATTATAACTTATTTTATATTTGACAATTATATGCAAATAATATATATCCAATTATTTATATACTAAAATCTATTATGATATTTATATATAATCCACCATATATGTGATTGAAATCCAATGACAAAGTAGGCAAAAGGTGACCAAAAACATTGATTGTTTTATCAAGTTGTCGCATCCTTTTTTTTAAAAAAAAATGGTCGTAAAAAAGATTTTGGATAAGATCTGAAAAGGTTTTTTAGATAGTGTTTTCTTTTTCTTCATTAAAATAGTTTTACCTAAATAATTTTTAGGCATGCTAAATCACCTATTTAATTAAATTTTAAATTGTTTGAATGATTGAAATGCTTTTTGAACCCAAAGTTTCTAATTTGAGAGTTGCATTTGATTAATGGGAAGGTATTAAAATTGTTTGATCTCTGTCCCTTATCAAAATAGTATAATTCAGGGGATTAAAATGTAACTCTGACTCAAACAAATAAATAAAGCATATCAAAATTAAAAAATTAATTTAAAAATGTAATCTAACTCGAATAATCAAAGACAATTATCAATTTTTACTCATTGTTATAGAAAAATCAATCAACTTGCATATTAGTTGTGAACTCTCTGGCTAACAACACATATCTCTTGTCCCAACAGTTTTCAAAAGGTCCCAATGTAATAGAGAAGAGACAAATTTCAAATATTAGATCAAAATTTTGACAAAGCAAAGTTGAATAGTGGGAAATTAGGTAATAACATTTTTGTTTTTATTTTCCTAAGAATACATTTTTTTTTTAAAAAAAATATCTTATTTCTAATAATGTAATATGTCCCCCTTTCCTATAATATGTAATATTTCCAACATATTACGACGTAATCATTATACGTTGCATTAATTAAGCACAAATTGTGTCAAAATTCAAATTAAGCATGAAGGAAAAAATCACCTAAATTTTTACATTTTTTGAATAATAAATATGATATGACATAAAACAATTAGTAGACCTCTTTCGTGTGGTTTACAAAATTAATCTTTATATTGTTATTTTGAAGTAATCATATCAAGGTCATAGAATTTGTATTTTCTCCATTGAATTTCATTATGTTATAAGAACAAATCTTTTGCTAATAAAAAAAATATATATTTATCGAATTCACTAAATAAAGTTGATTGACTTTTATATGATTAAAAAAGAAGTATTTCACACATATGAAACATAAAAATTATGTTTGTAAGGTATAACTATAGTTTGCATAATTGCGTACCAAAGCATATTTTATGTTTGATATGAAACTTTTGATTTGTGCGATTACTAGATACATGCAGTTTTATACAAATTATTCAATTTTGTATAAATTCATTCATTCATTTTAATTATATAATAAGATCTGTATTTGTATAATTATAAGTATATAAGACGAAAACATATGTATTTGTATTTGTATATACACTTTTCTATCGCTTTATACAAACAAAAACACATTTTATACATTTATATACCGAATGAGCAATTATATACCAGAAATTTAATTATATATCGAACCAGATGACAAAAAAAACAATGAAATGTTTGTTATGAGTTACAAATAAAATAAACTATGACTATAACATTTAACTAAAAATAATAATTTGTTATTTCATACAATTTTTCCTTAAATAAATTTAGAAATAGTTTTTGTGTTATTATATATGAACTCTAGAGTTGAATTGACTTTTGTGTGATAGTGAAAATAGGAATTGAATAGAAAATGAATTGTGTCAAATTGAAAAAAAATAATCAACTAATGGGTTGGTTTGATATTAGTAATTATACTTGATTTGCTTCTTACTAAAAAAAAATGAAGTAAAATCCTAGTCAAATCAAACTCGATATTATAAAAGTCATTTCTAGTCAAACCAAACTCGATATTATAATTTTTGTGTGATAAAAATATTTGTTTTTGTGCAGTAAATTCTAAATTGAGTGACCAATTATAAAATTTACCCCTTTTACATATATTCATATCAGTATAAATCGGCATAGTTTTGGCATAGGCTTTTTTTATATGTTTATTAAATGAAGAAATCTTTTTTTTTTTCCTTGTGTATTTCTAAGCTAAAACAACAAATCCTTGTTTCTTCCCAAATAATAAATTAAAAAAAGAAATTAATTTCTTTACCTATGTGAAATCGGATACCTTTTTTTCCTTAAAATAAATATAGTATTTTGGTTGGCCTTTAAAACCAAATTGAAATAGGATTGGGTAGCATAAATTTTATTCTATAAATAATCCTCACAAATATTAAATTCCATACAAAAAATTTCCCTGCCCCCAAAAATTTCAGAGGTCAAGAATATAATTTCTGAATATTTGTTAAAAGTTGAGTCCAAGAAAAGAAAAATATGTCTTCAATCGATGAACTTGCT
Source organism: Solanum peruvianum (assembly GCA_027705065.1). NCBI lineage: Eukaryota > Viridiplantae > Streptophyta > Magnoliopsida > Solanales > Solanaceae > Solanum > Solanum peruvianum. The sequence continues at coordinate 65,637,861 of JAKWJD010001761.1, forward strand.
TGTACTTACGCTTGTTTAATCCTTCACGATGATGATATTCCTATCAATGTAATGTATTTTCTCCTTTCTCGTGATTTCTTAGTTTAAACTAAACTCATCAAATTTAAATTTATTTATTGGACGATTTATTATTTATGTGTAGGCGGAGAAAATTGGTACACTTATTAAAGCATCAAATTTAAAGGTGGAATCGTACTGGCCAAGTCTTTTCGCAAAACTTTGTCGGAAGAGAAACATCGATGAACTGATTATGAACGTTGGAACTCCCACTTGTAACAATGATGTTGCCACTCCTCCTTCAACAACTACTGATAACGATGCTTCCACTGCACCTTCCGTCGATGACAAGAAGAAGGTATACTTTGATTTTATATTATTGATAACTCTACTCGTTAAAACAGTTCAGTTAGTGTTTGACCAAACTTTTTAAACGTGCTTCTAAAATATATATATTTTTTCAAAGGTGTTTTAACTTATTGTAAGCATAACATCTCATTATTGTGTTGTTTGTATGTTTTCAGGCGGAAGCAAAAGAAGAGAGTGATGATGAAGCCATGTTTAGCTTGTTTGATTAAGACTCATATCATCATATCATCAGCGATTTGAGTTTTTTATTTTATTTTATAGAATTTCTGTAGAATTTAAGTATTTTGAATAATGTTAACTTGTTATATCGAATCACTTATTTAATTTTGTTTTATACTTTTAGTTTTTTACTTTTTCTTTAATAATTTAATTTTGCTAGTTGCTCGGGCCTTAGATTGTGAGTTCAAGTATTCGTCATACTAAAAATAATTGACTTAGATCATAGGACAAGACACCGAATTCTTTGGTAATAATTTTGCAAAATTAATATGAAGTTAACAATCAACTATTCAACCTTTAATATATGTAGTAGCATTGATTAATTAATTACCAATGAATTGAAAGAGTGAAAATGTGATGAGATTGTATAAAAAGTAGGGATAATGCCCAAGTACCCCCTTAACCTATGCCCGAAATCTCAGAGACACACTTATACTATACTAAGGTCCTATTACCCCCCTGAACTTATTTTATTAATAATTTTTTACCCCTTTTTAGCTTACGTGACACTATCTTGTGGGCCCAACGATGGTTGACTTTTTTTCCGAACTAGTGCCACGAAGGCTAAAAAGGGGTAGAAAATTACATTTAAAATAAGTTCAGGGGGGTAATAGGACCTTAGTATAGTATAAGTGTGTCTCTGAGATTTCGGGCATAGGTTGAGGAGGTACTTGGGTATTTTCCCTAAAAAGTAACTATTCAAAAGATTTGTGGTCTTTTAAAATGATACATTCATCTTTAAATAATTTAATTCACACATTCATAAGACATGTATTATTATTATTATTATATTATTATTATTATTATTATTATTATTATTATTATTATTATTATTATTATTATTTATTTTTTTTATTTTAATTTAATTTTCGATTCGATTTTGTACACTCCTACTTAACCACATTTGTCCAGTTTTCTTCAATTTCATTGTATTTTTGTCCAAAAACACCTATACTCCATGATAAAGGCCAAAATTAGCCTAATACTTCATAATTGTTATAAGTTAGGTGTATTTGATACCAATCTCATAAAAACAAGGTAGAAAAACAAATAAAATAATATGTAACTATATATAAATTAAAGTGGAACTTATATAAATCTCACTATAATTTTGTGTAAATATGTATAAATTAAAGTGGAACTTATATAAATTTTACTATAATTTAGGAGCTAATTATTTAGATATATTCTAATTTATAATATTACAAATCTTACCAGATTTTGTACGTTCATATACACCAAGCTACATGTATCTCGAGATACATGAGGTCTAATTAGGTGTAATTTTCTGGGATACATTTTATTCAAGTAAATTCGCATGTATCTGGAACACCTAACGAGTCTCGCTCACATCCCTCGTTTCCAATCCATCTCGCACGTCATTCTTTTATGTATGTGAGATAGATAGATATATGACTATCTCGTTCGCATCTCTCATTTTCATCTCGCTCGCCTTTCTTCTTATTTTTGTGTATCTGGTAGCAAAAAAAATACATATATCCAAGTGTATCTTCCTTGTCCCTTGAAATATAGTAAAAAGTTCTTAAACTATCTGAAATAACTCATATTTATCCTTAAAATAATAAATTACATTTCAGTTAAAAACAATCATTTCCGTCAAACTATTGGGTCAAACGTGCCCTTATTATTCACAGAAGTTGTTAAATGTCATGTGGATGCCACATTGCATGCCAATAGGGTTCTACTGCCACATAGTCTAAAAGGAAAAGAGTTGAAAATACCCTTAAACTATCTGAAATAGTTCATATTACCCATAAATCATATTTCAGCTCAAGTTTATCCTTTCTGTCACACTATATATTGGGTCAAAAAATATCATTCTTATTAACTGAAGTTGTTAAATGTCACGTGTCAGAAAAAATGCAGAATCAGGCACTCATATTATTGTCAACAGAGACTAAATGAAGTTGAGACTGATTTAAAAGTTAAAGTTCATGAATTCCTAATAATTTTAAGCAATATTTAAAAATTATATCAAAGTTAATATTTTACGTATAATATAAAATTTTAAAAATTATATATATAATGTCGGGTTATTTTTTTTTAGTTGAAACCAAATCAACCCAAATATAGTCAGGTTTTTTTGATAAAATTTTTAAAATGTCAATATTTTGACATTTAATAGGACTCATTGTCAATATTTAGTAAAAATGTCAAAAAAGAAACAATTGTTAAAAACAGAAAGGAGAAATTAAGGTGAGAGAAAAATATTAAAAAGAAACAATTGCTTCAAAATCTTATCAATTACAAAAATTCAAAATAAAGAACTAATTGACAATTTATCAAAATACAACAACTTCCATCTCTTTCTTCTTCTTTCAACATGCTCTAAAAAACACGCCTATCACCATTGTTCTAAAAATTCAATATTCAATTTTCTTATTTTTTTTTATTTTTGAACACGTTTATTCAGCATACATTATCATATTTGAAGCAGTTTATTCTACTAACACATCATTTTGACGTTATGAAATTATAATTTATCTTTATAAATGTCTGAAATTTTATGAAGTTATTTGACTATTATGTTAAGGTCATGAAGTTTATGTATTTCCTTTTAAGAAATTTTTCAGTATTCAAAATACAATACTCATGAATACATGGTATAGGTATTAATCCATCTTACATATGTATTTTATTTTGCTTATTTTCAATATCACTTTGTATACCAAATAGTTTGTATTTAAATTCTAATGTATACCATAAAGTTTGTAAATAAATTTGATTCTGTATTCGTCCTAATGTATACCATAAATTTTTGTATTTATATTTTGATTTCACATTCATTCTCAACTATAAATAGCTCAAATATAGTTTATTTATGTATCCATTATATGTATATTCATCCTATTTGCATCAGTCAAATAGTTTTGTATTTTATTCTGTTCATTATATGTTTATACCAACTAGTTATCTTTGATTTCGTATTCATTCACAATTTTAAATAATATAAATACAGGTTTGTATTTAGATTATCACTTTGTAAAAACAAATTTGACTACAAATTACTGAACATTCAAAATACTTTCAAATACTTTTGCGAAACAACTCAATACCTAAATGCTAATGTAGATTCTACTAAATTTGAAATATAAAAACAAATAATAAAAAAAAAATCGACAAAAAATATTTTAAATACTAAGAATCTGAAATATAAATATTTGATGTGTATGTTAACAAATTCACAAAAAAATTTAAAAAAAAAGACGAAAAATTTTCAATACATACAATCCAAAAATTCAACATAATGTATGATTTTGAAAAAAAAATCTCGCAACATAAATGATGAATTGAAATATACTTTTATCAATTGAGAGATTTTTTGATTAATTGATAAATCTGAACAAATTGTTACGAACTTGAATAATTAGTTCTTCTTCAATAGTCAGATTTTGATGAACGAAAAAAAGAAGAAGAGAAAAGTGAATGATAGGGATGGTGAAAACTGAAAGGGTGATGAAAGAGGGAAAAAAATAAAAATTGAAACATGAAAAATAAATTTAATGGTGCTAAAGCATATGAATAAGTGTAGATGGATAATGGATGTAGAATTTGATTCAAAGTTGGACTGTTTTGAGAAATAAAATTTGAATACAAATCACTTTCTAAAATATTGACATTTTGACAGTTTCAATAATTATTTTAAAATGTAGATGTTTTTACTAATTAAGCTAGGAATTGTGACTAGTTTGCTAATTTTTCCTTTTTTTTCAACACCAAACCAAATCATTAGTCGATTTTTTTTCCGATTTGATTCGATTTACGGTTTGGTTCGATTTTGTACACCCCTATTTAAAAGTGACTTATTTATATTCCCTATGAGGCACTACATCAAAATGATAAATATATATTTTTAGCGGCAATTAACACTCTTTGTATATGTCCCTAAAGTCTTTACCGACATCAGTTCTAATGACACTTAACTAATGTCGATAAAAAAATTAGTTCTCTTTACGAATATCAATATTTAATACTGTTAAAAATTGTATTTATTATAGTGAGGAGAATTAAACCCCCGTAAGCTTAAGCAAATTTCTTCACTATCGCTGAATCAAGTGATTACTTTATTATTAGATTTTCAACATATATTTCTTATATATTTCTAAGACTTTTCAATATAAATATAAAATCACACAAAATTACCTATTTTTCCAAAATCCACGTTCAATATCATAGATCTGCTTCTATTTATGACATAAAAGAAACTAAGCTTAATTTGGTAAAATTTTGTCCATTATTATCACTTATTGTAACTGACATTACCAAACTTTACATCACTATATTAATTAACTGTTCGCTATAACTTGTAGGATGGTCTTCTACACTTCGACTGTATCGCACCTCCATTGCATTTATAAAAGACTACTCGTACATTTATTATAAGTTTGTAATCTACTTCTTTTGTTTAAATTTTATTTACCTAATTTATTTGCGCTTTGCACATTTTTTTTAAAAATAAAATGATTAATATAATTGGCTAATGCAAAGGCTAAAACATAAGTATCCAAACTGATAGACCAATTTACATTTAATTAAAAGAATTGTTACGTATTATTTTATAATGTATTGTATTATTTTTGTATTTGGAAAACCAGGCGTAACGCAGATCTACGGAAAAAACAATGTAAGAATCGGAGAAGAGTGACAAACTCCAATTTCGATTCATAATTAAAGAACAGAGTCTCATTAATTGCTTCCACTCAACTTTTTTCTCAACTTTTTGCTAGTCATAATAATTTTGGCAGCCATTAATAATCTCAACAAACTCTTCGTCCCACCCAATTTATCACTCATATAAACTAAAATCACCAAATTCACTCAAAAAATTCCAGCTCAACAATGGCTTATTACACTTTGATGAGTATAATTCTAAGTCATTTTTTGTTACTAGTGACTAAAACATTGGCTGGAAAAGTTCCAGCAATTATAGTGTTCGGCGATTCATCGGTCGATTCAGGGAATAACAACCAGATCTCCACCGTTCTAAAGAGCAATTTCGAACCGTACGGCCGCGATTTCTACGATAAAAAGGCAACTGGTAGGTTCTGCAATGGGCGAATTCCACCGGATTTTATATCGGAAGGTTTTGGGCTGAGGCCATTTGTTCCAGCTTATTTAGATCCGGCGTTTAGTATATCTGATTTTGCACAAGGTGTTTGTTTTGCTTCTGCTGGTACTGGTTATGATAATGCCACTTCTCATGTGCTCGTAAGCTTTCATCAGCCCCTTTCCAATTTTTAACCAATACTTTCCGTTCAGAATTGTTTGTTATGTTGTATTTATTGAGAGTGAATTTGATTAATTTTTAAAGATAAATTTAATCACATTAATTTGATAATTTAAACAAAAAAATTAAATATTCTAAAATTATATAAAAAATGCTATAAATTACAATTTTTTGCATATTAATATAATAAAAAATACATCTTAAAATATTAATCAAAATTTTTATAATTTAACTCTAAAAATAGAAACTATGACAAATAATACTAGACGAAAAAAATAATCTTTAATTTTTTCAAAGGACGTCTCAATAAAATTAATACTAAGAGTCAACTACGTATAACACGTGTTTACATTTATTTGCCAATTTGGTTAACGGAATCGTGGTGCTAGGAAAATTTCCTCGACAATGTACCAAATTAGATTTTGAGCTTAAGTCATATTTTAAAAATCAGTACTCTCTTCGCTTTATTTTATGTGACTCAATCTTTTTTTTGGTCAGTCTCAAAAAAAATTTATTTTTTCTTATATGGTAAGTATTTAAAGGTATAATTTCTTTTTTATTTTTATTAATTTTATTTAATTTTAAAGATAGTACTCCAATACACTTACGAGGAGAGAGAAAAGTGAATCTACTTTTTTACTTTTTTGAAGGACAATTTGTTGAATATTTCAAAGTCTCCATTTATTTCTTATATTTCGTACCCGATCAAATGTTGTCACATAAAATGAGACGCGGAGAGAGTAGTTCAAAATAAGAATTGTCCAAACTTTATAAGGAGATCATCCATCTCAATCATCAATGCAATCTACCTTTAGGGGTGGCCAATGGTTTGACTTGGGATTTTCACGTTGGAGGTCTTAAGTTTGAAACTCCTAGAAATTTGCTTATTGGGTCGAGCTCATCGCACTGGACTTGCCTATAGTGGGTTACCTTTCCTATGCAATTTGTGAGTTATTGCATAGCACAATGAAAAGATAGTGACCGCGAATTTCCTTGTCAAAGAAAATAAAATCATCAATGCAGAACTGTTTTCATTATATTTGGTGCATGACAAATTATAATTTTTGGACCTAACAATCAGTAAAATGGGTCCTGCTCAAGCTCTTGAGCCTAATTCAAACTTCAAAAAATTAAGAGGAGGACTGTTCAAACTTTAATATTATGAGATAGATTATGACGTGATTTGATAGTGTAAAAATTATTTTTTTGCAGAATGTGATACCATTATGGAAGGAAGTGGAGTACTACAAAGAATATCAAAAGAAACTAAAAGCATACGCAGGTAAAAAGAAATCGAAATACATAATAAAAGAGTCACTCTATTTGATCAGCATTGGAACAAATGACTTCTTGGAAAATTACTACTCAATGCAAAGCCAACGTTCTTCTCAATACACAGAAGATCAATTTCAAGATTTTCTTCTTCAACTTGCTCGGAACTTCGTGCACCAAATTTATCGCATGGGTGCTAGGAAAATTTCGTTAACTGGAGTTCCTCCAATGGGTTGTTTGCCATTGGAAAGAGCAACAAATTATGTAGGTGGAAATGGAGATGGATGCAATGAGAAATATAATAATGTTGCTAAGCATTTTGATGTTATGTTGAGTGGTTTGGTTGAAAGGTTAAATGAAGAGCTTCCTGGGATTAGAGTGGTCTTTGCTGATGTTTATAATCTCTTGCTTCAAATCATTACAAAACCTTCTTCATATGGTAGTTTTTCTTTCCATTTTTATTTTATTTTTTTTAATTTTCACTACAAGAAAAATGTGAATTACATGGGAGAATTAGTATGAAAATTTGAAGAAAAATAAGTAATCGCCAGAAAAATCCTCATGTAATTCACAGTTTTGTTTAGTATCATGTTTAAATCATATTTGAGAAATGCAGGGTTTGAAGTGGCAAGTGTAGCATGCTGTGGCACAGGATTATTTGAGATGGGTTTATTGTGCGATAAATTAAGTCCATTGACATGCACAGATGCAAATAAGTTTGTATTTTGGGACGCATTTCATGTAACAGACAAAACAAATCACATTATTTCTGATTTCTTGATGGAACATGTCCTTCACCAATTTTTATAGCTATCTTGGATCATCTAATATGGATTTTGTAGGAGGAAGCATAGATTGACTTGCTTTTATTGCTATTTTACTTTTGTTTAGTGTTTGATTTTTGGATATTGTGGTGGGAAGAATACGAAAAAGAATATTTGTTGTACGTACATTTTTTTGATTCTCAAGGATATTGTATTATTTCAACTACGATATCAAATGATATATGTATCGTCAAAATATGAAAATCACTCATTCTTTAAAGGACCGACATGCGTGAAACCTTCACGTTTTATAGTATCTCTAATTTTGGGCTATTTTTATAAGAGAAAATTACAAAATCGCACGACTTAACATAACATAACTCTAAGAAAAATCCTATCATTTGAATTAATTACAAATAACTTTCTGTTTCCTTCTCTTTCGTAAAATCTAGATACATCGTTACATTTCTATTAGGTATATTACAACATCGTTTGTGTACAATGTATCTAGTACAAATATTATTATATATACAGAATCCTAATTATTTCAAACATAAATTAATATAAATCTGGTTTATAATTATGTATATGATACATATCTAATACATAAATTAATGTATCCTTTGCTATCCGAAGAGACAATGTAATCGCGAGTTCTGAAAAATTCGATATTATTAAAAATTCTAATATACACAGTCACCTTTTAGGAAGGGTTCTGTTTAAATTAGATCTCGAATTATCCTACTCATACTAATAGACAATTAAACATTTAAATTTAATAGTCGGTGCTACGATAGAGATTTTTTCTTAAATCATTTAACATTTATATAGTAACATGATTTGTGTGTGATCTCAACTATTTGTCTATATACGCTTTTGAAAATTTTCTAGTTTTGATCTCTCCAAATATGGTTAGTCATTGTCCCCAAACTAGTAGCTATCACTTGTTTTCGAAACTGCTTTCATTTCTTCCTTATAATTTTCAGCAATACTTATTCTTCTCTCCTAATCGTATCGGCAAACATGTCCATTGCTCAACATTCCTCTTGACCTCAATGGACCTTGAGCATTCACTGAACTAGTATTTGATTGTCTCCAGCTTCTGAGCATCACATAAACAAGAATTAGCTTGTTCCACCAAGATGTTCATCTTCAGCAGTCTTTTTCTCAGTTAAAATCTATCTTGGACAGTTAATCAGAGAATAAATCTATGTTTAGGTTGATGCACTGCACTCCAAATACATTCAATAATACGTAAACTGTTGTGGTGTACTATAAAATCAATGTAACTCCTTGTAATTGAGTATTCACCTCTCTTAATCAGCCTACCAATGTTGCATTTTTTCCTTTCATTGTGTGAATCTTCTTCTAGTACCAGCTGCTATCTACAGGAGCTTTGTGTTTCCATACATCCTTCCATATAAACAACATTCACCCACTTGACGTATATTGAGTCCTTCTTGACAATCAATGCCATAGAAACTTCCCAATAGATAACGTTATTAAAACTAATAAAAATTATGTCTTTTCATGCACAAGAGAGGGATAACACGGACATTAATTGATACAAAAAAATTTTCTTGAATCAACAAACCGTCGCCTATTATTACAACACCAACATTATTTGATTCCAAATTCAGAGCAATTCTATTGTACCCTCTTCAAATTCTACTAATTTACCCGCCATTACTTCATCAAGACCGTGAACACGAGAAATGCTATTGCCAACTTGAAGTACGATACCGGTATTTACAATCTTCACTTCTCTCTTATATCGTTTAATACATTCACGGATAATATTAGTAATTTCGTCAAATTGAATGGTTACCATGATTGTTTCTTTATTTTTTTTTGAAAGAAAAAAATAATACCTATAGTAGAAAGACTATTCAGTTATTTCTTTCATTGTTCCCAACATGCCAATATTGACACTAGTGGCACGTAAATGTAACTCGTTGTCAAACAACTATTTAGAGTTGCTAGAGCTCCTCGTAAGGCTTGTTGGAAAACCCATTGTCGGACTTGTTTAATCGTCCTTTACTGTTCAAAGTGAATTGATTTCCGTAACAAAGTAAATATTGGGCCAATTTTTTTTTATCTTTTATTTGCTTGGCTGAAAAATACTTAACATATACTTGAATTTAAGTAGATTTCAGAAAAAATAAGACGAGGATATATTTTTTTAGTAAAGTAAAAACAATGTAATTGAATTTTTGAAGCATACAATAGATTATGAATTCTTTTGGCCAAGTTTTAAACAATAGATTTACATAATTCAGTGTCACAAATACTGCTTTGCTAGTGGCTTGGTTCACAACTATGTTCACTTTTTCACTTGTTTAAAAAAACACATTTTTGAGACACAAATCATTTTTTTTTTATAATGAAATTTTTTTATTCTTTCAATGGTATTAAACACATATACACTATCTCTCTATATAAATATATATATCAAAATATTTTTTAATCTTGTAATGTTGAACATGTCAGGTGAAAGTTAAATTTAAAAAAATACCAAAAAAAAAATATTCTATAATATTTTGAAACGAACTAAAAGAAAACAACAATATAATTTATTTTGTTGAAAAATTCTTATGATAGTAATAAAAATGGAGCTCTCGAATTTGGGGCCCTAAGAAGAATGCTCATTTTTAAAGGCATTAAGTCGCCCATGAGTCTTTGTGATATTTGACTAAGTACATTTAATCTTCAATTAAATAATGTGTGTTTTTTAGTATTGAATTGCTTTTTGGTTCCGTTAGCAAAAGGACTTAAAACACACATTACATAATCGAAGGTCAAATGTGTTTGGTGAAATTATTTGATCTTAAAAGTTAATTATTTAGTTAAATATTAACACTTTAATATTTATTGTGGTTAAAGCCGTCAATATAGGCTAGGCCTGATCTACCCCGAAATTAAATAGGGGGCAGGACTAAAATTTTTGGAGCTCATTTATGAAAAAAGGCTTTTTAGCCCGACCTGAATAAGTATGATGATTTGTGGGGCTTGAGAAATATCAATAGGATCGGTCCTTGCGCCAATAAAAATCAATTAAAAAGTATAATATAATATTAAGAGAAAATGGTAAAAAAAAACCCTCCTCCCAATCTATAGTCGAATTTTCAACTACACACTCATACTTCACGGGGTCCTATTACCCTCTTGGCTATTTTAAAAGGGAAATTATTTGCTCCCTAAATGCTGATGTGAGTGAGAGATAAAATAATTAATAAAATATTAACTTTACAATTATTTGATATTAATATTTGTTATAAATACATTGAATTAAGTGGATAGTCCATAAGGTTGGTACATGAACAACCATTCATATTCACTAGGTTAGATGAACCTTTTTGGATAAGAATGTATCTATTTATTATGATACTTAATATGGTGACCTTTGGAGTGATTTCTCACTCTATAAATAGGGTTGTTCATTCACTATTGTAATATATACATATGAGACTTGAATACGCTTGAATAAGAAGAAAGTCTTATCTTCCATCTTACTTCTCTTGTCTTCATCTCTTTATGATTATATCTCTTATGAGCTTGATTTTATAACAGGTTATCAGCACGAGTCTCTATCTAATTGAGAGTAAGTTCTTATTTTTCTTTAGCTCATATTTTGGTTGATCTCGTTATGAAGATCAAAGTATTATATGCATAAAATCAGGTATGTATTTTCTAAAATATTTTATGATTTAGAATAAAATAGTATTTAGTCACTAACAATTATCAGGAACCGAAGACATATACTACTATTGGTTGAATATGACATGCTATACAAAACTTCTTAAATAGAAGAAGGTATAAAATTTTAATAGCATGAGTTTGAATGTAATTTTGATTGTTTTGAAAGACTCAAAGAATAAATCATGTTGTACTTGAGTTTATTATACCGTTGGTTAAGGGTAAGACGATGGATTCAAGTTTCATCGCACCAAAAGGGTAAGACATCAGGTTAAAGTCCGGATGAACCATAATGAAAAATATTTGAGGATAAGACGATAGATTCAAGTTCTATCGCACCAAAAGGGTACGACATCAATTAGAGTTTTGATGCACCGTGATTGAGTTCAAGTCTCATAGAATTATGGCGTAACACGTCTTATATGGGTAAGACATTGAGTTTGAGCCAATGCACCATAGCGATGATAAAATGATGACTAAGATATTCTTGATGAAATGTCTTGAAATTCATCATATTGAATTTGCTCCATTCCGTGAAAAGAATGTGGTAGCAACATGTGATAACTCTGAAATCCGCCTGTTGACTTGCTCCATTCAATCATATGAATGTGGTAGCAGTGAATGATTAGTCTGAAAGATGACAAATAATTAATGATATGAATAAGGGCGTGGAGGGACAGAATTATAATAGTCATCATTGTGGTAATGATAAAAAGAAGAACACTATAAGTTCTTCAAATAGTCCTTCAAAATGTGAAGGCAATTTTTATGATCAAAATCGTATGAAAGGTCATTAGACTTGTGAATGTTGTCAACCCAATAATTTGACAAGTTTATAAATCCTCTATCATGATACAAGAAGATAAAGTGACGGTACACTTAATCTTTCAAAGTGATGTTGAGGTGTGTCATGGAAATATGATGAAGAAATAAGGATTCTTCAAGAATTCTCTTGTGTAGCTTGTTCTCTTGATAAAATGATCATTGTACCAGCTAAGGTTGGGATTGTAATCCCCTAAAATTTTTGGAACATATAAACGGGTGAATATGGGCCCATTCACCTGTCATGTGGATCATTTGCAACTATATGATTGATGTATCTATGCGATGGTCACATGTATTTTGTTGTCAACTTACAAATTGGTTTTTGTAAGGTTGTTTGCTTGAATTGTTAAAATTAAGAGAACAGTTCCAAATTATGAAATTATATTGATAATGCTGGTTGATTTAGCAGAAATTGTATGCCTCCAATTATAGCTAAATCATGATTATGAGAACAGAACTCCCAAATAAGATTTGGTATGAGATAATTTTATTTAACATGTAGCAACACATGTATGCATCAAACCAACAAGGTTTCCCCATGAAAATTGGTTCAGGGTCAGGAACCATATAATTTTCATCTAAAATGTTGAACGTGCGGTTATGATTTTAATTGCTCCACCACGCACAAAGATGAACTTCCAAATAAGGTTGGAATGAATGTTAGATTTTCTAACATTAGAGGGAGAGATGATTGACAGCTGAAAATTATGTGTGGTTTTTCTTTGGAAAAGAATATACCAACCACAATGTACGAAGATTGGAGACATCATCACAAGAAATTAAGTGATGTTTTAATCAGGGGGAGTATAATACGCGTTGCACTCTTTTTCCCTTGACCGAGGTTTTTTCCCACTGGGTTTTCCTGGCAAGGTTTTTAATGAGGCAACAAATGGCGCGTATCAAAAGATATGTGTACTCTTTTTCCTTCACTAGAATTTTTTTCCCCACAGGGTTTTTCCTAGTAAGGTTTTAACGAGGCACATTATCTATGGACATCCAAGGGGGAGTGTTATAAATACATTGAATTAAGTGGATAGTCCATAAGGTTGGTACATGAACAACCATTCATATTCACTAGGTTAGATGAAACTTTTTGGATAAGAATGTATCTATTTATTATGATACTTAATATGGTGACCTTTAGAGTGATTTCTCACTCTATAAATAGGGTTGTTCATTCACTATTGTAATATATACATATGAGACTTGAATACGTTTGAATAAGAAGAAAGTCTTATCTTCCATCTTACTTCTCTTGTCTTCATCTCTTTATGATTATATCTCTTATGAGCTTGATTTTATAACAATATTCTATTTTTTTAATAAAAAATGAAAAGAAATTATGTTTTCTTTTGTTCCTTTTTATCTTCATTATCTTTTACCTTTAATCTTCATCAGATCCATAGATATTGGTGGCTCAGCACCGCCCTCCTCAATTTTTCATCAGTAAGTCTCATCTTCAAATCACATATTTTTCATTATATCTCCACTTTTAAAATTTTGAAAATTTGTTGGTTGCTCAAAATCAAAATTAAAAATTAGAATTATTGAATTTTAGACTAGTAAACATCAATTGAGTTTCTCATATCAATCTTTGAGAAATGTTATAATAGCGGAACAAGAAGCAATATCATTGATAGAGTTTTTAGAACGAAAAATTTCCTAGTCTTTAGAATTTCGATAAAGGTTAAAAATGCGGTAGTGTCAAATCTAGAGAAGCTTCAAACAAAAAGAAATAGAGGAATGGAAAAGAAAGAGAAAAGGAGAAGATGAAAATATAAAGAAAAAAAGTAAAATATGAAAAAATAAGTATTTTATTTTTATAAAAAAAGAGTAAATATTGTGTGGCAGTGTGCGTGTAGACCACTGCTTAATAAAAATCTTGGCGTGTAGTTGGGAATTCGATAATGGCTTGAGGGCGCTTTTAACCATTTCTCTAATATTGAAATTTATAATTACAGAGAGTTCAAACTCAAAATAATTAGGTTAATATTTCTATTTAGATACTTATACTTTTATTTAAAAAAAAAACTCAGTATTATTAAGATAATTTTATTTGCAGATTTGATTAACAAGTAGTAACATTAACATCATATAATATTATTTCGTTAATATTTATGATAATATTTTTAAATTATAATTTAATTTAATAATTATAAAAAGATATAATTTTTAAATAGTGGGTTGGCCCGGCAAGCCTCTAGCCCACGTACGTTTTTTGGCTACAACAAAAATAGGCTAGTCCAACCTGGCTCGTAAAATATCAAAGCATGTATGAATTAGCCCGGATGGGATGGGCTAGCCCATATTGACAGCTCTAATCGTTGTTATCATTTTGTTAAACTATTTTTTGTTTAGTTAGTAAAAGGATTTAAAACACATATATTACTTAATCGAAGTTCAAATGTGTTTTGGTCAAATTATTTGTTCATTTTAAAAGTTAATTATTAGGTAAATATTAATATCTCTATATACGTAAGTATTTATTGTTGTTATCAGTTGGTTTTTCTATTTTGGTCAAATTATCGGTTTATTTAATAAGTTAATTATTTAATTAAATACTAACATCCCTATATAAGTAAGTATTGATCGTGTTTGAACGTTATTGAATTAATGTGGATGTCATAGAGTTTTACGTTATACTCTAATGTATATAGTATCAACATCAATGATAAGTTAATATTCTTTAAGTTCTATTTTTTTTGCTAAATATCTTGCTGAAGTATTTCTCTTTTATTAATTCATAACAACTTTTGACCCTTAATTTTGTTAAAATGTTATCAAAGTTGTAATTTGAATAAGTTTTTTTTTTTCATTATTAAGAGCGGGGAGGAGGAAAAGGAGGAAGGTGATAAATTATAATGTGGAATCGAACTGTCTCCAATAAGGTGAAATTGTAAGTAATCGATCAACGAATCCATTAAAATTCTCCAGCTTTGAATAAGCTAGTATATAATTTTCTTGATTGACGTGAGACACACGTATAAAATATGCTAAGTTGCTCAACAATGGTGATCTACACCAAAACAAGATGAATCCATGGCAGTCGATTAAGAAGAGGAAGAAGAAGGAAGCATTAGAGATACTGTTTTGGAGAAAATGAAAACTGCATTTTCTGAATTGATTCCCTCAATAAATATACAAGAGAATTGAACAATAAATACAAAGATGTGAAATGTAAAATGTGTGACTAACTAACTTTCAAAACTCTAACTAACTTGATGTGACATACAACTATCATTCTAACTAACATAACTAACAAACTAACATAATTATATTGTTAATACCCCTCCTCAAGTTGGCAGTGATGATCTTACAGCCAACTTGTTGAGTAATGCTGAATGTTTAACTCCAGTAAGGGCCTTTGTGAGTATGTCTGCTAGCTGTTCAGTGGTGGAAATGTGATGTAATGAAAAGAGCCCGTCCTGAAGTTTACTGCGTATCAAAGTGACAATCGACTTCAATATGTTTGGTTCTCTCATGGAAAACAGGATTGTGAGCTATGTGGATAGCAGACTGACTATCACAAAAGACAGGGATAGGTGAAGAATCAAATATAGTTAGCTCATTTGTCAACCTGTGAAGCCAAACCAATTCACCTACTACCTTCCTGATGGATCTATATTCTGCTTCTGCAGAAAAAAGTGAGATGGTTTCCTGCTTCTTTGATTTCCAGCTAATTGGACTGTTTCCAAGTAAAACCAAATAACCACTGACTGATCTTCTTGAGTCTGGACAAGATGCCCAGTCTGAATCACAATATGCTTTGATTGAGCAATCAGGATCTTTGGATAAATGAAGGCCCAGAGTTGAATCTTGTTTCAAGTACCTAAGAAGATGAAATGCTGCCTGCAGATGTGGAGCTCTAGGATCTTGCATGAATTGGCTCAAATGTTGAACACTGAATGCTATGTCCAGTCTAGTGTTGGTAAGGAAATTCAATTTTCCCACTAATTTTCTGTAGTATGTGGGATCAGGTAATGGAGTTCCTTCTTTGGCCCTTAGTTTGATATTTGGATCAAGAGGGGATATAAGTGAACTATGACTATAACAGTCATATTCTTTTAGAAAATCCAATACAAACTTCCTCTGGGAGACAAGTACCCCTCCTGGTATGTCAGGTATCTCTAATCCCAGAAAATAATGCAATCGACCAAGATCCTTAATCTTAAAAGTACCATCCAAGTAAGCCTTTAACTGTGTAATCTCAGTAGTGTCTGTACCTGTGAGAATAACATCATCAACATAGACTGCAACAAAAACAACTAAGACACCAACCTTTCTGTAGAAAAGTGAGTAATCATGATGTGAATGTACATATCCTCTGAGTGATAAAGCTTCAGTCAACTTGGCATACCATTGTCGACTAGCCTGTTTTAGACCATAAAGAGACTTGTTGAGCTTGCACACTAAGCTCAAATCATCCACAGCAAGCCCTTGTGGTAGTTTCATGTATACTTCCTCATGAAGATCACCATGACGAAAAACATTGTTCACATCAAGCTGAGACATCTCCCAACCTTTTTTAACAACACATGCAATCAAGGTCCTCACAGTGGTCATTTTTACCACTGGAGAATAGGTCTCTGTATAATCTATACCAGCTTGTTGAGTGTAGCCTTTAACTACTAGTCTGGCTTTAAACCTTTCAATGCTACCATCAGATTTATGCTTCACTTCATACACCCATTTACATCCAATTGCTTGTTTTCCTGCAGGTAATCTTACAAGATCCCAAGTATTGTTTGCATAAAGTGCATCAAACTCTTGCATCATGGCATTTTGCCATGCAGGACTTAAGGCTGCCTCCTCATAAGATGAAGGCTCACTATCATGGCAAATGTTTTCAACCATTGCTTGACTAATAGATGCAATGTCATTGGGAGTAATGTGATGATGTTTGGTGAACATGGCATTCAAAGAGAAATCTTTGTGAATGGGAATAGACTGTGGTAGGGATATGAGTTTTTAGGATTGGAATTGAGCAAATGTAATCTTTTAAATGTGAAGGGATCTTGCTTTCCCTTTGTGATCTTCTGTGCAGTAATGTAGGGGGAGAAGGTGATAAAGTATTAGGTGATTGATGTCTGTTATGAGATGGAGGATTAGGTGATAAGGTTGAGGAAGTAGGGAGCACATCTGTATTTTGATTTACCAAAGTGCTATCAAATATTAAATCAATACAATCATTAAAATCATTTGAAGAAACAGTTCTGTTATTTGTAGAAGTTGTACTAGGAATAGAAGGAAATACATATTTGTCTGAAGTTAATGTGAAAGGAAACAGATATTCATGAAATACTACATCCCTAGACACATGTATCCTTTTTGTGGCAAGACGCATCACTTTGTATCCTTTTGTTCCAAAAGGGTAACCTACAAACACATGAGGAGTGGTTCTAGGTTGTAGTTTATCCCTCTGTACTTTGGGTAATGTTGGATAGCACAAGCAACCAAAAGATCTAAGTTGACTATAATTTGGTTTTCTCTTATATAAAACTTCATAAGGACATTTATTCTTCAGATAGACTGAAGGAAGTCTGTTTATAAGGTGTTTTGCTGTAAGTATACATTCCCCCAGTATTTTATGGGAAGTTTTGATTGGAACAGAAGAGCTCTTGCTGTCTCTAACAAGTATTTATGCTTTCTTTCCACACTGCTATTTTGTTGGGGTGTATATGGACAACTCTTTTGATGGATTATACCTTTGAATTGAAAGAAGAACTTGGTTTCATTGTTATTAAACTCTTGTCCATTATCTGATCTAACAATTTCGATTGTAGTTTGAAATTGGTTTTCTGTCATATTCACAAAGTTTTTGAGAACTTGTAAGGCATTACTCTTGGTACTTAACAAATGAGTCCAAGTTGATCTACTAAAATCATCTACTATGGTGATGAAATATTTGTAATTGTCATGGGTAGGTGTATAATAAGGACCCCATATATCAACATGAAGAAGTTCAAAACATGGAATTAGAGTGTGTGACACTTTGACTAAAAGGCAATCTTTCTTGTCTTGCCATAGGACAGATTGTACACATAAAAGGTTATTTGTTTGAGAAACTGGATGGAATGGTAGGTATTTTCCTCATTTTCACAAAAGGCACATGGCCAAGTCTATTATGCAACAATAGGTCTACACCATGTTCAGTAGATATAACATCAGAATTAGAAGAACAAACAGTATGACCAGTATTATCATGTAAGGTTTTATTTGTGACCTGACTATTATTACTAGACAAAGAAGAGTTGTGATTGTTGTGAGATATGCAGCAGCATGTGGTGAGCTTAGCAGGATTCTTCAGACATCTTGAACAAAGAAAATAAAGTCCTTCTCTGCTACTACCAAGCACCTGAGGCCTCTTCACTGAAGGGGCCTGCAGTAAACAAAAAACACTAGTGAATAGAACAACACTTCTCATTGAAAGAGTTAATGAGTGAACTGACAGTAGATTGTATTTAAAAGAAGGCACATATAGCACATTGTGTAGAACAATTTCAGATGTGATCACTATATCTCCAAATTCTATCACCTTAACCTTGTATCCATTGGGTAAAGACACAATCATAGGGTAGGACATGATTTAAATATTGGTTAGTGAGGATTTGTTAAAGGTTATATGATTTGATGCTCCCGAATCAATGATTCATAGGTCAGCACTTGATTTGAAACATTCACATGAAGGATTGCCAAAATCAATAGATGAAGAACATACTATAGTACCTGCAAAATTCACAGAACCAGCTTCCATGTTTGAATTGTTTAAATCAGCTCCTTCAACTCGAAATTATCATATTGATCTTTAGTGACTGTGACCTTTTGATTCTGATTACTCTGCATGCAATCTTCTCCTTGTGCAGATACCATATCATCAGAAGATCCATGAACATTAGCTACAACTCTCCTTCCTCTATATTCATGATTAGTGTTCTGCCTTGCATGAGATCCATTGTTCCTGTTAGTCTGATTAGGATATCCAATCAACTTATAACATTTCTTCCTGATATGTCCTGTCTTTTTGCAGTAACTACAAACCATAGCACTTCTATTGCTATTGTTAGCTGGAAAATAGTTGGACCCTCCATAATTGTTGTTACCTGAAGTATTTCCAGAGTAGTTATCATTAGAAAATGATGCTTTGTAGTTTCTTCATGTTGATCCCTTTCCATTATTATTAGATGAGTTCACATTCAAGGAAATCGATTCCATAGGAATTTGATTAGCAGGTTTGAACTCTCTTTGCTAATCCTCTTGAATCAACAAGGAGAAAGCCTGTGCCATTGTTGGAAGAGGATTCATCATAAGAATGTTACCTCTTATCACAGTATACACTTCATTCATTCCCATTAAGAATTGTATCAAACGTCTATCTTGCTCTGCTTTGTATAATCCATCCTTGGCTCCACAATTACAAGCACAAGAACACTGATTCTTTACATTTAAGGTACTCAATTCTTCCCAAAGCTTTTTCATTCTAGTGTAATAGACTGTGATGTCCAAACTTCCCTGTGTCAGGTCATTAATTTCCTTTTGAATTTGATATAACTTTGCTCCATTCGTTTGATCATATCTATCTTCAAGTTCCTTCCAAAGTTCCACTGATTCACTAACATACTCTACACTATCTGCAATTTCCTTAGTGAGAGAGTTTAGTATCCAGGAAGTTACCATATCATCGCATCTCTGCCATTGATGCAACTGGTTTGAACTTGCAGCTGGTTTAACACAACTACCATCAATGAATCCAAGCTTGTTCTTCACTGATAAGGCTCACATAACTCCCCTTCTCCAGGATCTATATCTTGTTCCATCGAATTGAACTGGAACCAGTACCATATCAGGGTTATCCGAAGGATGTATGTAGAGAGTGTTGTGTGCATCACTATTAACAGAAGTTCCTTGTGTTGAAGGAACACTTTCAGATCCTGTCATGGTGAAGAATCGACTGGACACAAGAAAAAACAGCTAAACAAAGAAGAATCAATAGAAGATTCAAATCAGAAGCAATAAGAATAGCCTTGCTCTGATACCATGTTAAGTTGCTCAACAATGGTGATCTACACCAAAACAAGATGAATCCATGGCAGTCGATTAAGAAGAGGAAGAAGAAGGAAGCATTAGAGATACTGTTTTGGAGAAAATGAAAACTGCATTTTCTGTATTGATTCCCTCAATATATATACACAAGAGAATTGAACAACAAATACAAAGATGTGAAATGTAAAATATGTGTTTAACTAACTTTCAAAACTCTAACTAACTTGATGTGACATATAACCATCATTCTAACTAACATAACTAACAAACTAACATAATTATATTGTTAATAAAATACATACACTAAAATAATATAATATTATACAAAGTTGTATGTAACTAAGTGATCTGGGACAAACCTAATTGCTCAACAAATTAGATTGATGTGAGACACATGTGTAAAGCAGATATACTAAATCAATATAGTATTATATAAAATTGTGTGTAACGAAGTGACTGGGACCTAATTGCTCAACAATGTTTGATTACTAATACAATATTATATAAAATTGTATGTAACTAATACCAGTTACTAATATTTAAAAATAGCACTAATACTGCTAAATGATATTCAACAAATATAAAAAGTTTCATCGACAAATTCAACAAATACATAGAGGAGCTGGGCTGAAAAGCCAAATGTACCGGCATTATAGGGAAAAATTCACTCGTACCGAGTATTTATATCAATCACGAAGGTAAAATATGTATCTATTATTGGCTTGAAAAACTCACAGCTACTAATAAATTGTAAATCAAATCAAGATAAACTCTTTATGCTATACTTAAACACAACTTTAATTTTAATTACTTTATGAACTTTGATTTGATTAATTTTAAATAAAAATCCTCAAAGCTGCTATTTATGCTCCCTCAAGCATAAAGTAAATAAATATGGACACATTAGTAATGATGAAATTGTATGAATTGTCCGAATTGATCTTCAATTTTAACTCTTTCAATAGATTAATATTTTTTAATTTTACTGTATAACAATAGAACTTATGTCTAATAAAATATAGGTACATTTTTAAAAATATTCATGACATAAGTATGAAATATTATACTTATATAAAATTATAAATTTATGCCTCATAAAAAAAATTATTATTCCGCAGGCAAAAATTAAAGATAAAAATTTCAAATGACCCATTAGTGATCACACACAAGCGGGTCTTTCCATTAATGAACGTTCATTTTATTTCGAATTCGTCTAATACGAAAAGATATTCCTTTAAGTAGATATAATGAAATACACTATAATTTAGAGAAATATTTATCTTTTTTGTGTCGTTTGAATTCTCAAAATGCTGATAAGTTTTTCAATAATAATCATTTTTCATAATTAATTTATATTGTACAATCTGAATTTCAGGTGTTATATCTTCAAATTTTAATTTTTAATTCAAATATAATTTCTTTTAAAAATAAAATATATATATTTAAAAATTACGTAATAATAATTAACCATAAAATTTAGAACTTCACTTTGAATATATAGTGCTCGGTAGGTTGTAAATTAGGAGGAGTGCCTTATCAAGATCAAATGTATATGATTATTAACTTATCATAGTCATAGATCATATATAATAGTTAAATCTTAACTTCTTTCAACAGATTGCAGATGAATCACCCTTATTTATCATCACAAATTTAGAGATAAATCTAAAATTTTTAAGTGAATTATTAAAAAGGATTTAATTTTGTGGAGTCCATTCTATATTTTTGGTTAACTTTTGCTATTTAATTGCTATAAGTAATTGTTAAAAAGGAATAGTAATTAGAGTTGAAAATAAATGATTTGGTGGTTGACAAATTGGTAACATTTGCAACTCTTTTTTTGACTTTGCTATATTTACCTATGTCATTAGTGATATAGGCATGATTTTCTCCTTCTATAAATAGAGCATTCTTGCTCATTTGTAGAACACACCAAATTAGAGAGAAAATCATTTTGAGAGCAAAGTGAGGTATTCCAAAGACTATACAAGATAAACAGTCTGTGAAGAAAAAATAGAGTGTGAGCAATATTTTCATAAGGTGGAAAGCAAAAAAGTGTTTTTCCTTTTGAGTGTTTAGTAGTCACTTTGAGTATTATATTCGTGACATACAATGTAAAATTCCTTACTATAGTGATATCAGTTGCTCATCTTGGCTGGTGATTTTTTCCTTATTTATAAAGATTTTCACGTAAAATTCTTTGTGTCATTATTTTTCCATTTTATTTACATTACTTTTATCATATATATTTTTGTGTTTATCCACGTTTTCTCAATAAATTTGGGTACAAGATTACAAGTGCATTACTAAAAAAAATGTATCAAAGTGAAATTGATACTTCTCTAGAAAAATGATTCAACATTCACTGAGAAGAGTATTAGTTTTAATTAAACCATTTTCATTTACTCAAATATTTTAGCAACTTTAAAGAAATTATCTTGATAAATAATGTCCTAAACTTGTAACATATAAAAAATTAAAATTAAATTTATACCCACATAGATCTGAACCTGCCCCGTTTCATTTTTAAGAACCCCATTTTAATTCGCCCGGCATTTTACCCATTCTACACAACCTTAAAATTACTCTACTCCATATAACATTAAAACCACCCCGCTCCGCATCCGTCCAGCCATTGGCATCTCTATAGAAAAGCAAATAAATAGAAATAATTATAAGGTATCGTCGATGGAATTGCTAAGCAATTATTATATCTGATGAATACCCAACTGCCACCTCCATTTCTGCTCAAAGTACAATAGTGAAGTTGTAAAATTAATGACCTCCCTCTTTTCTTTTCGGTGGTTGGTTGGTGTTACCATATTAATTACTAAT
Organism: Solanum peruvianum; assembly: GCA_027705065.1. NCBI lineage: Eukaryota > Viridiplantae > Streptophyta > Magnoliopsida > Solanales > Solanaceae > Solanum > Solanum peruvianum. Next base: position 65,661,126 of record JAKWJD010001761.1, read on the forward strand.
TAGATGTGACTCTTCTCCCTTTATGCATCACACACACATATTCTAAGATCTTACATATAGGACCTAAAAATGGATTAAAAAATAATATATGTATTTATAATTAATTATGGATACGTTGCATAATTCTATTGTACATATGCCACCTCTTATTAATGACAACTTCAAAGTACCTATCAATTAAAGTTTGAATTGATAAAAAGAAATAACTTATTAGTATTTTCTTTGTGTAATTGTATTTCTTTAGAAAAATCATAATTCTTGGATAAAACACAATTTCTCGAGTAAAGTAACAATTCATCAAAACAATCATAACCCTTAACAAAATAACAAATTCTTAAAAATAGTCACAATTTTTCGCAAGAACCACAACTCATTGAAAAAGTCACAATTCTTTGAAAAAGTTGTAACATATTAGAATAGTCACAACAATTTAGAAAAGTATTACCCTTTAGAAAGTCACAACTTACAACTCTTCAGAAGAATTATAACTTATCGAAAAAATCACAACCTTACAAAAATCATAAGAAAAGTCACATCTCTTTAAAAAAGTTCCAATTCTTAAAAAAATAATAATCATAACTCATCGGAAAAGTCGCAACTCTTCAAAAGTATCACAATCATCCTTTGAAAAATTACAATCCTTCACAATAATTAAAATTATTATAATTATTTAATATTCAAGTAAGATAATTAATACTTTATAGATATAGATTAGAGTAATCTAAATAAACTGTTGTCCAAGTATTCTAAAGTATTATGGGGTTTCTAAAGGTATTTTTCAGTATTGAAAATCAATATTCTGGTCAAAAAGTTTTTTTCTTAAATATAATTAGGTATTCAATAAAGTGTTAGAAACATTAATAAATAGAGTAGTTAGTTTGCTTTCCAAAAACATGTTGATTAGCACTCTGAGACAAAATAACTTAAATGGTCATTAGGCATAATAATCATTTAGACAACTTGTTTATATACTTTATCACTGATTATAATAATTATAAGTACATGTCGTTGTTTATACTTTACTATCGTACAGAAATTTGTGGACTTCGAAACTGCAAATTTTCTTCAACAAGAATTAAATGGAAACCATAAATCACTTTTCAATTTTTTATTACATTAAATTCATCCATGCACAAGTGGCATTACATGAACCACCAACAAGACTAAGTTTCCCAATATTGGATCGAACCGTAAAATAAAAATATTAATTAGTCCAACATATTTTAAATTCAATTAGTACATTGTTCATTTCCACATTTTATTATTATGTTGTTATACGTTAATGAATCATGGGGGAAAAGATGAAATACGTAAAACATTGATTACGATGATGCAAACTTTTGAAAAGAAAGGGTGAATTTGGTAGAAAAGAAAATATTTTCCATAAAATATTTCATCAAAATTATAAGTGATCGTTTATGTAACTTGTTTATGTTTATATATTTTTTATTGATTCAGAAATTATTTACCCAATTATTAAAGAACTAATTGAACTATCCTAAACCTAAGAAAATAGAAAATGTTTTCTTTTAATACCAAAAAAGGAAGCATAAAAAGCAAGTACTACTAATTCACTATATCTATAAGTAATTTCGTAAATAAAGATTTATTTTTTTTAATATTCAAATACTTATTTATATTCAGACGTCTCAATTTTAATAAAAATTTCAATGTTAATAAAAATAATAATACTTAAAAGTTAAATTATCAAATTGAGAATAAAAAAATAGTTAAATATATTTTGGCCGAATATCTATATGTGATGTATATAATAAAGTTAATATTATATTATTTTTATATTTCATTGTTGAATACTTGAATATATATCACTATATAACTTTAGTGAAATTCCAATTTTTGCCACAGATAAGTTGCCAAAATGTCAAGCTAGCATTTGTGAAATTAAAGAATCTAAGTTCTATTCCATCTCTAATTCTATTTTTGTATTACTCTCATCCACAAAATACTTCCTCGGTTCATCAAGTTATTTGTTCAGGCTTAATTCGACACACCTTTAAAAAAAATGATAATTTTATTATATCATTCTGAGGTTATTATAAGTTAACTCACTGATTAAGAAATGAATTAGAAATAATTAGTAATGGATAGTAAACGGAAAACAAATATAAAATGATAAATTATTTCTATAGTTTTAAATTAGACAATTAAAATTGAATGTTTATTTTAAGTGTAATAGATAAATAAAGGCATAATATATAAATATGCTTCTTAACTTGTCTTCAATAGGTAGCTATGCCCTTCAACATTGAGTGTGCAATATAAGTAGACTTAAACTCATATATAATTGAAGATGAATTTGTCCTATGTAGCGTCCTACATGACAATTTCGTATTCTATGTGGTTCTTACGTGTATTATGTTACATAAGACGTGAGTGTATTTTTTCAATATAATACAAATTTAAGTGCCTACTCATATACACTCAAAAATAAAAAACACCATTAAATTAAAAGACATATTTACATATTATGTCGATAAATAAACGTGCAAGAAGGAAGTAGAGAAACAAAGACTTCCCCCTTGTTTCTTTCTTACAAAATTGGGTAATTAATGCAAATAATGAATAAAATACTTGGTCTCACTAGCAAGTTGGATAACGTTCTCTTTAAGTTTTGGATTAATGCACCGAAATTCGTCACTTATAACTTAAATTTATTTGGATTAATTAATAACATAGCTGATTAAGTTCATTATTAACATACAAATAAAATAAAAACATGAACAAATCAAAATTGTTTCTACGTACACGCCAAGAGATCGTTATTAAATATACATGACTTCAAAGTATGCATTCCTAAGACTATATGTAGCAAGAATTATTTTACTTCTGAAAAAGGCTAATTTAAACTTCTCTATAATAATCCAAGGCAAGCAGTTGGATTCATGAAAATAATTAATTAAATGCACCTATTTTTACATACAAAATCATCATAAAATGACCCTCGTGTAGCTCTTTGTCCTTGTCATGCCTAACAATATTATTTATTACAACACACATTAAAAAACCCCACCAAAATTAGTTCATTCGTGACTTTAATTTGCCTCCCTTTTTTTCTAACTACTACCTTTATTTTTCGTCCTATATAACAACTCAACTACATAGCACGAAAATAATCAAGTAAAAATTAAAAAATGGCACATACTAGTAACACGATATCGTTATGTCTCCTTATAGTTCAATTATTTTTCATGTTACCTGCTAAAGCAAACGCGAAAATTCCAGCGATAATTGTATTTGGCGATTCATCAGTCGATTCAGGCAATAACAACCATATTCAGACGATCGCTCGGAGCAATTTTATGCCGTACGGACGGGATTTCGCGGGGGGTCGACCGACCGGTCGATTTTCTAACGGGAGAATTACGACTGATTTTATTTCGGAGGCAGCTGGTTTGAAACAAATTGTTCCAGCATATTTGGATCCAGCTTATAATATGTCTGATTTTGCTGTTGGAGTTAGTTTTGCTTCTGCTGGAACTGGATATGATAATGCTACTGCTGATGTTCTGGTAATTTTACGATATGTTTTTCTTTTTAGTCGATTTTTAAAAAAATATCTAATGATATTATCAATTTTTTACTAATTTTAATACTATTTGTTTCACAAAAAGTCGACTAAGGTGTGTTCTTCTGTTTTATTATTCATTTAATTTAAGGATAGTTTGATAACGTTATAAATTTTTTTTATATTTTTTAAACTTCGTACTCAGTTAAACTATGAAATGTATGGAGGAAATGAAGAATGTAAACAAAGTCTCGTGTGCTAAAAGTTATATAGTGAAGAACAAATAATTAAGTGGTTTTAGCCAAGTTTAATATAAGCTGATTACACTAGCTTATGTTATACTTTTAAACTTATTTAGTCGTATGGTAAAACACTCAAAATGTTTTTATAAGCTAAAAATCTGACATCAATTTAGAACAACTTTGGGTTAATTTTCAGTTTTTAAGCTTTTTTTGGTTTGACCAAAATATTTTATTAGTAATATTTTTCCTAATTCTCAAAAAGGAAAAATGACAAATATACCCTTAACTATCGTAAATGGTAATGCATATATCATTCATTATACTTTCGGAATATTGGTGTCCCTGTCATCCAAAAACTAGAGCATATATGCCCTTCACTCTAACAGAAGACTAAATAGGGACACATGGAGCAATTTTGTCCGTTGATCAAATATTTAATAAATGTCGGATCGGTGGATAAAATTATGTTACGTATATGTTTGTTAGTATAAAAGGTATTATGCTCTAACTTTTGGACGGCAAGGGCACCAATGTTCCAAAAATATGATGAGAAATATCTGCATACCATTTATTGTAGTTCAAAAATATTTTTGTCCTTTTTTCGAATCAAAATACTCTTTCCACAATAGAACTAGATGTCTCCCTCATCTTGTTCAATTTTTTGTTGTTTGTTGTTCTCCTTGACTCCTTATAATTTGGTATAAATAAGACATATTTTTGAAAATCAAATTCATCAACTATTTATCATCAATTCCAACACTTCAAAGTAATTATGTGATCATTTGTCTATAAAACTAGTTTGATCAGTCCAAAAAGAATTTTTCTAACTTTTAATACTTTATCACCTACTTTCAACCAACTAATTCATATTAGCTCTACATTACGTATACAAATACTCTTGGTTGCTACCTTTTGGAAAATAGTAATAAGCTAGGTCTAAAAAGAATAATATATTATATTCTGTTATTAATTTCTTTACGTTGACTTAGTCCAATAAGATTGTGTTGGTTGTTTGGGAGTTAATAGTAGTTTGACGTGAGCATAAGATTTAATTATTAGTAAGAAATAAATAGTCTTTTATGACAAAAGCTATAAATATATGCAAGGCTCCAAAACTACCCTTACCTTTAGAGTTAAATGAAAGGTGTGAAGTGTTCACATGTCACTTCCATATTGTCTCCCCTATTAAAACATAACCTTATATCCCATGTCCCAAAAAGTTATTTACACAGAGAAAATTTAAATGAAAATGCTAAGATAAGTTACTTCTACATACAAAAAATATAAACTAATGGTGCTATATTTTTGACTGATTAAAAAGAAAAAAAAAAGTGTATTGTTGTTGTCTGGGTCTATCTGGTACAATTTCTCTATCTTCACAAGATAATAATAAAGTTGTGTACACACCACCCCTCCACATACCCTCACTCCCTACCATTTGTGGAGTATCAACGTATGCTGTTGTAAAAAGAAAAAAAAAGTGTCACATAAAATGTGACAAATGAAATAGTATTTGATCGAACATTGATAATATCCTACCATGTTTTATGAGAATTCTCACCCCATGATCCTAAAATTGCAGGGTGTGATACCCTTGTGGAAACAAGTGGAGTACTACAAAGAATACCAAAAGAAACTAAGAGCTTATCTTGGTGATACAAAGGCAAATGAAGTCATAAGTGAGGCATTATATGCCACAAGCCTTGGAACAAATGACTTCCTTGAAAACTACTATACAATGCCTCAAAGGAGATCTCAATACACTATTGATCAATTCCAAACTTTCCTTGTTGGTATTGCCAAGAATTTCATCACAAATTTATACAATCTTGGAGCAAGAAAGATATCACTTGGTGGACTTCCACCAATGGGATGTATGCCATTAGAAAGAACGAGAAATATGGGAAATGGGAATGAATGTATGGAAAGTTACAATCTTGTGGCTGTGAATTTCAATGAAAAATTGAATGGATTGGTTATGGAGTTGAATAAAGAGCTACCTGATATTCAAGTTGTTCTCTCTAATCCTTATGAACCTATGCTACAAATGATCAAAAAACCTTCCTCATATGGTACGTTAAAAAGATTTAAATTATATACACTGAAAACTTGTTATAACATGTTATATATCCTTCACTTTACTCATCCATGCTATTTTAAAGTAATTTGACTGTATGCATTATTTTTTTTTACATTGTCAGTATATAGAACGTAAACTCATAGTACTATTTATTTATTTTGACAGGGTTTGAGGTTTCTTCAATAGCATGTTGCGCGACAGGACTATTTGAGATGGGTTACGCATGTGATCGATTCAATCTTTTCACATGTAAAGACGCAAATAAATATATATTTTGGGATGCATTTCATCCAACGGAGAGAACCGATCGTATCATAGCTGATCATGTGGTTAAAACAGCTTTATCCAAGTTTTTAGCATGATTAGTATTTACTATAAGATTGAGATAAATATGTATTAATTTGTATGCTTTGGGTATTTTCATAATGTCATGTATAATTAGTAGAGTGTGTAATTACGTGTATAAATTCTTGGATGATCGATGGAGAAAAATGTCTAAGAGAAGGATCGTGCTTGAAAGGAATAGACAAACGTTCATAGATTTAATTAATAGTGAACGGTAGACGTGGATTTCTAGTTACGTAAACTGGAAGGTGTTGTGTGACTCTCTTTCATCCCTCGTAGGAAGACGGATGTATGTATTGACAAAATGAGTGCTAATAAAATTACCTTTTTTCTTGAAATTGTTCTTGTCAATATGTACTAAAATTTCTAACAAATAGTAAATTCTGAATCCATAGTTTCAAAAGTACAATACATTTCAAAAATTCTGAATCCATCGCGCCAAGGTGCATAATATAAAAGATCAACAAGCCAAGGATCTTGCCGATTATCCAACCTCAATAGGTTCTTAATCTAGGGATGGCCGAGGGCAGAATGAGAATATACACCTTTGGACGGTCAAAGAATCAAAAGAGATGTTGGTATTATATGGTGTCTCCCCTCCAGCGAAATCATAAAAGATTGTATTAAAGTTTTGATGGTTAATAAAATGGTAATGGGGCGGTGGAGGTGGAGTAGGGGTGGACCTATGGGACGTTGGGCGGGTTAGAATAATATTTTAGAAAATTAGAAAAAGAGTCTGATATACCCCTGAACTTTGTCAAATAGAGCTGATATACAACTGGTACAAATAGAAAGGCTTGTTCAGTGAGTGATGACACTAGCGAGTAAACTGCAAAAGGGTCTTGCTTGGTATAATATAAGCGGATGACTTAGTTATAATTAGCTCAGATGTGACTTCTTTGCTCGGTTTCAATTGCTTAAGTCAATAATGGCCCTTCAAAGTCATTGACTCCATATTCGGGGAACGGTTGAACTCCTTTTTTCTTTTTCAAGCTGTCGACAGTCATGTTCTTATATTTCTTTACTGTTTCGTACTAAATTCTTTTGTTCACCAATCAACTGTAGAACCAATTAGTAGTAGCAGCACCTGCGACTAAAAAAGTAGCCCCGAAAAAACATTAAAAAGAAGAGGTCTAGGGCTATATACACCTCTACTTATATACAAATGACTCATATATATATTTTCCTCTAATGGAAATGAAAAAAATTAATTTTAATTTTTTTTTTTAATTTTGTTATTTTGAAAATATAATCTCATATGAGTATATTTAATCCTTCTAAAACATATACATTTTTTTGTACTTTTTCTTTTTGTTTTAATGGCTAATTTAGATTTTTTATTTTGATGGTCAAATTTATTTATGTTTCAATAATATTCTTGTAAACTTATTATAGATGACCAATTTTTTTTCTTCAGATACAAAATTAAATTATAATATAGACAAAAAGAAGTTTTAAATTACGATATAGCCAAAAAAATAGTTTTAATTTTTTTTCTTTACACTAAAAAATAAAATAAAAATAAGAAACTCAAGTAATTATAATTAAAAAAGTCAAAAAATAATTTATTTATGAAAAAAATTAAAATATACTTTGAACTTTGCTAGAAGAATCATATATACCCTAAAATAATTTTTAAGAAAATTAAAAGTCAAAATATAAATCTAAAACTATTTTTTCACTTCCATTAAATAAAGAGTATATATATGTGAGCTCAGTTGTAACGATAGAGGTATATGTGAGCGTTTGTAAAATTGTAAAAATATATACGAACCACTTTCATAACGAGAGAACATATCAGCTTCAAATAACAAAGTTAAAAGATATATCACGCCTAATACGAGGTGGGGCTTGGCGGTTGCGGCTTATGTTATGCAGGATGAAGATATCAGCAACAACAGTACCATTGTCTTTTTAGGCTTACATCTTTGATATTGCCCTTATGTAAGCCACCCAGCTCCTTAAGCCTTAGCATCCTCCCAATTGTTAAGCCCCAAAAATTTGAGACCCTAAGATTTTTAATTAATAATGGACTTTTATGATTTTATTTTCATTTGAATGATATAAAATTTAGATTAAAAATTTATTTAAAAAAACTTTTTATTCTTTATATTAGACAATATTTTAAAATTTTGAATTAAACTATTTATACCTTTCATATTAGTAATTAAAATTTTATACCATATCATCTTACGAAATTTATTGCAACAAATGATCAACATCTTATTAATTTGAATTAGTTCTTGCTAATAATATTACTATATAAATTAAAAATATTATGTTTTCAAAGATATTATATTATAAAAAAAAAAAGATGTGAAAAAAATAAAAAGAAATTATATATGTCTAATTAAAAAAAATAGTAAAATGAAATTGTAGGTTACAAGATACTATTGAATAGAAAGGTGAATATTAAGCCATTAACCACTAAGATAGGATCGCTATTTCATGAATGAGATTGGCCAAAACGATAGTTTTAAACATCAAACTAAACATATCGGCACACATATAAAATTCTATTAGCTCCTCTTTATGATGCACATCAATGATTTCAAGAAAGGCAGTTGGATGATACGTTTTATTTCATCCCATTTTAACTATCAGTTCATGAACCCTATCTTTTAATAGTTAATTAAAAGAGATTTGTCATAATGATCATCTTAATTGTTTTACTAATTTTACATACTTTTAAAGTTTAATCCTTTTAGTAACTTTTAATAATAATAATAATAATAATAATAATAATAATAATAATAATAATAATAATAATAATAATATCTGTTGAATTTTCAAATCGAGATAAATTCGCGAGATACATATATCTATCGAATTTTAAAATCGAGATAAGTATTTTATTTGTTTAAATTAATTGGTTGTAATTGGTTTCCTTAATTAAAGAAGTTATTGAGAACTTTCATTTTCAGAATATATGGATATTAATTTAGAAATTTAAATTAAGCAAATCCCTAAATATAAGGCGGAAATTAAGGAGGGTAGATATGTTTTAATTAATTTTATTTTACTATTCATTGAAATAATAATTTTCACTAATATTATTAATAAAAGATAAAAACGTGTATATGTTCATCATTTCATTTTATTATCCTTAAAATAATAAATTCATTAATTTGATGTATTATAAATATATGATGTATCCAACAAACTAAATAGTAGATACATGAGTATCATACAAGTATATTCATATGTATCCTAAAAGTTTCTAGTATTAATTTTATGTATCTATTAATCTAACCTAATATTAATTTCATATATCTATTTTACATGACCTAATATTAATTTCATATATCTATTCATATGATCTAATTTTAATTCCATGTATCTTTTATATGTATCTAGTATTAATCTGATGTATCAAGTATCAATTCAAACATTATATTCAAGAACATGTATCTCGGATACATAGTAAGCATATACCTATAACGTACGAACTGAGGTAAATCACGAGTATACAGTATTTGCCTTATCATTAATTCAAAGAATAAAAATTACAAATCAATGTACGAAATTACTGACAGTGTAAATTTCCATCCATTAAAAAATATGGAGAACTAATAGATTCAAACAATGTAAAAATCCAAAAATCGGACTTTAAAATAATTAGAGCCCCGAAATAAATATATTAACATGATAAAAATAGAATTACAATACAATAACTCGAAATAATTGAACAGAATCTTAATTTACCTATTTATATAATGTTGATTATAGAGAATAGATTAAGAGTTTAGTACATGCAAACATGTATTGAGATGGTTGAGGAAGAAAAGGGAAATGATAGATGTGTTTGAAACAAAACATTTATTGAAATGATTGAGGAAGAAGGCGGTAATGGTATGTGCTTAAGCAGTGAATAACGTGAGGGAGTCAGGTTGATAGTGTCAAGTAATTTGAATTATTAAAATCCCACAATTAGGGTGTGTTTGGTATGAAGGAAAATGTTTTCCATGGAAAATGTTTTCCTAGAAAATGTTTTTCGGGAAAACAAGTAGATTTGGGACTTATTTTCTCATGTTTGGTTGGTGCGTAGAAAATATTTTCTGGAAATGATTTTTAGTGTTTAATTTATGAATGAAAAATGTTTTTGATCTTTTATTTTTACTAGAGTAGAAAATAATTTATGAAATTGAAAGTATTCTTTAAAATATTTTTTTTTGGTTGTAGTGATGGGGGTGTGGGGGGATAGTGGGGGTGGGGGCAGGGGGAGGGGGTAGGAGTGAAAAATAAAATTTTGAAGTTGATAGTATTTTCAAAAAGCAGGTAGGAGTTTAAAAATAAAAATTTGAAGTTGAAAATATTTTTAAAAAGTAAAATTAATTTTTTGGGGAGGGGGGTTGGGGGGAGGGTTCAGGGATCGGGTGAAAAAATAAAATTTTGAAATTGAAAATATTTTTTTTAAAAATGATATTTTTTCCAAAAAAAAAAAAAGTAATTTGAAATTAGAGAAGAACTTTGGAAAATGTTTTCCTTAATTTTTGAAGGGAAGTCATTTTCCTTAATTTTGAGGAAAATGAGTTGATTTGGAAAACATTTTCCAAAACTTTTGCCCCAACCAAACATGAGAAAATTGTAAAACATTTTCCAGAAAATGTTTTCCTTCATACCAAACACACTCTTAAGGAGATACATTTTTAAGATAAATATTGAAAACCATATTTTAGAGGATTGTATATTTAACTTTAAAAATTATGTCATAATTATTAAAAAGTAGACATGTAATATTTTTAAATTAGAGATTAAATGTGTATATATAATAGTGAAATATATTTAGATAAGTAATTTCTATTTCCTCAGAACAGTTAGAAGTGATTGTATTACAATTTTCTCATATTCGATTAGTCAAAATATTTTCTTGAAAAAGCAAAAACCTAAACATGTTTATTCCCCAGTAGCCCCATCCCCACCACCCGTATTCTATTCCCAGCTTCCATAGTATTTGTCAAGATTATATAAAAATACTTTTAAGTTAATATTTTTTATTTACGTATCAAATACAAAAAAAAGTACTAAACTCATTTTACACACCTCTAAATGCTATAGTCTGTGCAATACATATTATGTTCTAAACCTGTAACAAACAAGGCAACCATAGAAGAAAGGGCAACTTCTGCATATCCCCAAGTGTAATAATAATCCAAGTAAAGTTCCAGGGAACAAATGAAATCTTTTGAACTGGGGGATTCCAATCTGATGATTAACAACATATAACACAGTAATACGCGGCTCGTTACACAAAACTGTTTCTATCTAGCTCATCATAATAATCCCCTATATGAAAGGGTAGAAGAATTATAACTCATCCTTGTTAGGTGTGTCTTCACCCATAAGTTCTTCAAGGGAGAACTCGTCTTCTTCGATGATTTCTCCATCTTTTCCATCCCATGGTTCACTCTTTACAATCGAAGGAGTAGCAGCTAATGGAAGATTACCTTTTCCACCGAGTCCAGCTTCTTTCACAAAGTCTCTGTAGTATATGCAGAATGAACAATTTCATGTTAAGATCCAAATAACGTTGGATTTTAAATTATATGGAGAAAACTACTTACATTATTGGCTGACGCTGGAATGCACTCTTAAGAGGTGCATATACTCCCTTTTTAACATTCAAAGCTACCATAGCGGGATATCCATAACCTCCAACACCAACATGCTTTTCAAGATCTGGTTGCTTACCAGCACCCACCCAAACAAAGCTGTAATATTAACAAAATCTAATGTTATCTTCAAATCTAAGTACATTTCGACCACGTGATTGTATTACTCGTGATAAGATTTCTATAGAAGAATAGAGCCCAAACAAGTGTTCCTGAGTGCACTTGCCTATAGGGATTTCTCTTGAACTTCTCTGCAACGGCTAACAACATTTCTAGGTATTTGTTCCTTCCTTCAGCCTTGGAATCTAATATATCCGGCAGGAATGAAACAAAGCAGATTGCAGCAGAGTTGCATTTCTCTTCCATGACATCCTTCAAACAGAGATGGATCAAAAAAGTCATTTTAACAGGTACGAGAGGCGGCAAGAGAAAGGAAGAAGAGTTCACAAGATTAAAAGTGAGCTTACTGGACTAGTCAACTCAACCACTTCAGGAGGTGCAACATTTGTTTCCAGCTGCTCTAATCCGAAGGACTCGATGGCTGAAGCTGTCCTTGCACCTTCGTATGTGACAGGGCTTTCCTTGTCAGCACCAAATACCAAAATTGTGGGGAAACCTTGGACATTGTACCTGCTCATCAAAGACTGAAAACATACCCTAATTAGAAATGAGACACACAATAAGGTATTGTTAAAAGTTAAAAAGGAGCTCTAATTTAAAAGCCAATCAAGCGATGAGAACAGCCACATCATCTTCATTTTCCATGTAATTGGTAACCTAAGTGTATCCCAACATTTTGTTATGCGCTTACTGTTACTCTCTATTTCCTGCTTATTCCCTCTACCCTTTTAAAAAGAGTAGGACCGACTGAGAACTTGAGGCTTGATGATTATTAATTCAAGCAAGTTCGGGCCTTCACTTTTAAGCAAGCTAAGCAAATATTCCTGTTCAAAGCTGGAGAAATTACATGAACAGACAGAAAGCAATATACAATCATAAGAGTTTAGAAACTGCCAGGGTAGAGAACTGCAGGCCAGAGAATATGAACAAGAAGAAAACCAAGAACGATAGTATAGGTAATATATTCCTTCATTGGGCAGGTTCATTTTTTTTGAGGTTTCACTTATAATTCGTGCTCATAGGTGCAAGCAGCTTTTTAAACTAATACAACAGTGTCAAAATTTTGTCTGCAGAAACTACCTTCATATGTTCTTTGTTATTCTCTTGCTATTTGAAAGACAAAAAAGAAGAGCTATAATTCAATTAGATGACAGAAGCCAACTGATCATAAGAGTCCAAACCTACCTTCTCCGCATCACAGTCTACGTGACCCAGCTTCACCTTACCCTGAAGGTTCTTAGCAGCTTTCTTCCACTCAGGAGCAAGCTTTTTGCAGTGCCCACACCTTAAAAGTGCCATTTAAATTTAAGACATCAGTAAGTAAAAATAGAAACAATATATAATCTAAAAGAAAGTAATGCACAGAAGGATCTTGACATCAAAATTCAAAGGAAAGAAGAAAAGTTGGACGAAGAAGGAAATGTATGACTCATCGCAGGATAAACTCTAGCGGAAAAGTCCACCTCAAATCTTAACAGCCTTCTACCTTCCAACTTAACAGAAATGGAGGTTCCCCTACCATATAGTTCGTATCAGCTTCTAATGTCTGATGATGGTTCCTTTCCCTACCATATAGTTCGCATCAGCTTCGAATGTCTGATGATACTTGCTTTCTCAGATTTATGAATAGTAAAATTCTTATAAATGGCGTAAAACACTTTTTTGATGACAAGGGAAACCCGCAGCCGCTACCCTTTGGGTGCGCACAGGGTAAAAAACCCACTCCTATGCAATAGCTCACAAACCACATATGGAGAGGTAACCCGCACTAGAAAAGCCCGGTGCGACGAGCTCGACCCAGAAGGCAAACCCCTTGCCTTTGCTGGCAAGGGATTTCGAACTTGAGACCTCCAACAGGGAAGTCCCAAGCCCAAACCAGTCAAAACACTTAATTAACTGGAATACCCAGTTAACGGAATTTACATCAGTTTGAAACAATGTCCTGCAGTTTCCTTCCCAAGAAACCGGAATCATATATTAATTAATGTGTCATGGAATTTCGGGTTAGTGACTATAGCAACCTAGAGTCATTTATAGATCTACATTCTGCACCGCACTAACACTAGTCTCAGAGTAATTCAAATACTCGACTGGAACAGTCAGAAATACTTAAATTCAGTGTGAAAATGATCATCATCGTGTGAAAGATGGGTAAAGCATATCAATATATTGAAAGAGAAAGCCTTCTGGATTTTGTTCTAGATGCCACTTACGTACATATGATGGTTTATTTCACAAGGTGGCTACCCATCTATTTAGCATACCTTAAAGCAGAAACACTTATATATACACACACACCAAAAAAAAAAGAGCTTAGACTCTTCCAAGTACAAATAAATTAAGGACTGACAATGAAGAAAGAGAAGTAGTAAAAGTTGAAACTTACCAAGGTGCAAAAAACTCAACAATCCAGAGATCTTTGCTCTTAAGAACATTCTCATCAAAATTTCGTGAATTCAACTCTACTGATGCACTGGGCTCGGAACTCTCAGAAGATCCTCCTGTTGCTTTTCCGTGTATCCGCTCCTTCAGCAGTGCTTTGATCTGTAAGCAAAGTAGTTGACATCAAAACCTTCATGATTTCTCATGACTCGTGAAGATTCAAAGGGAACATGGAAAAGGGCTCAAGACCATCACTACATCAATTACGCACGATAAAATGACTCAAATCTCATTTGGATAATTTGTCAGCTAAAAAGATTTTTTACTACCATCAAATGCGTAATGTATATAGAAAATAAAATTATGCAACTAAATGCTTTTAACTTAACCCCAGACATCGTTCAAAAGGAATTTATTCATCTTACTCACTAGATTTGGATCTAGCAAGGCATTATCATAGGCAATAAGAAAATTATTTGCAATTAAGAAATTTATTTGGATCTACCAATGCATTATCATTGGCAATAAGAAAACTATTTGGATCTAGCAATGCATTATATCAGGTATTAAGAAAATGAATGGCAGAATTATTTGATTGAGTCAAGATACAGGGCTTTTGCTGGAGATGAAATTGTAAAAAGTCAGAAAAAAGACATGATGATGAAGTCGTTTAACATAAACAAAAGTTGGAAAGCAGAAAGCCCTAGTACAGACTGACTTTCAAACAGTGTAAACAATAATGATAAGTACCTGCTGCAATGCATATTCGGCAATTGGCTTAGCCTCACGTGCCCCTTGATAATCAACAGGAGGTTTTCCAGGTGCAAACACCTTGATGGTAGGAAATCCTCTGATTCCATATTCCTAAATCACGAATACATGTGTCAATTTTATCACATCTGAATTTATCCTGAAGTGTGAAACAGAACTCTAAAGTCCACCTATTGATACTCTGATGATGCTTGGGATCATTAAATTTAGAATATTAATTGATAAGATGCATAAACGTGCACAGAACAATGAGAAAAATGAGAGCAGCAACGCCATAAGTCCAGAGATCAAATTAAGTTTAGAAATAGGTCAGAAATTCCAACTCCAAAGACTCCAACCAAACTGCGGTGTTTTTTATATGCGGAAAGTGCAATACAGGATTCGTGGGGCTTGAAGTGAGACACGTGCTTATTTGAAGTGAAGCGCACAGTAATGAGAATTAAAATAACTCGCCATCCAATATAATATAATGCTTGTATTGAAAGGAGTGACCAATCACATAAGAATCGATTTTTGCACCATTATTTGAAGCACAAATTTCTCTAAAGTGCACGACAATAAGACCTTACTTCCTTGATTTAAGTGATGAGGCAGTGACTTTTAATAAGACTAAGCCAAGTCGTCCAAATTTCATTGAACTACTCAGCTTCTTCCCATATTTTATTAGATCGGAATCTTACTCAGACTAGGGAAACTATAAGTTAGAGTGTGGATCAATTCTAGATTAGTTAACAATCCTCCTAGTAGTCTAGAATTATTCTCTCTTGTAAGTATCAGAACTACATGAAACCAAGTCCTAGAAGCTTCAGTAGCCTTTGTGAAAATCAAAATAAAAGAGGATAAAGTCATCGCAACGCACACAAATTGAGTGATTCTTTAACTTTTTGGATTGTTTCAATATTTCTTTAGCCATGCTAATCAGCCAAAGATTTTATAGATTTACACATTTCAAAAAAGCAGCATGTTTGACAAATTTAACCTAAGTGAGCTGGATAGAATTGTTTAGCTAATTTTCTCCTCACCTTTACTTTAGATATACAACCATATTCTATACATCCGAGGAACTTCCTTAGCATGTTAAAATTGCACCAAATGCCTCAATTATAGTTCCTAAATAATTTCCAACGCTTATAAGCCAGAAACTGAGCATTGGCCATAAGTCGAGCAATACCTATCTATGTTACATGAATCTGGGGCATGGATATGTATTTGTTTAAGTGTAAGTCTCTGCTGGGTACGACCAAATATAAACATACAAATAAGGGGGTTTAACTCTGGTAAACTAGCTTGATAAAGGTAGGGGTATGGACCTTGTCAATCACAGCCATCTCTAGTCTCTTCTATTCTCAAAAGCGTGTTGCCAAAAAGCTTATTTCCGGTCTGTCTTGGTTTCAGGCCTCCACGGTCGTCCAGGTGAGTATGTACAGTTAATTTTAGTGTGTAGTGAAGAATTTGCACAAAGTGGTCATACCTATGTCCCACCAATATGATACGTCAACTAATATGAGAGATTTTTAGTTGAATGATTTCAGTGACACAAGGCAACATGCATCTGACTTCTTTTTCATTTTCCAAAGAAAGATGACAAAAAAATCATCTTTACATGTTCTTTCAGTTGTTATAAATCACGAGTCATACCATTCTCAGCATGTTATCTCTGGTCTATAACAAATATCACACAAAAAGATCGCATTTCATCATCCACATATCCCTATCTGATCTTATTCAGGTTACAAGGCAGAAGATAGTATAACCGAGGAAGTACATGGATATGCATGTTTAAGAAAACATTAACTAACAATACCTGCGCCAGGGATTTGTGAGCATCAGCGTCAAGAGCTGCAACCGTGGCAACACCTTTCAATATGGTAGCTGCCTTTTCCCATGCGGGTGTCAGAGCTTGACAATGACCACACCAAGGTGCAAAAAACTCAACTAAAACAATACCTTTTGAATTTAGCACCTGCAATTATAAAAGTTGTAGATTCTTTTAATGCTATTTAAACCAGCTTTGCAGTGAAAGCTAGACATCAAGAATACATCAATCACAATAGAGAACTAATATAAGGCAGTAAAACACTCCCAAAGTAGGATAATATAAGAAGGAGTACTAGTTTTACCTCAACTTTTTTTTATTTGATTTAGTTTGTTTACAGTTGAAACTTAGACAGATTGATGTTTTTAACGCTGTGAATGACCCAAACATAAATATGTTTAAGTTTGCAGCATCACGGTCGGTTATAAATCATTACCACTAGCATATAGGAATACCATTTCAATTAAGTAGCGCATTATCTTCTTGATACCATCAGAACACATGAGGCGGCTCAATAAGATCGGTGGCTTAAGGCCAAAAATGTGCTTAACTAGAGGTATTGAGTTCGAGTTCAAATGAAAAAAACAAAAATCTTACAAGGAAACATTTCCCTCTTTAATCAGCTCCCTCTGTAGCGCAAATTTAAATTAATGGGAAAATTCAATACATGTACGGATTTAACGAACACCAAATGAAAGAAAAAAATGGAACCCCAAATATGTCAGGACCTAAACCCCTGCCTAAAATATTGAACGAAATCTGAATTAATCATACTTAATAAGTAATAGAGGAAGTTAACAGTGAAATCCAAATAACAGCAAAAACGAATAACATTAAACCAAAACCCCAGTTCAGTCCTCCCCCCAAATATTACAGAAACGAACACTGATCTCGCATTTAAACACATAAATAGACACCCTTTAACAAAATCAATCGATATAAACAAATGGGGTTTTCCTTCAACTTAAATCAAACCAAATCAATCTTTAAAAAACGAGTCTTGAATGATAATTGAAAAAAAAAATGATACCTTAGACTTAAAGTTGGATTCAGTTAACTGAACAACTGGGGATGTAGGTCCATACAGTGCATTTGCAGTAGCGATACAGTGTAGAACAATCAAGAAAAGTGGAAAAACCGAAGCTCGATCCATTGTTCTCTTCTTCTTTCTTCGTCGTTTCTGTGGAGAGAATTATGGAGTATTAATGGTGAGGGTTAACACTGAAGAGTAAAAAAAGAGAAGCACCAATTGCTCACTCGCCGTGGCCGTGACTACGTGGTATTAACCAATTAGAGATCTCCACGTCAGCTTTATGATGTAATTCTAGTTTTAGAGATCTAACAGAACAATTGGATGGACTCATTTGGTGAAAGAAAAATGAAGAGTAATTTCCGTAGATAGACATTTATATTTGGAAATTACTCTTATTTTTTGAAAATTATCTAGGAATATCATGTTTGTTTTAGGATTTAATTTTAATTGTTTTTTTAAAATATACTTGACATAAAAATTACATAATTTCTCTCGTACTAGGGTGTCAGTCACATTTTTTAATTTATTATTAATATTTCTATAATTCTTTTAAAAATTGGAGGAATCCACATATTTTCTTAAAGAATCGGAGGAGCTCATATTACAATTCTTAGTGTAATTTTTTTTACTGGGTATAATATGTGAAATTTATCTATTTTTTTAAGAAAAATATAATGCACAAGTACCTCCTCAATCTATGCCCGAAATTTCAGAAACACACTTATATTATACTAAGATTCTACTACCCGTGAACTTATTTTATTAATAATTTTCTACTCCTTTTTTGTTTATGTGGCACTATCTTGTGGGCCCATCGCTGGTTGACTTTTCTTTTAAAGTTAGTGTCACGTAGGTCGAAAAGGGTAGAAAATTACTTAAAAAATAAGTTCTGAAGGTAATAGGAATGTCCCCTAATTGGCGATTGACCAACAATTTGATTAAATTGACTTTGACTAATTTTTAAAATTTTAACTAAGTAAAAGATTCATTTATTTTATTTATTACTTATACTATTATCTTCAAAATTAGTTATTTTAAAGGGAAATAAACTAAAAAGAGGTTATTCTAAAGGAGATTAACTCAAGTATTGACAAGACTAATAAAATAGGGCTAAGTAAATATATATATATATATATATATATATATATAAAAGAAAAATATTTCAACTTTTTGAATATAAAGATAAACAACAATCTTTTGGAAATTAATTAAATTCAATCAAAATCAAAATAGAGTTAGTTATTACTAATACAAACAATAAATAAATAAAAGTAAAGAGGAAGAGATATTAAACTTGGGTCATTTTGCCCTAATTCAAATTATTGGGCTAGCATACCCAAATTCATTCACCCTGCTGTATTTTCAATTTTTGGCTCATTTGCTCCTGATAAACTTGTGCATACATTTGGTGGATAATGCTGCATACAGATCGTATATCGGCCCATTTTGTGTATATTAGGCTCTATATATTTGGTATACAACCTACTTCAAACTCCAGTACCTGTATCCTGCACCTAAGACCTGTATTTCAACATTTATACCTGTATATCAGTTGTATACTGCTGTATACATCCTATTTTTAGACTATCCGAGACGATATTTTTGCTTTAAATTATCCAGCAATGACCAGGACTGACTCGATACTTGAAATGCAGGGAGATGATGAAAAAGAGTCAAATTAGACTCAAAGACGAATTCACATGATACAGAAAAGAAGAAGATAAAATTAGCACCTAAAGTAAATATAGAATAGCAATATATTTGTCTAAAGCAAATGTACAACAGCTTCCAAGTTAAAGTACGTCAAACAAAATTTTTTTATCAATTAATGAAGATTTAAGAAAAAAGGGTAGTGAACTAACAAGTGATTTGCGGCGTATAATTAAACATATTTTCAGGGAAGCAAACCCAGGTAGCAGACAAACTTGCAAAGCATAACATTAGATCAACAGAGTCCAATAAGAGTAAGCAGTTTTACACAATTACCTCGTGATTGCAGAATCTTGGTCAACATATATAAAGCACAGATATCAACATTGAGAATAAAGACGAGGAGGATAAACATTGACATTCATTAATGAAGAGGGAGGGATACCATAGTCTGAGAGATCACTTAAAAGTTATATACAGAGATATATTCAGCCACCATCAGATTTTTCAGAAATGTGCATAAATTTAAGGTATCTAGCCTACGCTATTTCAACTTACAAAAAGGAATCACCAGCCAAAGTCGTGAGCCAAAGGGATTGGTTTGCGACACTTATACTTTACGGAGTCCTATTACCTTCCTAAACTATTTAAAATTAAAATTATTATCTAAAAAAGGGCTATGATTGAAATAAAATTTTAATTGGAATAGATAGAATTGAAAGAAATTATAATAGGATAGGCTAAAATTTAAATAATTTTAAGGAAAGTGTAGGAATTACTATTTAATTAAAAGACTACATATATTAAAATATCTTTATATAATTGAAATCATTTAAATTTTAAAACATTTGAAATTCATTAATAGTTTTAAAATATTATAATAATAATTACGATAATTTTATAAAGTAAACGATACTAAAATATATAATTTTTGAGAAAAATCGACTAAAACTTCAAAAACTTTAAGTAAATTTTAAAATACGTATTTAATCAAATAATATTATTAGAAATGATCAAAGGTTGGTCAAAATTGGGTGTCAACATACCCCATAATATTATAACTCATGTATTACTAATACCTCCAAATGGAAGGTATTAGTAATACATCATATAATACCATATAAAAGAAATAACTAATTCATGAATAGTTATATATAAACTCAATTTTCTACCAAATATAGTACTAAATAATACCATCTATAATACATACTATTTGTTTTAATACCGTCTACCACACTACCCCTAAATTCACTCCTCCCTCAATCACACTCTCTGTCACTCTCCCTCAATCCAACTTTCTTTCTTCTCTTCTATTTCTTTCTCATTTCAATTTAATCGGGCAATTCAATTTTAGACATGTGTTTCAATGTCTATATGATTATTTTTTTTCAAAACTGGATTTAATATTTTTTTTAAAAAAAATTGTGTATTGTTTAGTGTCATTCACTATTGTACTTCTTGTATCAATGTAACTAATTGTATTGTTTTTTATTATACATTTTTATTCGCACGATTTATTTTATTGAAAGGCAAGTAAGTATCAAATAACGAAAGAGAAAATGTTTTATAAATGTGTTTCATAAAGAAAGTTCTATCACACTTCAGAGTGGTATCATCACAATCTGAAAATCAAATAAAATGTCATTAATAAATCACACGTTACATCTAATTAGGCATATACAATTCAATCAATAGTTTCTTATATACCATAAACATAAGTAAAAATGATACAATAAAACGATACAATTAAGTTTGTAAATGTGGTTAAACGACATTTGACCAAATGATTAGATTATAAGAAATAACTTGTAAGAGATGGATAATAAATTAGATAATTAAACAATATAAATCATAATCTAAGATTGAATTAGTCTGAGCTTCAAGAAAGTTGATCGACAACAACATCGGAAATAGTAATACTGAATATTAAAATTGTAAGAATTTGCTAATTTGAGAACTTTACTGTAATTATATGCACGTTGATTGTGAAAGAAAATTTAAGAAATGAGTTTTAAAATAGTATCATGTGATAAAGTTTTAAACTTTATTAATAAGTGCTTAATTAATGATTTGAGACATGTGATTTGGAGAGATTAACAACTTCTCCTTAATCTAGCTAAAGAGACATCCATGCATAGGGATAATGACAATTAAACCAATCATCTTAAGACTATTAATCTTAATAATTTTATGAAAGTATAATTAATTATTACTCCACTAGTTATTTTTGTCTTGCTAAGTCCCCTAGCTCCACCCTAACAAACACAAAAAAAGAAACTTAAATCCCAAGCAAGTGACAAGTCATAATCAACATCCCAAAATATAATTTGACTCTCAATTTTGGTAAGGGCGTCTACCAAATATATTTAACGAACTACCTTAGGCTACCTACCTCTTAAATGTTTCTATCAACAAGCCATTATATATACTCTCCGTCCACTTTACTTGTTCAGATTATAAAATTAAGAGATAATTTATCCCTTTTATATCTATTTTACTCTTATTACTAAGTATTAATCATTTTTTCAACAAGTGAGATGACTTGTAATACTCCGCGATAAAATAGTAAAATTACCATTTTATTAATTATTTCGTAAATATAAGTCAAGTCAAACATGAACGCGTAAACATGGATGGAGGGAGTATATATAGTTGCAATTTAGTAGTAAAAATTGAGACACAATCAAATTAATGTACGTAACCCTCTAGTTTCTCTTTAAAACTGGGTTAATTACATCTATGATAGTTACTAGTTACTTACTCATGTTGAATTATGTTTATTAATCTACAACTTTTACTCAAGCATTTAATTTTCCTTGACATATTCAGAGGGAAAGAAGAAGGAAAAAAACTACTTACCCTAATGAATTTGGCTAGTTTGCTATTCCACTTAATTAATATTTAGTGGATCCACACATTACATTGATTAGTTTGTAAAGATTAAGAAAAATATTAACCTAAGTGATGGGACACTATTTTTCTCTTTTTAGTCAGAAAAATTTGTATTTTTGTGCTTCTTTAAATTATTTCACCATATACCATGTAATTTCTATCCACAATTTGATGGAGGATAAATTCTCTAAGAAAAAACAAGTAATACAAGTAGATATTTACCAGAAAAAACATGTAGTAGAAAACATGTTATTTTTTCTTAATTAGGAACCTTATGGATAAGTGATCAACTCAATCCTCATTCATATAATCCTTTTGGTTGTTTCAATTGATGTGACACTGCTTAAACTGAATATATAATATGAGAAGGAAATAATTTTTTTTAAAATTATCACCTAAAAATAAGCCATAGACATTTATGTCTAGTCAAAGATAAAATGAAGATTTTAAAAATAATGTATATTTGTCATTTCTTGGTTGAGTATTATTAGAAGTATAAAAGTGAAATTTGGAATGAGATTTTCTGAGATCTTTTTCCTTATTTATTAGTATTATCCTCATGCTCTACTAACTGTCTATTTTTTAATCTCAATTCAAAGAAAAATGTGATTTGTTGAGTAGTAGAAGCAACATTTTGATACTTCAACTGTCTTCCTACTCCCTAGCTCTACAAGTTTGGGTCTCTATCCTCTCCAAATGTCACCAAATTTCAATATTCAAATTAAAGTCTTCTAAAAAAGATTATTGGTTGTGACATCATTCGAAATGTCAACCAAGAAACCACTTTTTGCTCAAATAAATAAATGATATTACTCACCCATTTCATATAATTATGGTTGTAGCTAATAGCTTAATACGTTACTAATAAATATGCTCGTAATCAATCAGGCTTATGATAGAATGATGAGTACTCTTTTTTTAATTAAAAGTTTCAGAATTATGAAATCATCTTTAATAGAGAGCGTTTTATTCTTTCATTAAATTTCTTAGTGCGATTTCATATGAAATTATCGCATATTCATATAAAACAAGTGAAATTTTCTAATATATTTATGCGTATTTTCGTGGGCATATGATTTGACCATCTATCAACCATGTAGTATATAGTTTATTTTTCATTAAAAAACAGTGGAGTCCACAAGTTAGTTTGCGTTTGCACATCATATGACTACTTCCTTCCACAAATATATCGTGGCACATTGTTTTCTGTTTTTAAAAAACGGTGACGTGGAATGGTAAAATTGAAAAATTAAATTATCTAGGGTTAATTAACTTAAGTCTAGAAATATCCCTTCAAATAAGCACATAAAAATAATTAAGAATTTAGCATGTGTTTAGTAGGAAGAAAAATGTCTTTTTTTAATGAAAAAAATGAGTTCCTTATTATTTTCTTATGTAAATAAAAATATTATTTTAATAGTGTTCGAATAATAATTTAGACAAATATTAAGCGAGGATGAGGGCATGAGGCTATGTGGACTGAGGGTGAAGATAAAGTGGACGCGCTGAAAGGTGGGAATACACTAATATACTGATGAAACTTATTTTTTCTATTTTCACTAATATATTTACGGTAATTATTGTATTCTTGAACTTCTAACTAAGATTCTAAACGGCTAATTTCTTAAGTAAATATAGAAATTTAACTATTATTATGAGACAATAAACTTTTAGAAGAGTAAATATGAAAACCATAAATCCAACGTACTCCATATGTCAAAAACAATTGTGTTTGCACTGCCCTAAACTTTAGTCTTTCTATTTTTAAATGTTATGAAGCTTAGTCCAAATAGAGAGAAGTGAAGCAGGTATAACCGACTCTAACTTATTTTAATATTAATATATTCTTACAACTTACTGTCATTGTTTCTAAATCACTAACATAATGAACTTAGGTCTTGGTTTTTCTACCTTGTGTACTAGCAGAACAAAGAATACGATTATGTTCACGTGAGTATACTGTTAATTATATTCTAGTTCTATCAATTTCTCATGATAAATATATATATATATATATATATATACACATAATTTTTTTTGATGCGCCTCTGATACAAGGTACACTTTTCTTATTGAGATTTGAGGGCTTTAAAAGTATGTTAAGAATAAGGTAAAAGAAAAAACTATCCGAACATTTTATATATATATATATATATATATATATATATATATATATATATATATATATATATATATATATATATATATATATATATATATATCCTATTAATTGCTCTCTTGTCAATATTATTATAAGTTGGTTAATAATTGGTATTGCGTGTGAAATAAGATTCATTCAATAGTAGTTTAGATTACCTTAATCTTGATTATAGTAGAAAATTTCAATATTCATACGATGGAGAATGTATTTTCACATATACGTATAATGGAGTACTTTATTTCTAATCAATCCCTTTTTATTGTCATATTGAATCGTGCTTGCTATTTACTCTACAATATGCTCTCTGTTTAATAATACTTGTTCATTATTAACTTAATACATGAATTAAAAAATAAATGATAAAATTAATTTTATCAAATCATCCTTAGATAATTGGACATACAAATAAAGATGAACGAAGGGGATAACTTTTGTATTTTAACCAACAATGTAAAAAAAGCTAAAATTTGACAATTTTTTTGGACTTTGATAATTCTGTTTTTTCCATGTAGAGTATAATTATATCACCATGATCATCGATGATTTGAAATTTTGACAAGTGAAAAAATTCTAGAATGTATTTTGTATACAAATGTCAATAGAACCTCAACTACTAACGAGTAAAGGAAGCTACCTATCTCTAAATGAAAAGAAGCTTGTTGGAATTAAACCATTGAGAAAATTCTAATACATAAAATAGAGGAAACAGTCAAATTTAACATAAATAGATCTTTAAAAAAAATGAAATTGAATTTATGTCTATCTGCTAGAAAGTCTTGTTCAAATTAGTATTTATTTGATGGCCAACTCAAGCTATCTTATAACTAACTTTTAATTACTTAATTATTTTTTTCCAAATTTTCAGAACCCATTTTTCAAATGCCTCGTTTTGCCTTAAACAAAGTCTTATACGCAATCGTTGAAATGTTTAGGAAATAAAACTAGATAGACCCTATAGAAAGTTAAATTAGGAAAATGTGAAATCAAATTTTAGCAAAAAGGATTAAAAAAAATATATGAAGAAGGGAAATATATACTTCTGAATAAATAGTACTTCTCGTCTCAAATTATCTATCGTATTTCTCTTTTTCTTAATGTGACAAATACTCCGTAATTAAAAAGATTCTTTTGGACTAGTTTACCCCGATTTATGAATATAATCCCACTTCATTGTATATTTGTATTATCAACCAATGATTGAGGTGTTTGTAAAATAATATTAATTTCATCTTTAACTTCTAAAACAACAAACATTCATCCGTCTGTTTTTACTTGTTCAGTATTTATTTGACACACCTCTCAAAGAGTGATAAAATTAAAATGATAATTTTATATATCACCCTTTGAATATAATAAATTTTTGAGCTCATAGTAAATAATAAGGATAAATTAAAAATTACTGATAAATTATCTCCTCGTTTTTTAAACTGGACATGAGAAAACTAATAGTGGACAAGTAAAAGTTGAAACGAAAAATAAATTTAAGACGATTATTTTTAAAAAGTATGACAAATAATTTGAAAGGAACGAGTATATTAATCGTGATTTGTGTGTGTACATTACTTAATTAGAAAAAATATAGGTGCCGCCTGTGACTTTCATAAGTGTACAAACTTATTTCTTGTTGTTATATAAAGGCATTCATTTCTCATTTTTCTCTTCATCACTCAATATTCTTTCAAGTTCTATAGTCTTTACACATTGAATTATTGTATTTAAGAGAAAATGAGGCATCAAATTTTCTTGTTATTTGCTTGCACCATAATAGCTATTTTTGCTTCTTGTTCTTCATTCGTTTCAGCTGAAGTTGTTGAGCATTCTTTTCATGTACGCACTATATTACTAATATCTTCTTTTAAAAATCTTTTTCCATAGAAATGCATATAACGATTATTTAGATTTTTTTATAAGACTATTTCCTTTTATCTTTATTTTTTAGTCCGTCTAAAAATAACAATGTCTTTTCTCATTTAGAAGTATGGAATATCGCTTTCATTTGTTTCTTTCAAAAATCATTTCTTTTTTGGAAAACATGTAATTTATAAAAATTGAATTTTTTATGATGAAAACCCTGATTTTCAAATAAAGTCAAAATTATTCCATAAAAAAAGTAAAAAACTTATGACTAAACGGGCATAATATTTCCATTATTCCGTATGATATATGATAGTATAAACATGCATGTATCTGATTGACCATGTTTTCGTTACACCTCATCTAATAAGTTTTTTATTTAAGAAAAATGACAAAAATTATGAAATTGCATTTGGTAGAATTACTTCTATTTTAATTTAGGATTTAACTAATTATATACACTTGCAGTAAATAAAAATTGTCTACATTATAATTAGTGTATTTTAACCATGGTATATATGACAGGTTTCCTACCTTATTTTTGTAGTTGTTATTACTTTTATATCTAATTAATGGTAGAAACTAAAGTACACTTTAATTAACTAATGTATTTTTTATGATTTTTTTTTAAAAAAAATATATAGGTGCAAAACCGTACTATAACGAGACTGTGCCGTAGACAAGTAATTACCGCTGTAAATGGAAGTCTTCCTGGTCCAACCATACGTGTAAATGAAGGGGACACCCTTGTTGTTCATGTCTACAACCTTTCACCATACAATCTCACTATTCATTGGTAAGTTTTCGATTTCAATTTTAAGTTCAAATGCTGAACTAAGATTTAAAGTTTATGATTTTAACTTTTGAATTTGTCACCGAACCCCTAGCTTGTATGTTTTTTTTCTTCCTCCATCGATCAGAGAATAGTGTTTTCATTCACTCTCACATAAGACTCGAACATTCAAACTTATAATTGATGGTGGAGAATGTGCTCAACCACTAGAGCTAGCTCGCCTCGCAATTAAATATTATCTCATTTTTAATTTGATTGTTTTATTTTAACTTGATACAGAGTTTAAAAATAAACGTTTACAACTTTTGATTTTTTTAGTCTTAACTCTTAAGTCAAAGAAATTGTAGAACGTGTCAACATACTATATTTTAAATGGAAAGTCAAAATTAAAGAATTGCTACAAAAAGAAAGAGAGCATTCTGTTTTTTTTTTTACTGAAAAGAAAAGCAGAACAAGCAAATTGAAACGGATAAAATATTTATTATTATAATATTTAATAAATTACCTAATACAAATAAAATTAGATAATCAAAATGTGTCAACTATCATTATCAGATTAGATAATATCATATTACGTAATAATGGAATGACGTGTAAAATAAAAACTAATGCAAGTTTTATTAATTAATTTATGCAGGCATGGAGTTTTCCAGCTATTAAGTGGGTGGGCTGATGGGCCGGAGTTTGCGACCCAGTGCCCGATCCGACCCGGACATAGCTACACATACAAGTTTAAAATAACAGGACAAGAAGGGACTCTATGGTGGCATGCACATGTATCATGGCTTAGAGCCACAGTTCATGGTGCACTCATCATTCGACCAAAAAAAGGACACTCTTATCCTTTTCCTAAACCTTATAGAGAAGTTCCCATCCTCTTAGGTAACTTTAATTAATCCTTTCATCAATTATGATTTTATTTTTGACGTTACTGAATCACTTTTGTTAGAGAGTGTTTTATCTTTAACATGAAAATTACTGTGAAAATTTAAATTTAGTTGAGTTTCAATGTGAATATCAAAAATTGTGTGAGAAACAAAAAAATAAAACTAGCATGTGAGTCCAATATGAGCTTAAACAAGCGATATAAGTTATTGATGATTTTATATACGGTGATTCAATTCATTTGGCATTGAGATACATGATAGAGTCACCTTAGGTGGTTTAATACACATCTTTTATCGAAAAATTATGTGGTGTAGAGAGGTTAAATGTTAATCATTACAAGTGTATATTTAAATTTGTACACCCTTGATACAATCGATCAAGAAAAACTTGTCATCCTGGCCTTGACACCTCTTCAATTCTCTAAAGACGCACACTACTTAAATAAGTAAAAAAAAAACATATATGGTGAATCAATCACCTCGGCTTCTTGGTAAGTTTATTTTCTTATGTTTTGACTCCTCTTAATGAAAATTCTGATTACAGGTTACTAATACAAGAATTGACATATGGAGTGAAATGTAACCTATTGATAAAACTAGAAAATGAAGAATAATGTTTTATATTTCTAATTAAGAAAAGGAAAATATTGAAATCATTTTAAACATGTTAATGCAGGAGAATGGTGGAATGCCAATGTTGTGGATGTGGAGAATGCAGCGCTAGCAACTGGCTCAGCACCTAATAACTCTGATGCTTACACTATTAACGGCTGGCCGGGCGATCTTTACCCTTGCTCCGTTAATCGTAAGAACTATATATATACACTTGATATATTCAACGAGTTTATAGCCTTGACCGACAGGCCGTGATAATTATCTTGCTAATGAATTTTTATTTTCATTTCTATTAGAAACATACAAATTGAAGGTGAAACATGGAAAAACATATCTCCTTCGTATCATCAACGCTGCGCTCAATAACCAACTCTTTTTCAAAATCGCCAATCATAAAATGAAAGTTGTCGCGGTTGATGCTGCTTATACTGATCCCTACGTCACGGACGTAGTTGTCACCGGGCCGGGCCAGACGACTGACGTCCTCTTGACGGCCGATCAGCTACCGGCGTCGTACTACATGGCGGCTAACCCTTATGCTAGTGCAGCCGGGGTGCCATTTGACAACACCACAACTAGAGGAATTATAGTGTATGAAGAAGCACTACTACCATCAACTCCCATAATGCCAATTTTACCTGCCTTTAATGACACACCAACGGCCCATAAGTTTTTCACCAACATAACTGGGCTAGTAACAAGCCCATTTTGGAACCCACCACCTCGAAAAGTCGACGAACACATGTTTATTACTATTGGGCTGGGCCTAACTGCTTGTGGAAAATCAAGAAATGCAACATGTGGAGGCCCAAATGGACAACGATTTTCGGCTAGCATGAACAATGCATCTTTCCAGTTTCCAGACAAGATTTCAATGTTGGAGGCGTTTTTCTACAATGTTGGTGGAGTTTACACTACTGATTTCCCAGACAAACCACCATTGAAGTTTGACTATACAAACCCAAATAATAGCATGAATCCTGCTATTATAATGACGAAAAAATCGACAAAGGTGAAGAAAATTAAGTTCAATTCCACAGTTGAAATTGTGTTCCAAAATACTGCTTTGATTGGGATAGAAAATCATCCTATTCACTTGCATGGATTCAATTTCCATGTATTGGCACAAGGCTTTGGCAATTATAATCCTGCAGTCGATAGGAAAAAATTCAACCTTGTCAATCCACAAGAACGTAACACAATTGGCGTTCCAGTTGGAGGATGGGCTGTCATTAGATTTCGAGCTAACAATCCAGGTAAATAAGTACATAGCACGTCCATTTGAAATATAATTTCTTTTTATAATTATGTCTGTTACGTTCCACCAGCACATGTATTTTTGCCTCGAGTGGAATTAAACGAGACATAGGTCTCAATCAATCTTTTCATTTACCACTAAGTCATACTTTTTGAAACAAACTTGCATGGTTGATATATTTGTTCTAATTATTAATGTGGAAATTACAGGTGTATGGTTGATGCATTGTCATTTGGATGTTCACTTGCCTTGGGGTTTAGCAACAGCTTTTGTTGTTGAAAATGGGCCAACATTATCAACTATGCTACCTCCTCCTCCACCAGATCTACCTAAATGCTAGATCATTAAGTTCCTTCTTTAATTTTTTTTTTTTTGAGTGATTATATGATTCTTGTTCAGTTTTGTTTTTAATTTTTTCAATTGTACAAGTGAGTCATTTGTTTTTCTGGTCATTCTTTTGACTTGTTAAACAAACATGGGTGTATTTAGTTATATCATTCTTTAAGATTCTGTTAAGTGTAATGTCTCATCATTGTGTTCTTTTATTATGATAAATAAGATTTTGTCTTTGGGATTCCCATTAAACAGTAAGTAGTATTTTACTTTTAACTCTTTACATATACTATCACTACCAAAATAAGATAAATAAGATTGTCTTTATGTTCTTTATGAGAAAAGACATAAATACACCATCGAAGTTGTTTCATATTGTCATAAAGATACCTAAACTTCAAAAGTGTCCTATCACCCCACTAAACAACTATTTATCATTGTAAACGGGTCATTTTTACCCATTCCCTCGTCTACGTCGTGCGCATGTTGCTCACTCCCTGGGATAGAATTTACCCGACCCGACCCTTATCTTTTGAAGAAAAGTCGTCTACCTTCTCTTCTCATCACCCATCACCAGATTAGTTAAAGAATTGGGAACATCCATGGAAAATCCAAAGCCCTTATAAACACACAGGCAATTAACAAGACAAGAAGCCTCTCTGATAAGTGAATGCAACTGAAACGACATCATTTTTACTGGGAATCTCCCTTCGTCTTTGTCAGGTATATCCATTGCATCATTTATTAAGTTTAACAAAACGGTGCTCATTCTCACCATTGTATAGATAATAATCTTCTGGTTAGTGCTTGTGTTCTCATCTTGAAGTATGGAAAGCAAACCCAAAATCGAGTGCATTGGTCGTCTCATCCCATTGTTCATTAAATTCTGAAACGTATACCTTGTCTGGCTTGCCTTCACAACATTCTCCTTAGCCTGTTGCTGAACTGTTCCTCGCTTCTAGTTTCTCCCTCTTTAACTCTTCAAGAACAGTCGCATGGGATAGGGCCACAATCACCTGACCTGATCAACAACTACTTCCACTATCTCCATCTCATTATGGCTCCAATCATCATTTGCACTCGGAATAACCAAAACTAAAATAGCATAACGAGTGTCAATCAACTCAGGCGTCACACCTTTGAAATCTAAAGCAACATAGTTCTTGTTATAAAAATCAAAATATTAGGGCTACCACATCTATTTTGGGTTTAAATTGGGGAAGATGATATAAATTGATGAAATAATTAATAATAAAGAAAGAAAATGACATGTGGCACTTTTAAACTGGTCAATGAAAGTGAAAACTGGTCCATGACGCGCCTAACATGCGTGTAAACAACCCAGACGAGGGAATGGGTAAAAATGACCCATTTACAACGATATATAGTTATTTAGTGGTGTGATAGGACACTTTGAAAGTTGTCTTTATGCAAATATGGAACAACTTCGATGGTGTATTTATGTCTTTTCTCTGTTCTTTATATATACTTTCATCACCAATTCAGCCATAAATGGCACTTCCATAGGTTATTCCATGTGCAAGAGAAGTGTGGTGAGGGTAGTATATACAGAAACCAACTGAACTACTAAGATTGGAAAGAGAAATACAATGCGGGTAATCAACCACCCACCGAGTAGATGAATACTCACGTATCAATCAACTGAACTACTAAGATACCACGGTACTTAATGAAATGAATGGTTAGTTACCTGAAAGAAAAGACAAAACCTCATCATGTGAGCTTCAACCTCATGAGCTAAGAGGAATTTTCTCCAACCCATTTGGGAGCCAACTACTATCCCAATTAACATTAAGATTTCAAACCCTGATTGGTAATTAAGAAATAAGAAAACAGTCCGATGACAAGGTATTATAAACAATAATATGGTTATTAACAATTGATAAACTACACGGCTTTTCTGTACTAGCAGTAATTTCGACAGAACCAAAAAAAATAAATAGCCATTGGACCTCGTTTTGTCAGCAAGTTAGGGGATTATCCTCCACTGTGGGAAGTAGATGCATCCTTGGGTAATGTTTCTGATGCAGTAACAAGATTTTCTGGCGATTTAGACCTTATTAGTGGTCGTCGTAAAAACCTTAGTGGCCATCTTTTAGGTTTTATTTGTCCCAACAATTTCATCTGTTCTCTTCTAAAATTTCTGTTTGCGTACCATTTTCCACCTCGAAAACCCAAGCCATACCTGAAATTAAAGGCACAAAAAGCAGATCAAAGGGCGTACCGCATGTGTACCAAATCAGGTTTTGAGTTCTTGATATTTTCTAAGACAGTTGATGAGGACACCTTTCTAGCTTTTTTTTTCAACAAAAGTTTCTAAATGTCTAAAATTATATAGAGAAAGAAGAGCTGCATAACAAAATAAAAGAATTATGGTGAGAGGGGATGTAAAAGCGAGTTTGTGTTTGTTTAGATTATTTTTGACCATTAACAATAAATTTGAAAATTTCCCAATGATAATAAGAAGCAATGAGAACTTCTTATCAACGAAAAAACTAAAATGATAGAAGGACAATAGGGCAATGAATAGAACAAGAAAATGGCTATCTTAACAAGCTGGGTGAAGGGGAAAAAAAGAAAAAATAGAACAAGAACAAGGTAACTGCTAAGAATAAAAAATGACAAACCCGAGAATTAGTGCGGTTCCAGCAGTTGCAGCACAAGCGGGAATACTAATGGATCCAGACACAAGCTTCTTAAATTCAGGATCTTCGATCTGATAATCTTTCTTCATCTGCCAGATAAAAAGGTCATGTTAAGAGCTAATAAAACTTAGAAGAATTGCTTGTGGCACATAAGAAAACCAATGTGGTCCATGGTAACTGCTAGAATAAGACTGATCATGTGAGAGCAGTGTTATCAAAGGCGAAAAGCGCAAAAAAGCTTAAAGGTCCATGGGGGCTTGAAGCGCAATAAAGTATGGGCTTTAGTGAAAAAGGCGCAAAGGGAGAACAAATATAAGACCAAAAAAAGTGATTTTTTTTCTGATAAAGTGAAATATCACTGTTTAGTGCCACTTCATCAGAAGAGGCTCATTGGCAAGGAAAAGTTTGCCTTAGAGCCTTGATGACGACACTGAAGTGCACATAAAGCGAGGCGAAGCACTCAACACATTTTGAGCCTCGCTTCAGGGGCTTAAGCGCGCCTTTGACTACACTGTGTGAGAGTACCCAAATGATTTTGCTCATATCAAGCAATATCCCACCAGCTGAAGCTTCAGTAACCTGTCCCACAACCCCTTTAAGTGCAACCCAACCCAGCATCCCCAAAGAGCCTTTTGTTAGCACTTCTTTTCCTTTTTCCATGTTCATAAAGCTTAGTTCCATGAGATATTAAGATCTTGGTACTCCATTGCCACAGAGAGCCAACCTTTAGAGACCGCAAAATGAAACTTCCAAAGCTAACCTATTCTGGTAAAAAAGAAACCATGCAATAAGGAATCAGTGGTTGTTTTGGAGCTGAACAATATGATGACAAGGATACTCAGGGAAATAACCTATATATTGATGTTCGACTACTCAGTCTAACGTTTTATTTTGGGATAACAAAGAAACCCCTGCTTAGTTGGTTAGCTGACCAATATCAAAGTTAGAGCACAGGTCAAACCAGTAGGAGTGTGGGCCTGCCCCTCTACCCTCGTCTCACTTATGCACCAGATTTTAGTAGAGTCACATTTGTGGACATCTGCCTATGCCACATCCATTTTGTACTTCTTTTACCAGGAAACAAAGCAATGTGGCAAATTATTTATGATAATTCGTTCAGGGTTTTATTTTTTATTTTTTCTTACACGAGTACAATCAATTTGTAGCAGTTGAAAGCAAACATGAGGGGATGGTGGTGGATGTTGGAGAACGAGGCCAATAGAGGTAGGAGAACAAACTAGATATAGGTGAATGGAGAAGTACCAGTTGTGGGCTGACAACAAACATGATCACAACGGAGTCAAGAAACAAAGGAAGTGATCGGCGGAAAAAAATTGATAGTCTTGAAGTAAAATCTTTGATATTTGTAATCATCAGATTACTTTGGCCAGGCCAGCCCGCACTTTATCCTTCTGCATGCCCAACCATTGGCATTCCTATAAGAAGCATTGAGTGACTTGCAGTTTTCTAGGAGGCGGGTTGCCTAAGGCTGCTAGGAAGGTGAGTATACAATGTATAGAAAATTGAGTGTTTGTCGTAGAAAACCACATCCTTCTGTAAAATTTTCTACTTTTTGGTATACTCCTTGTATGCATGTATCTTTGATCTTCATTCATAAAATATTATTACTTTATCAGTTGTGGAGGCTTTTCATTAGTCTCATGGGTTTTGCTTGGGCTATGCCTAACAAAATCACACATCTTTTGTACAGCTGGGGAGAAGTGGGTGGGAGCTGCAGACATAGATAGATGGAGGATTGCCCCAGCCTGTATTTGGTAGACTGTTCGAAAAGAAAGAAATGCTAGATATTATGAGAGCAAGAGTTATGATCTTCAAAAGATCAAAACAAAATTGTATCAGACTTTTTTGCTTCTGGTGCAAACAGATGTATTTAGAGGACACTGAATCCATTATAGATATCCTAGGTTCCTGCTAGAATTTAGATTTAGTTTTCTTACATTTTTGATGAGTAAACATGGTTTTCAGTGCAACCCATGTACTGGTTCAGTGAAAATTCACAAATGATACCTTCTCAACAAAAAAAGAAGAAGAAGAAGGTAACACACAAGCTGGCGAACATGTAAAACTTAGTTAACTCCACAGTCCATACTCCATGCCATGCTTAACAATAAATCTTAAACAATTCGGTCCATATCCATAGTATGTAGAGAAGGTCAAATTCCATGTGTACTCTAATTACAAATTACCCAAAGAAGACAACTTTGCCACATCTTCTCATTGCCTTGGGGATAAAAAAAAGAACTACTCAAAGGTTTTATGCGATACTCGATCACAAATAATTTTAGGTTGTAATAAATTTATTTTTAAACTTCATGTATTTAATTGCACTTATTTGTATAAAAATAATTACACTAATTTGTAAGGGCATATTGTTGAAGAATTAATACCAACAAGCTTACACCCCTTCTATATTGCACTCCAACAAATTCTCTTGTGTAGTACACATCTTATTCTTTGGAACAGATATAGTAAAATATTTGTGGGACAACATTATTCTGCAATGAGTACTTACAGCTTTCTCTATAGATTCAAGCCGTTGATCAACTCTTGATTCATGAAGATGTCTTAAAGTATAACCTGCAATTGTTTGACAGCTTAAATATGGCATAACCAAAGTATCTAGGGAAAGAAGAGTAGCTAATATAAACATAAAACGAACAAGAGATTAATATATGCACTTCTAGCACGTATTTAGCAGATAATTCTAAGGAACCAAGTCAACCAATATAAGCCAAATCCACATTTGTGCACCAAACAAGACAATTCACAATGTAGCCAAGGGTTCAAATCCAGATAGGCCACGCATCATATGAGAAGACAAAGGAGATACTCTAACGAAAACACACACTTGACGCTGTCAATCAAATGTTGTGCTGTGAATATACAAGAGAAGCATCAAGCCATCAAAGAAATGTGAAGCCAGGCACAATGAAGTTGGAGATGTGACTTTTACATATTTTAAAGATAGGTCGTATGAACATCCCTGACAAACAACCTTAAAAATCTCATTCACTCAACTGTCAGCTGATCAATTATGCAAAATAACAGTCTCACTGATGGGCAAGATATCTAAAATTATAGGTCATATTCAATGGATCAGAACTTCTTGCATATCGGAGACACTCTAATATGCTTGCGGTCAGCTGATTTTTAAAAACCAAACAGTGTTTATAGAGCTAATAGACATCTTATTTGTCAGGAATGGAGAAATCCTACGAGTTAATTGACAGATGAGCACGTTGGAGAGCAGATCAAAGTTTAAGTTGCAAGCATAACGGTAGCAGCACTATATTGAATGGCAAGAATTTACTGTTTAAAATGCTTAAGTTATGAATTCTACTATATTTTATAACTTCTTAATTATAAAATGTGTAATCATTTCTTCACTTCATGTCAACTTTTACTTTATTTTTGCCTTTTCCATCCCTTTAATGTATGGTGTACCAGCATTGCAACAGCTCCTTGGTTGTCCTTGGCATAATCTAGTCAACTCCCAAAATGTCTAGTATCAAATCCCAGATTTGCTTGATGAAAGAGTAATAGAAGAAGAGGTGATTGATATCCTCATATTGCCTTCACTAAAGGCGAGTGATATCCTCTTTTTGGCTTCCATTTTTAGTGAATGTCAGCTACATTTATTGACGATTGACCCCTCTTTCTAGTGATTTTCATGAGTTAAGCATGCTCCCTAGTCTACTATCCAGGTGAAATATTCAGCCTCAAAGTGCCTTTTACTTCCAAATACACTCCCAAGGCCAATGACAAAGGTAGCAGAAAGGTCACTTGGTTGGTTGTGCCATGCTTTTACTGTAAATTTTCCTTTTGCATCACCTTTCCAAATCAGAAAATCAGGTCCGGAAATACAGGATTGTTGTTGTGAAGCTGGAGCAGTAACAAGGACACAGTCTCCACTTCCCAGTCATTTAAGCTACAGCAGAAGTTGATATTCCTGCATTGATCCAACCAAAATCCTGCCAAAACTTGTTTGTCCTCCCATTTCCAACTTGAAGTAAGGTGTTGGAATGGAAGGAGCTCTAATTAAAGATTCAAATCTTTTTTGTTACGAGTTGGATTTGGCTGCTGCAGGAACCTAAAGATTTCTGACTCCTCAACAAAAGTTTGCTTTAGTTCTATTAGTTTAATTTCAGAGCATTCCTCAACCACGTCCCCTCCCTCTACACGCCCTCGGCCATATGCATCTAAATCAAGTTATGGTAATTTTTGAGGATTTAGAAAAATTTCACATGAATCATTGTTGTATAATTATTCAGTTAGTTAGCAGGTTCAGCTGCTAATTATCTGGATATCAAAGATGGTTCTGACCAGTATAATAAACTTATTCAGAAGTCAAAACTCCTCACACCAGATCTGATATATCCTTTGTTGTTTAAACCTCAATCAATTTATGCAATCTTCAAGGGTTCCCTGCTACAATCTCATGTCCTCGAAACATCAAGAAAGATCCTACGCACAGTTTTTATGTGCCTCTTTGCTTCTTTTCAACTCAATTTTTCGAACAGTGATCACGGAGACCAGTTTTTGTCTGTGTGGTTTTATTATGTACCAGATTGCTCTGTTGGAAGTCTAAGAAGCAGCTTGCCATTTTTTTAATCTTCAGCAGAGGCTATATATAATTCGATTAGAGAACTGGTGGTACAATTGTCTTAGGTATTTAGACCGCTAGATGAACTGATTGTCACATCCATTACTCTTGTCCCTTGGACTGTGACAATCAAGTATCCATTTACCTTACTGGATCCAGTTTCTTTTAAAAGCACAAAACACATTGAGCGTGATTGTCATAACAGGGAGGAATTGATTGAGACCATATGTCAATTCGTTTTACCTTATCTGTCTCAATAGGCAGATCATTTTACTAAGTCACTACCATTCCCACCTATAATGATCTCTTAACAGGGCTCCAACTTGAACGAGGGTGTTGGCAAGAAGGCTTATATGCAAGAGGAGCTCACTCAAGCAAAGAAGACTTCGTTTTTACATCATTAACTCAAGAGATAGGTGATTACGTAGCTAAAGTTCTTTTCATTAATCAGTCCGTTCCAGTTGGTATAACATTTGATTAAATACTTTGGATCACATTAATTTAGATATGGTACATTGCAAGTAGCAGAATCTTGTATATAACTGGAGAAGTGTGTTACACATAGAATAAAATTGTTGAAACTTCCTTCAAGTTCTTTCTACATTCTCTCTAAAAGCTTTGACTTGTGTATGGTGTTCAATAAATTTTGTCAAAAACACATCTTTCTCAATGACCAACATCTCCCATTCAAGTTTTTTTCACTTTTTAAGGGACAAGTTCATTTTCATTCCCTCCACATGGGAAGTGTGAAGCAATTTCACTAACCAACGAATTCCCTAAAATCGGATGACACAATGCAAACTAGAATAGGCTGATTGATCCAGGTAGTGAGTGACAAGCTCCAATCAAAAAACACAACGTGTACGCTAGAAAGTGTATAGGCAAGCCTCTTCTTACTAATTACATGAAGAATAATTACTCTCTTGCACATCAAAACTTCTTCACAAGCCAAAGAATGAAAAACAACATTAAATGGTAATAAATGAATACCCAAAACTCCAACAAGAATTAGCAAACAAGTTAATAAAAGTGAGGACAAAACCATCAACATACCGAACCATGCTGTAGCAACTGATGCTATTGACGTCGAGATTGTGAACACCACCTTATGCCTCTCAAATATATCCTATTCCCCAATAAAATCACACCAAAACAAAAAGAAAGAATTTAAATTTTCACTATTACATATGTTCATTCTCACACAAAAATAAAAAACTTTAATCTAAAACCCATAAAAACAATCAAATATCCATCAAAGAATCACAAAAAAAAAAAAGTTCAAAAAGAAGAAAAGACAGTACCTTTGTTGAATAAAAAGTGTCCTGAATAGCAGACCATGAATTAGAAGCTTTTCTTTTCAACTGAGGCACTGTTAGACGATTAACAATTGATGAACCAGAGATTCTAAACCGCTTCAAACCTCTGTAAATGTACATGGCTGCCAGCAAATTCGCAAAAAAAAAATACTATGAATTATCAAAATTTAGGAGAAATAGGCTTTGTTTCTTCGAAAATTAACTTTGGCAAGAGAAAATTAAGCTAATATACCTCAAACTGTTTTCAGTTCAGAGTGATTAACTTGCGGAATGGGCAAAGTCTACTTGAAATTGAATAGAATTTGTCACTTTTGTTATAGGGTTAACTGTTAAGCTATAAATGTTGCATCTATCTGGCCTCTCTATTCCACCTTTTTGGATTTGGCTTCAATTCATCTTTTTCGCCATTTATAAGAATAAAAATAAATAAAAAATTGGGGGATTTGGAGGGGATGTGGTGAATTGACTTGAGGTTAAAATAATTTTTTTAGTATTTTAAAAGTGAATAAGAATTTGATTTTAAGTTAAAATAATAAAAATAAATTAATAATTACTTCCTCCGTCCATTTTTATTTGTTTACGCTTTTTAAAAGTCAATTTGACTCATAATTAAAGTTAAATTAAATTAATATTAATTCGATATTTTAAATAAAAAATTTAGATATTCAAAAATTATATGAAAACTACTATAGATTGTAATTTTGTGCATATCAATTTGATAAAAAAATACATCTTAAAATGTTAATCAAAGTTCATATAGTTGACTCTAATAATATAAACCATGACAAACAATAGTGAATGGATATGAATTAAAATTTATACCTTACCATTTTTTATGTATAAGTCATAGGCTAATTCAAACAACCTCTAACTAGATCAGTTAGTATGGCTAAATTTGTTGGGTCGGAATGGTATAACCCGAGATTTAATAGGATCGTGATAAGATTTGTGGAGTCCATTTAAGAAAATAAATTTTTAGCGCAGCCTGAAAAAGTCTGCTTATTTGTAGGGCTTGAGAAATATCGATAGGACCGGTTTGTGGGTTAACAAAAATTAATTAAAAATATAATATAATATTAAAATTTAAAATTAAAGAGAGTCTAAACTCAACACAATAAGATTAATATTTTTATTTAGATATTTACACTTTTACTTGAAAAAGAACTTGATAAATATTATAAAGATAGTTTTATTTGTAGATTCGATTAACAAGTAATAATATTAACATCATGCAATACGTTCTGTCGATATTTATGATTATATTTTTAAATGATAATTATAATTTAATTTAATAGTTATATAAAAATACAATTTTTAAAAAAGTAAACTGACCCGACAAGCATGTAGCCCACGTACTTGGATTGGACAGACCGTTTTTTCACTCACCCAAAAAATGGACTAGCGCAATCTGACCAATGAAATATCATTGCCTGTATGAATTAACTCGAATGTGGTGAACTAATCCATATTGATAGCTCTACCTCTAACTTTTTACAATTTGAACATTATCATCAATTACAAATGCATAAAACAATTCCAACATTATCATCAATTACAAATGCATAAAAATTTAAGAGTTTATATATTTTAATTAAAATCAAGATGTTTGAAATTAAATGCATATCTTAAATATGAAGATATGATAATGGTATTTGTTATTAAAGCATTTGAATATATATAATTTCTAAATATTTAAATACAATAAATATATATTTATTTTTTGCTGAACAAATATAATAAATATATTTTTATTTAAATAAAACAATACTCCAACTAAATATTTTATCAAAAAATATTATAGAAAATTTTACTCTGGAAAAAAACAAAATAGACATTAGAGAAAACTTTAATCTGAATAAAATAAAATACACACACACTTTTTAAGTACTCTTGAGATTTTAGTAAATTTTTTCCGATATTACCCTCAATCAATAAAAAGCCCTAACTTCTTCTTGTTTTTCCCTCCCATCCTTCACCTGCATTGTTCCTCTGCGATTTCAGTAAGTTTTTCCCTCTGCATTTTTTGTATGCGTTGTGATCACCTTCTAGGTTTTTCTGGTTTTTTTCCATCCGCTTCTTTAATTTTTAATTTGCTTTGGTTTCTGCTCAAATATTAAAAAAAAAATCAAAAAATGAGTGTTTTCAAATGTTGATGATGATTGAATTGTTCGGATGTTGTTGTTTATAGTTGCATTTTTCTGCTTCGTTTCTTCGAATAAGTGCTATTAATTATTTTTTTATCGGTTAACACTGTATAAGAGCTGATGATTCTTAATTGATGCGACAGTGGGGAGTAGTATTTTTTGTGATTTCCTTTTGGTGAAAAATAGAATTTGTAAATGAAGCTGAGTCCATTTATAGTTCATAAATTTACTGCATGCATAGTCAGGGATCTTTTGGGTTTTTGATGCAATGTTCTGCGCAATCGTTGTGCTTTCCTTTGTGTAATATAGGTAGCATTTCAACAAAACAAACTTTATGCCGTGAGCTGAAGGAGGCTTGTCTTAAGGACTCTTTATAACCTCCTTTAGCATTTAAAATCAAGGTTACTACATGACTTGACAATGTACTTGCTTAGTTGCTTAATACACTAGTTACACTAGCAATGCTATGTCGATTTTCTGCTGAAAATGTTTTACTATTTGAAGCTGACTTGTAACTCCGTATTCGAGCTCTTTATGAAATAGAACATTTTCAAAATAAATGAAATGTAGTAGAAGTCTCAGTTATTTTATTTGAAGTAATACCCCCAAAAAGTTGGTTCTTGATATAATATGTTTTTGCAATTAATCAAGGTGCGGGAAAACTGGCCCAGACACCACAATTATAATATCTTTTTGT
The DNA here is from genome assembly GCA_027705065.1 of Solanum peruvianum. NCBI lineage: Eukaryota > Viridiplantae > Streptophyta > Magnoliopsida > Solanales > Solanaceae > Solanum > Solanum peruvianum. The sequence goes on from JAKWJD010001761.1 coordinate 65,702,943, forward strand.
CTTTTTGCAATCTGGGTAGCTCTGTTGGCTTGGTATCGAGGATTGGTATAGCTGACAATGAATTTTGGATAGATGCTTAGTTGATGAATTTATTGATATTTACTGTTTGGTCTGGTCATAATGAAGCTGAATGATGGTTTAACCAGATAATTTTTTGGATTTCTTTTGCTATTTTCTCTTCCACGATGATAAGAATTTTCTAAATCTAATTATTTGTTATTTGAGTGTCAGAATGGCATCTACGGGACAGCCACAGTCTTCGTTAAAGAGACCTAGTCCTGGAGTTAATAGAGACGGAGATAAACTGGTTATCACCCCTTTAGGGGCTGGAAATGAAGTGGGACGGTCCTGTGTTTTCATGACTTTTAAAGGGAAAACAATCATGGTAGGCTATACGCTTTGTCGTTCTTCTTCAAAAAATATTTTTCTTGGCCGCAAGATCTGAACTTGATTAATTACTTTTGATGTTTTTGCAGTTTGATTGTGGCATACATCCGGGTTACTCAGGCATGTCTGCCTTACCATATTTTGATGAAATTGATCCTTCATCTATTGATGTTCTTCTTGTTACACAGTAAGTTTTCTGTGCCAGATCTCAGTTATATGATGCTTGTTTTATTATTTGGGATATTGTATCTCAATTGGACACTGCAGCACAAGTTTTTCTCTTTTCTTTTTCCAAGCATCATTTGATGACTGGCTACCAATTTCTATTTCGTTTTTTTTCATTTTGATTTCTCTCTTGGTGGGCAATTTAAATGTTGATATCTTGGTGCACTGCTTTAAATGTTGAGTGTTAGATGCATTTCCATAATTTTGGTCCAGATTGGGTTAGTTTCTCTAATTAAGAGTTAAGACATTATTTCTCTTATCTCTGCTTCTCAACTTGTCTGTGCGAATGTCTGAGGAAGAGAAGACATGTTCAGGTAGTATCTATTATAGGAATGTGAAACATTGTGCTGATTATCCTCTTGATTATTGATCCAAGCAAAACACCAGGCGATTCTTTCCATCTGTTCCTAGCTTTGGTGGACAAAATTACCTGGTATCTTTTGTGGGTGGAACATGACAGGTATCCCGTGGTACTAGGCTCTCACACCACGGTCATAAAAATTAAAAAAATAAGTAATAATAGAAGACCAGGAGGAAAGAAGAAGTGAGATGTTTGTATGAGGAAATCTTCTTTCACATTTAGAGGTATAAATCCATACTAAGACTGAAAGTTTTTGAACGAACACAACCCTTCATATAAGAAGTTATCGGTGCGTTTTGCAACCTTTGTAAGGATGCGTCATTTTGTTTGCCCTTTTCGGTAAGGGCAGGGTTTTGTTTTTTAAGTAAGGTATTTTTAGGCTTTAAAAGGATCTTTTGGTAATTTTACTTTCAAGTTTAGGAGTCATGCTTTTAATGCAACATATATGTTGGATGGGCACAAATATCTATTGGTTTGAAGTACTTAGTTGACTCGTTTATAAATGGTTCAGACAGGGAACAGATGCTTCAAAGAGTCATTGAAGAGTGATTAAAAGGAATGGCCATAGTTAGAGAAAAAGAATCTTGGATCACAATTCTTCTAAGTGTTGCCCACCCGGCCAATTGCTAAACATATCTTTCTGTTATTGAGTACAAAATTGTGGGTGTGATTATTCTTATATATTTGTTAAGGTTAACATTTATTAGATATGCAACATCACTTTGAATCTGCTGATCAAGCTTTACAAAAAGTGCAAGCACTGAGCAGACCGGTGATATAATTTGTGTCATTTACAGAAGAAAGTCTGCACGAAAAGGCTAACAAAAAAAGGTTCTATTCTTAAGGCTAATTATGTCGTTCCTTTTGCCTTCCGAATTCTTCTATTCCTCTCTTCCCAGCAGTCCACCAAATGACAAGAGGAATAGTATTCCATGGTTTTGACTATTTTAGCAGTTGCTGGATAGAATTTTTTTTTCCCAATATTTATTGTTATTGTTTAATTGAGCAGTGGGAGGACTAAGGAGTGGTTGAATGGTAAGAGTGGGCTGGATCAAGTTTCAGTTTATTATCTATTTTATGTGGTTCTGATTTTGAGCAACTTACTTGTGCACCCGTTAGTTGTCACTGCAGTGGCCATCGAGTCCCTTGTCACGTGTTATAACTGTTGACCGTTCATTGGTTTTTTTTTTTATTCTTATTTTATTGGTTTCTGTTCCTGTTGATATTACTTGGCTACTCACTTTAACTTGTTCTAATGCTTTGCAGTTTTCACTTGGATCATGCTGCATCCCTTCCTTATTTTCTTGAAAAGGTTTATTCAGGGGTTCATGGTCTTTTTATTCTGTACATTTAGTACTTATTTGCTGGTTCATATGGGTTCTTTTTATTTTCAGACTACATTTAAAGGGCGTGTTTTCATGACACATGCCACAAAGGCCATATACAAGTTGCTTTTGTCAGATTATGTTAAAGTTAGCAAAGTCTCTGTTGAAGATATGTTGTTTGATGAACATGACATTCTTCACTCCATGGAAAAAATTGAGGTTTGTTTTCAACATCCCATGCTTGATCTTCACGCAGTTGTATGATTAGTCATTCGGATTATAGATTCATACTCTTGTGAGGTCTTGGTTTGAAAACAGGTTCTACGCTGAACAACATATTTTCACTCCATTACTAGTCTGTATTGTACATCTGGTCCACATGTAGACCTCTTGGAAGTTCTTCTGTCTAGGATAACACTGTGGATATCTAGCCTTCTATTTATAAGCTTTTTGGAAGAAAAAACCCTTTCCTGTATAAGGTTTTATCCCTTGAATAATTGGTTAATATTTAATAAGCTATAATTGTTGATGTGTTTATATTGCCCAATTAATGTTTAGAGAAATATAGAAGATAAGAAAGATGTGGTTTTCTGCATATTTTTCATAATATTTGCAGATTCCCCTCATGTCTGCACATTGGATATGGCTTTCCACAACAACAAAAAAAATTGTAATCAGGACTTTTGGAGGTTGTTTGGTCTAAGATTATGATATATGAGAGTACATGCTATCGAATTTGTAGGGTTAAATCATCATATTGTTTGATTTTCTATATTGATAGTAAATTGTAGCATTGTTGAACTAGTGATTTGACAGACAGTGAGTTGTTGGCAAAGTTGATTATGATTGAAATTAGATAGGGCCTAGGGGTGGATTATCATATTGTTAGATTTGCTATTTTGATCGTAAATTTTAGCATTATTGAAATAGTGATATGACAGACAATGAGTTGTTGGCAGGGTGATCGTGATTAGATATTTTGATTGATCCATCAGATAAGAATGTCTCAATATTGATGGTTCAATTAAATATTCAGAATGCCTGTTTAATAACTAAAACCTCTCAGTAATTATCACTTATTTTATTTGTCAGGCTTCTATATGAGAGCAGGCTTCTCCGTAAAGAGCTTCCCTATGTGTACTTCTTTTCATTTAGGTTAAGCCGTTAAGCTAATTTAGTAATAGCAGTATTTAGGGCATTCGGGTCATTTCAACAGAAGAGGTGTTTATCTACACCTTTTTTACCATGCACACCATCTGCGTATTTTCAGCTGCAGCACTTCTATCCAAACATGTAATTGGTTATTTGAAATTTCAGCTGCAGCATTAAAAGAAGTGTTTTTCAACACTTTTGGTACTAAAGCTACTTAAAATCGGCTAAGCCAAACGGGCTCTAAGTCTAAATAGAACCAATAAAAATTTGATTTGCTTAGTATTTCTTTTCCTGATTAGAACCAATTTGCTAAAGTAATAGATTGTGGTGGCCTGGAGAGTGAGGGGGTATAGTGGAGGGAAGGGACGGTGGGGTAATAGTGAAACTAATTTGGTGGTTCGGTGGGAGCACGAACCCTAAAAAGAGTTTCCTTGGCCTACTGCCTACAAGTTGGAAATGAAAGCAACTCAAATATATATTTCTTCACCTGGATATTTGAATTCTGACTCTATTATTTGATCTCCTTGGACCATAAGAGGTTGTGCTGCAGAAAATTTAATTCTATTGGACGTTTTTGGCTTTCCCTTGTTTGCTGTCCTGAATGAGTGTTATGTGTAACTTACGATTAAATGGTCTTTTAGAGAAGCTATTGAAGTTTGACTGTGCTTTTCATTTAGCTGAAGGAGTCTTAGATCGTGCTTTGAATATGCTATTTGAATATAAGAAACATTATTCTTACTGAAACAAGAGGGATGGATCGTGCTTTGGATATGCTTTTATATACCTCATGGGACATCTGCAACCTTGGAGAAATATATGCTTTATGAATGTGAGAGAGTATACACAGTGATGCACCTGCATCGTTAGCCTTGAACTACTCTTTTCTTGCTATTCCTGCTAAACAGAATTCTTCTTTTCCATCCTCAAAAAAGAATGAAGTTAAACCTTTTTCATTCTTTTGGAATTATTATTGACCAGTTTGTTGTTACTGAGCTCATTAGAACTATTGGCTTAGGTGCACCCGGGGCTTTGGTCTAGTGGTAAGAGCATAGCACGTGACGTGAATTAGGCACACATCATGGTTTCGAACATTACTGCAGAAAAAAGCCCAGTATATTAAGTGGAGAAGGATAGAGCGTCAGACCCATTACCCACCTAGTTCCAAACCTTGCTTCATGTCCTCAGGGAGTTCTCGATTATCACAAATAAGGAAGGAAAAAAAAGAACTGTTGTCTTAGGTTCTGTGAGTATGCTTATGTAGTTACATGACCTTCTTAGTTGATTTATGAGAGGAGAAACTAGAAAGGGTGTTTGTGTCATAAGCATGCAGCTATTTCTTGAATCGGTGTATTAGAACTCCTTACCCATTAGACCTTATCACAGAAACTACCAAGTCATTACTCTCATACTTCCATCATATTAGCTCTGATGTTTATTTTCTTGGAAATTTAAATTTTATAGTCATGGTAATATTGTCTATGTCCTCCCATTAATAACGTTGTGGAATGATGGTATCTTTGGCAATTTGCCTCCTTTTGTCTTTTATTAATAGTCAAAGATGCTTTTCAGATATTGAGGTAGAAGTGAAGTGCTGTGGAGAATGATTTCTTCTAACAAGATTACAGAACGATAAAAATAGCAGACCTTTCTATTTGTTTACCAATGTACTAATGCCATGACCCTAGAAATGCTGTTGCTCCTGGACTGTAAAAGCAACGAAAACCAGTTCTAATTTGAAATACATTTTTTATGCTGGACACATCACGTTATCACCAAATGAGCAGATTAGATTACCTTTTGCTTTTGTTTCTACATAAATATTACACTAGGGGTGAGGTGTTGGAGGGGAAAAAAAGGACCTCCCGGAAAATGGAAATGGAACAACCTCCTCCTTAAGCTCAACTTAAAAAGAAGAAAGGAATCATTTGTAGGGAATTGCACCAAATTTTTAATTTTTTCTCCCTTTGAGAGGAAAGAGAAGCATATCCTGATTAGTAAATGTTTGTCATTCAGTGTTAACATGTTTTGAGTTTTTTTTTTCTAATTTTATTTTTGGGGAACCATGTTCGGTGTAGGTTCACTTTTGTATACCACTTGTATTCTGGAATTTTCCCCACCATATCAATGAATTATTACTCATCATTTTTTAAATCAGACAACATATTTTGTTAAGCTTATTTTGGCATGTGAAAACTTCTTTTGTAGGTTATCGACTTCCATCAGACTATGGAAGTAAATGGTATTCGCTTTTGGTGTTACACTGCTGGCCATGTCCTTGGTGCTGCCATGTTTATGGTTGATATTGCTGGTGTTCGAGTTCTCTATACAGGAGACTATTCCCGTGAAGAAGACAGGCATCTCCGCGCAGCTGAGATCCCACAATTTTCTCCAGATGTTTGCATTATAGAATCAACTTATGGTGTTCAACTCCATATGCCCCGTCAGATAAGAGAGAAGCTTTTCACTGATGTCATACATTCAACACTGATGCAAGGGGGTCGGGTGCTGATTCCTGCTTATGCCTTGGGACGTGCACAGGAACTTCTCCTTATCCTGGAGGAATATTGGTCTAACCATCCTGAACTAGCTAACTTCCCCATATATTATGCTTCTCCACTTGCAAGAAGGTGCATGGCTGTCTATCAGACTTACATCAATGCCATGAATGAAAGGATCCGCAATCAATTTGTCAGCGCAAATCCCTTTAATTTTAAGCATATATCTTCCCTGAACAGTATTGAAGATTTTATAGACAACAAGCCATGTGTGGTGATGGCAAGTCCAGGTAGTCTTCAAAGTGGTTTGTCGAGGCAACTGTTTGATAAATGGTGCTCTGACAAGAAAAATGCGTGTGTCATACCTGGGTATGTAGTGGAAGGGACCTTGGCGAAGACTATCATCAATGAACCAAAGGAAGTCACTCTCACAAATGGCTTGTCTGCTCCACTTAATATGCAGGTTCATTATATTTCATTCTCAGCTCACGCAGATTATGCTCAGACAAGTACCTTCTTGAAAGAACTTATGCCTCCCAACATAATTCTAGTCCACGGAGCATCTAATGAGATGGATAGACTCAAGCAGAAACTTACCTCCCTCTTTGCTGATGGGAATACTAAAATAATCACTCCCAAGAACTGCCAGTCAGTTGAAATGCACTTCAACTCTGATAAAATGGCCAAAACTATTGGAAAGCTGGCTGAAAAGACCCCTGAAGTGGGCGAAACTGTCAGTGGTTTACTTGTGAAGAAAGGTTTCACTTACCAGATCATGGCACCTGATGATCTCCATGTCTTTTCTCAGCTATCCACTGCAAATGTCACACAGAGAATAACTATCCCCTATTCAGGTGCTTTTGCTGTTATACAACACAGGCTTAAGCAGATCTATGAAAGTGTAGAGTCCTCAACAGATGAGGAATCTGGTGTACCAACTTTGCGGGTGCATGAACGAGTGATGGTGAAGCAGGAATCAGAGAATCATCTCTCCGTTCATTGGACAGCAGATCCAATTTGTGATATGGTATCTGACTCCGTGGTGGCATTGGTTCTGAATGCCAGCAGGGAGATGCCTAAAGTATCAATTGACTCGGAAACTCCCCTTAATGAGGAAGAAGATGCAAAGAAGACTGAGAAAATAGTCCACGCACTCCTGGTTTCTATGTTTGGTAATGTGAAAGTTGGGGACGGTGGTAAGCTGGTTATCAATTTTGATGGGATTTTGGCTCATCTGGACAAACAAACTGGTGACGTCGAGTGTGAAAATGAAGCTCTCAAGGAGAGAGTTAAGACTGCATACTGGCGAATTAGAAGTGCAGTGAAGCCAATACCGCTTTCTGCATCTTAGGCTCTTGTATTATCTTTTGTAACCGTGTTAAGAGTTTTTATGCAAGAAGCATATTGTAGTTTATTTTCAGCTTCATAGTTAATAGACAGGAAGAAAAATTTATTCTAAATCTTCAAGTCTCTTCAGTAATTCTATCCTTCCCTCAACTTTGCTTGATCTGAAAATTTTTCTGTTTCAACTTCTGGAGGTTGGTCTTGTGCATTTTGTTAGAATTTTGATCTCTTAAATTTGAAAACTTCGAGTGCATCAATACTATATCAATTGATTAAGGCATTAGCAAAACGTTCAATGGTCAAGGTAGGTTTGTTCTATTGAAATAAATATTATAAAATGTGGCGGATGAAGATGTGACAGGCAATATATGTACTACGATTCTTTCTGAAATTAACGGGTGTATATGTACCCTATATATACACGTGGAATTGCGTTTGGGTGTTAATGAGGTAGATAGCTCGTGAAGTAGTCAAGATGTGTGTCGCCAGTTGACTTGTACCCACTAATATAAATACAATGGCCTTGAATGCCGGGGGGGGGGGTGTTTTTTCGGGTCTTAGGACACCAATTAGATAGGATCGTATTACCATAATATAGAATTTATATTCTTTTTTAATCTTTTGTTTGTAAATTTTGCTAGAGTTAGTAAGTTTAAAAAGATGATGATTTTTTTTGAAAGAATATGGAGTAATATATAGTTGGCAGAAGGTGATAAGAACACACCTTTTTTTTTTTTTTTTATGTAAGAGCAGGGAAGGGCAGTAACTCAATTGCTTCACTATCTAAATATTTACTTTATTGACGAGGTTTTTCCTCTTCCCCTCTGAACAAATTATTTTTAATTTATTTTAATTAAAAAAACTCTAAAAAAATAATTAATCATGGTTGTGTGATTTATATCATCAAGGAATGAGGAGGAGGTAGAGAATCAACATGTTAGGGCCGAATATATTATATAACTACATAAAATATGTCATCTCCTTTAATTATATGTATTAACATCAAATAAAAAATATATGTAATTGTACACCTTATTGAGACAGATACATATATCAAACAAGATTGACATATATTTTATATGATTAACTTAACTACCTAATAAACGAATAAGAACACACACTAAAAGAATTCTAATTTGTATCGATAGATTGTAGATGTAACACTTTATAAGAAGTTAAGACACTTACTTAGAACCGAATTTAGTTTGAATATCCAAATGAAATATTTTTAAAGTTTGGGGACTAAAGTATTGTAGTTCACAAACAACAAGGACAAAATTGGTTATATTAGTCTTATAGTTTTCCATTTAGCATTTCCAGAAATCCATGGCATAATTCCATATCCACTAAATAAATTATTTATTTTAACAAAAATAAAAAAAAATAGCAAAAAAATCAGGCTAGGGGATGAATCCCCCTTTCTCCATTGCCAATCTGCTCTGAATCTCCAAACAAAGCAAAATCATCTTCCATTTCATGGAAAATCGACAAAAAAATTGAAAAAATACCCATAAAAATCCAATCTTGATTCTCAATTCACCGGCCATGCGCCACCGGAAGTCGTCGGAGCTGAAAAGACCAGGATCTGACCTCCTTCAACAGCCTGACGCCGACCCACCACGTTATCGAGGTGTTCGTAAACGGCCATGGGGTAGATTCGCAGCAGAGATTAGAGATCCGATTAAAAAGACTCGAGTTTGGCTGGGTACCTTTGACACCGCTGAAGACGCCGCACGCGCTTACGACGATGCTGCACGCGCTCTCCGTGGAGCTAAGGCGAAAACTAATTTCAATATGTTACCTCTAACAGATGATCCTTATGATGATGAGTTTGAGCTTTTCCCCAATCCGAGACCGGCTTCTAGCAGTATGAGCAGTACGTTGGAATCATCTAGTGGGCCTCGTGGCGGATCGAGTAGTAAGGTGACCCGGATGAAGATTCCGCGCCCAGTTCGTCCGATGGAGGAATGCCGGAGTGATTGCGATTCGTCGTCGTCTGTGGTGGATGATCGGTGTGATGTTGATCAAACGTCATCGTTTGTGACCAAACAACCTCTGCCGTTCGATCTGAATCTGCCACCTCCATCGGATAACGATGGAGTTGATGTTGATGATTTGCACGTCACCGCTTTATGCCTCTAATTTACCCTTCTGTTACGGTGATGTTTGTTGTTAATTAATTTGATGATGAAGAAAAAAGAAAAAAAAAAGGAAGTTCTTTTAGTTTTCTTTGTCAAATCTTCTTACTTTTTTTTTCAAATTTTGCTCGGAAAAATGATGTACTCAAATGGTGGATGATGAAAAACAAAATGGATTTTTAGATTATGTGTAGATTAGTGTAATGAGTCATGATGCGATCTGTATTAAGAAAGATCGTATCTGTATTTGTGTCTGTATCACAAAAAACATTGGATCTGATCTTGAGTTACTGTCATCTCTTGATCTATCTCCCTTGCATTTTTCTTTTTTACCTGTTTGTATATAGGAATTTGGAATTTATAATAAGAACTTATACTTGCTCAGCTCCGTCGAGTCGTTTTATGAGTTGTTATGTATTACCCTTAGCTAATCCTAGACCTGTATTTGTTTGTGTTATGTGTGTCATCTTTCTGTACAATCACTAGGACTATTCTTGATGCATCATGATTCATGACTACTTCAGGATTATAAAGCGTGCACACAATTAATTATGTCATTAACATCTGTTAAACAGATGAATTAGTTATTGACACTTGAGAGGAATATTAGCAGTGAAGAAAGAATAACACCATCGTATGGTATATGCTTTGTGTCCTTCATATAAGTAGATTGATACTTTCGAATCAGCAAGTAGAAGTATTGCTGCTTGAGAAAATACGCCGTGGAGGATGTTAATGAGATAGCAGACCCAGCCCTCAACGCAACACTTGAAAGAAAATAATTGTGGTAGAGAAGAAGGTCTATGTAAAAGATAATAATTGGACCAGCTCTGCAGTCTCCTTTTGTCACCTTATATGTTATCTTGTGATGGACCACTCAACTGCCCAGTAACAGAACGACACAAATTCTTGTTGAATCCTTTCAGCTGGCTATATTCATCATTAAGCTTGGTTCAAGAGCAAGTGGTCATCCATCTCTAGATGGAATGCTTCATTCGAGTATGGAAATTGCTCCTGAGGTAAGCCGTTAATTTTTCAAGTGAAATTTATTTTCATGCGTCTTTTTTCAAAAAATGAGCCTTTTAAATGTGTCCTGGTAAGTTTCTGAGATGTCTTATTTTAAAAGCCAAAGCTTAACTGCTTTTGTTCTGTGGTAAGAACTTCCGCTTAATACCTCTCTGAGCTGAAGGAAAATTATTCAAGTGTCCTTTGCAGAATGACTTGATGAAGTTAAAACTCTAGATTTCGAAAAAGTATATCATTTTCAAGTTTTAAATTACTTTTTATGAGTTAAACAAGAATTCTTCTTTTTCATGGATTTTGAAGTGTCAGTGGTGGAAGTTACCCTGACCTGTTTATGAACTTGTATAATATATCGTGGTGTTTGTTATCTGCCTATGTTATTCCACAATGAAGGCTTACAAATGGTACTTTGATTAGTAAAATGCTTTTTAACAAATACAAGTGTACCAACTAACAAGTTAAATTGCAAGTACCTGTGGCATAAGTTATTTGGATTGTTTGACTAAACTATTGTTGCTCCATCTTCAATTAGTGTATCTTTTTGGTGGCACAAAAAATGAGAAGATCTTATGTTGAGGGCTTCTGCTGGTGCTTGATTGTATGTTTGATTTGATCACAATAATGATCACAGCAACCTCAGCCACGATTTGGAGAATCTCATCTCTGCCTTATGGACCTTAGGCAGTTGCTGTGATTTCTCTAGTATGTGAAATAGTAGTCATCTGAACTTACATTTCTTACTGTCAACCATATGCAAGCTGGGATCGAGCTCCAGCATCTCTTCTGCCTCACTATACCTCCCATGTTTTTCCAACACATCAGCAGGTCTCCTGTGGACTTTGACATAGCCCACTTAACTTCTATGACTGCACAGTGAATAAAAAGATGATTGAGGGTCTCAGATTCCTTCCCACAAAAAAAAACATCTGAATATAAGTCAGACATGCCTCTTTAGCAACCAACATGTACTTTGTATGGTATTTTAACCTTACATATATGTTTCCACGGCCATATGCATTGATTCCCAGAAGCATTAAAAATTGTATAAGCAGAACTAACTGAGAATAGGCCTTAACTAGCTTCCAACTTGCTCTCTTTTCATTGTTTTTATATCTCCCGATCAACCTTCTAACATTCCACCCTAAGATTAAGCGCTTCCCATCAGAACTTAACCTAAAAGTATCACTTCTAGACTCTAATACCCAAGTATAAGATAGTGATAACTTGGTAACAATCCCAACTTATCTATGGTCCAGGTAATTTTCTGCTGGCCGATATTGTGGGATGTCACATGACTGCTATTGTAACTTAGCTTCCACCCCCCTCCTCTTAAGCTCTTTGCACAAAGATGCTGTAGAACTTCCATACTTGATGTCAGATGATGTAAAAAATCTGGCATATTTAAGTATCAACACTCATCGGGTTTCGAACTTGAGACCTCCAACATGGAAGTCCCAAGCTCAAACCACTTGGCCACCCCGAAGGGTACTCATCTTGTTTTTTTTTTTTCTACTTTCTTAGTTTCGTTTTTCAGTTTTTTTCTTTTGTTTCTTGAGATCAATTAATAGATATATAGACAGATATACTATTCTCTTCTAATTTTAACTATAAATAAGATATACATGTGGAGTATGAAAAAGCGATTGATGTTTATAAATAACTTCATATTATCAATTAAGGGAATGATCCTGAAATATAATTATACAGTACCTCTTTATCTCTTTTGTGGTGAACTATTTAGAATTAATTCACAAGAATTTATATTGTCATAAAAAAAAGGGAACTACATAATTGTTAACCCGTTTTCTTTTCTGGTTCATTACTGATGCTTGTATTAATTATTATAATAAACTACTTTCTAGTCAAGTCGCTTGAAGAATTGCATAATGATCAATCAAGCTACTTGAATGTGGATCACATGTACTAGTAGCTATTAAAGCGGTATAAAGTTTAAAGTACAAAAGAACATGTCACTTCAACACCTAAAACTGGAACGCATCACCAAATTATGTGGTATATCACAATTTTTTTGTGAACAATAATTCCTTGCAAGAGAGGAAATTTTTTCTTAGGTGTGCTTGTCTTCATCATCTAATTAAATTTATTTGTTGTATTTAATTTAGCCCATAAGTGATAATGCTATTAAACTAGATGTGATACACTGTTAGTAGACTGCCTCATCTTTCCATCTGTTCAAGCCTTGTGGACGTGATCTGTGTCAGTGGGAGGTAGTAGATAACCCGTGGAATTAGTCAAGGTACGTGCAAGCTGAATATATACTTAGCACTCTGATTTTATTATTGCGCGACAATGAGCTTCTTAATAATAATTTACAGTTTGCTTGCCAATTACCTCGAGTTATGATGAACTCGAAGGCCATTATTTTGCCCACAATGTGGCAAAGAACCTGTTCCTTTTTTACTCACTTTTCATTTCCTGATAAGCTGTTTTATGCTCCAACGCACATCAGCGATATGCTTTCTGCTTAATTGTCAAGATTTTATTAAGCTAGTCCAAGTAAGGTGTCTGTACTAACTCCGCACACATGCTTCTGCTGCTTCATCTTTCTTTCTATGTATAAAGCTTGTTAAGAAAATGGTATAAGGTATGCATCATTCCATAACCTTTGGAGAGATGATGCTGCAGCCTGCAGGACGGAGGGGACTGCAACTCCCCATAAGCAAATACTTCAATTTTTTGGCAACTTGGTGGTGAAAATTCAGCTTTTTAATAAATAATATTGTGAAGAATTCAGGTTCATGCTAGAGATTAGGCAGGACACAACCTTAAGTAGGCGTAGACACAGTGGTGCATATAGAAGAAGAAAACTCATAGATATGTGGCAAAAGGGGTCGATGGGTCAACAAAAGAAGATATAATTACGAGTATGTACTCATTATGAACAATCTGAAGAAATATCTAAAGGTAGCTGAACTATGAAATTTCTACGCGTTTCATGTGATATAGCTAGGTTGTTTTCTGTCTGGTGCTTTACCTTATCAAAATGTATTATTTTGACTGGCTTTTTTGGTAAATGGATTTACAGCTAAATAAGACAGATTTGAGCCGTCCAATTTAAACTCTATTCCAGATGAAAGAGAAAAGATGCCCCTATTAGTGATTCCTTTGGTAAAGGCTACCTGAGTAGTGTCTTCCTTAGGATTACGCTTGAAACAAAATGTGCTTGCTTTGAGGACTTGTTTGTGGATCTCCAAAGAAATTAACATTTTAGATGCATATCCTTGAGTAATTTTGTTCCTGCATTCTTTCTGTGCACTATCTGTAGGTTGGAAAGCTTGAAGAAGCTGTGTATTTTATGGCAGGACAATTGAAAACTTCTACTGGTTGTGGGAGACTATGATTACTTGGTCAAGTTACTGGAGGAGATTCTGTGTTTACTGATTGTCGCTGTTATTTTCTATGAGCAGCCTAGCACTAATATACTGCTGGACATCACCAAACAAATAAAGTGTGAAAGTTTCCATTTACAAAAATATGTTCATCACATTACTAAGCTACTGAATTATACTACTATTTTCTCCGAAGTTTTCCCATTTACAAAAATCTGTGTATCAGAATACTGAGCTACAATTTGTGTATTGCAGCAAGGACCTACAGAAGTAGTATTGAATTCTTTCCTCATTTTGGCTTGGGAATTGGTCTTGCAATGGAGGAAGCATGCTGAATGTGAGGAGAGGAATTGCAACTTTTGCAGTCCTTTGGCCTTTATCTTGTGTTGCCACTTGCAAGAACGTCTTTTTGCTTTGTTTTTTTTATTTATTATTTTCCCCTTCCAAATCCTTAATAGAATTTGTTAATCTAGCAATCTGGGTTATGCATGAACTGGCTGTTGAATATGTTTTGAGTCACTTCACTGGTACTTGTTCACAATTTCTGAGTCATTTCAACACTAAACAGACCAGCGGTTTAACAAATGAAGCGCCAAATTTAGACAAACTTTGACTATACAAAAATCAGTTCAACTTCTAAAATAGCTCAATGGAGCAACGCCCAAAATTCTATGCCCTTTAAATGGTGAAATTTCTATCTTAATTACGTCCAAAAAATAAAACAAACTCGAAGCAGACGACCTTAAAGCACTTAACTAACTGAAGGCCTCGACAAAATTTGGAGCCAGGTACTATACTACCAACTACTAAGGATTTACAGCATATGCATTTAAAAGCTTTACAATTTTCAACAGAAAAACATTGAGTCGCTGACATTCTTGTGCAGCCTGGGCAGTTCGGTTACCGGGGTAGTTCCAATTGATTTGACACTTCCCTGTTCTGACAAAGTTTCGGAGTGGTCCTCGTACTTATCAAACTGCCCGAATTGTTGTGCTGCTAGGTGTGCATAACGCACGGGAGCCACTGCAGCAACAATGAAGTTGGATGATTTGCTTAATTTTGCTAATGCTATAATTCAAAAAATTTAATGCAGGATAAGAGGAATTACCAATAGAGGTCGCGCTGGTACTCCTTTGGTACCTGAAAGACAACAAAGTACTATTCACATTGATCTTGCAAAGTGAATCATAATTAACTTATAGATTACAAATCAGACAGCTTACACATATGATAGTGAATGTATGAGATTTTGCAGGACATCAGGTGCGAAACCAATCTCATCGAGCAATACATGATAATGTGCAGGTTTAGTTGTTCCCTGTAGGAAAATTTATAGAGAGACTATTATCAGTTTATATTATTCTAATATTGGTGAAGCACTGAAGGAGATAAAATTAAAAAAAAACTTAAAGCCGAGGTAACACATAACGACACAAGAAACAACTAATTATGTACTAGGGAAGGTCCTATACGCCAGGATAAGTAGGCAAAATCTAGGAAACCCCTGATGGATAAAGGGATTAGAGTAACTTACAATCATCCCCGCATGTGCACACATGAAAAAATCATTATTTCTAGGATGCACAATATTTGTGTCTACAACAGTACCTGAGGGGAGAGAGAGAATGCATTTTAAATAATACCTCAGCACACATAAGTTGAAGTAGATCAAAAGAGTAGCTGGAAAGTCACAGACCTGGTGGTACATTATCAACTGCATTAGCTTGAAATAGTTTTGTATGGTGATTCTTTTGAGCCACGATCAAGGTGAACTTAGGGTTGCCGCCCTCACCAAGATGCTTGTATGCCTGTTTTCAGAAAATACGAGACTAAAAGTAAACATCCAGGAACTAACAACTTATGGATGATGTATAGAATTCAGATCCTAAGAGATGCCTCAATTTAAGCATTAAATCCTAATATTCATTTTAATTTTGTGTCATGAAAAACATAAGATAAGAAATTAAACGACTCTATAAAGATAAATAACTCTATGATGCAGTATTAGGTATGACTTTATCAGAACGACAGAAGGCATAAACATTTTTCAGATAAAAAGGACATTACCTTGATCATTTGATCTAGCTCAAGGTTCAGAACTTGACTAAACTGTGATTCGCTGACGCCATCCCTAACAAAGGACAGTGTTAGGTCAACTGCAAACAGCTATCGATATAATAATTAAGAACAATCATCATGTTATTGCAAACAGAAACTTGAAAAAGGGACTGCTATAAAAATCTCAGCCACATAAACCTCAATTCACTATGCAAGAAGGTAAATCGCGGAAAGTAAATCAACACAAGAATTTGATGTGGGAAAATTTCTTACTTTAGGAATCAAAAAACAGGATCCAACTCTCCACTATAACTCAAGGTTTACAACCGCTCTTGTAACACCTTAGGACTTATTCCCAACAATCCCGTCTTCTCTACACTCAATACTCTTCTCCTTCCACCCTTCACAACTCAAGATAACACCTACTACAATCTAAAAGAATGTAATGATCCTTCCTTGTTACTACTTCAAGAAACTAGCTATTACAAACTAAAAACAGTATAGATAAACTTGATAGGAACAGGATCTTTGTTGCAACAACTTCTTCTTCGAGACTCTTCATGTAGAACTGGGAACACTCTGAGGACTCTGTCTTTGGATGTGATCAAACCCCAAAGTTTGTTTAACGTGTTGTTTATATAGGAGTAAGTCGCTGCCTTCTAGACAGTGGCGTACGCAGAATTTTTTCAAAGCGGTGTCACCATTTAGGAGACAAGAATGACTCAAAAGAAAATCAATGAAGCTTTTGCTTTAGGCTAAAATTTGAGGGCTCCATTAATAGTGAACTTTATGAAATGATATTTTCTTAAAATTATAAAATTTTGGTTAATTTAAAAAAATTACCTACTCTTTAAATTAGAAAATATTTCAAAATTCTAAACTAAACCACTTTACATCTTCATATTATTAAATAAAATTTTATACAATATTATCAACCAATTGTACTGCAAATAAATCGGCAATGAACTTAAATTGATTCCATTACTTCGTTGATATTTTTACTTAAATCAATTCATTTACTTCGTTGATATCTTTTTGTCTCATCGACGTGTTCTCCCAAGCCAGGAAGCTTAAATTGTTAAGATTGACTTTGAAAGTTTATGATTTTTTAGGATAATACCTATGCATTAAAATTAGACTCTCCATTAAATTTAGACTAATATAATGTAATCTGCACATCGTAATTGAGGATCAAATAATAGACGATTGCGGACAATTGTAATCAATTTAATGAATTCTAACTTGTTTCTTTGAAACAAGCCAATAGAAAAAAAATAAAATTATTATTATGAACAAACTAAAATAAAAATTCGAGCAAGTAATAATTTAAAATAGAATAACAAAAAATACTTACATGATGCAGAGAGATTTAAGATGTCAAATAATGATATGATTGATGAACAAGAACAAAAATGAAAATTGAGGAAACTCGCTAGTCACAAATATAAGGATTTAAGGAGTCAATAAAAACATAGAAAAAGGTAGTCCCAAAGGGAATCGAACTTAAGACGTATGAAATCAAATGTGGCGCCTTTGCCACTTGAGCTAATAGCATTTTGATAGAAGGGGTGTCCTTTTTAACGTTTTTAGTTTTTACCTTTTAAGATTTTTTTTTTTTTTAATACAGGTATAATTCGTAAGAAAAATTGACGAAGTCGTGTCCTGTGACACACCTTACCTATGCCTAAATCCACCCCTGCTTCTTGATATCCAATCTAAGTTAGATTTGGTTCAACATTTGCCAAGAATCCAATCCGAATGTGACTTGGTTTAACATTTGCTTCTTCAACTTCTTGTTTAAAACTAATTCCATGTGCAAGTTTATCGTAACTTTCCTTGTATACCTTTTCAGTTCCTTGGAAAGTTACATTCTTCATGAAAATCTAGTGCACATGTAAACCGTCTCAATCTTCTCTCTTCGAGAGTCTCCTTCTCTGCTCACAGGAGCAGGTTCTTGGATGAGTTCCTTTGGCAGTGTTGCTTTTTATGTAACTTCTTTGGAGATCTATGAGGACCTGATTCTTGATACTTCTATCTTTCTTCTTCAGCATGTGAATGTCACTTGCACAATTTTTCAATCATCAAAACTTCAACATAGCTTTACAAGATCTTAAATGTAGATTTAGAGATCATTGTGTTTTAACAAGTAGAATGGCTAAAATTCACCTAGCTTGATACCTTATATATAGCTAAGAGTCACGAAGAGTCTTATGGAGACAAGATGCACAAGGATCTAGAATTTAAGGAAGGTGAAGAGGTGACTATGTGTTCTTGAATGTGTCACCAATGAAGGGAGTCACAAGAATTGGAAAGAAAGGAAAGTTGAGTCCTAGATTTGTTGGACCTTATGAAATTTTGAGCAAGATGAGTAAGGTGGCTTACGAGCTAGACTTTCCATCCAAACTATCCTCGGTTAAAGAGAGCTTAATGTATGAAGCAGTACCTTTAGAGATCCTTGACAAGCAAGTCCGCAGGTTGAGAACCAAAGATATACTGTCAGTAAAAGTCTAGTCGCGTAAGTTGTAACCATCAATTAGAAAAGGCTACATATAAACCCGAAGAAGAAATGAAAAAAAGATACCCTGGTTTGCGGAAAGAGTGTAATGACCCTCTTGGTCATTTCTGTGTCTTGTCTTTTGTGCGTTGTTTAGAGTCTTCCTATAGCGACCCCAAGTCATCTATGACGAACAGCTGTACAAATGGTTGCTAATATTGTCATAACGAGGCACATAAGATTGGTGGTCATATAAAGGGACACCAGTAATCATATAAAGGGTTACTAGTTGTCACAGTTGGGCACAAGAACTGGAACAACTTTAAAGAAAGTGAAAAGAATGAATAAATGAACTAAGATATAAGTTTTATGTTTTCCTGCTTCACTGTTGTATGATACTTTAGGATCAGTTATGACTTGTTTCCTCTCTTATCTCTTCACTAACCACATGTTTCTATTCAAGGTCTTGTTTTGACTTTGGTGAGCAGAATGTTGAGACTCATTGAGCAACGCTAGTAGCGTGCTGACGTTCTCTTTGTGGAACCTGCATTGACCTATGTCAATTAGGTCAATGTAGACACAAGATCATAGACAAGCAGACTACGAGCTAGGTTGCTTTATTCCAGAAGTTGATTTGGTGAATTCTGACCTTGACCATGGAGTTTCTCCTCTTTCAGTTCGAAAATTTTTTGTTCTTTTTTTTTTTTTTGAGACAATTTTTATTCATTAATCCAGCATTTGTTCTGGGGATTGGCATTGGCCAGGAAATCTATGTCGTGTGCATTCCCCTTGGTACTCCAATAAGGCTTCATAGACGTGTTTTCAGTTGGATCATGTTTGTTCACATTACATGGCATCATTTTCAATAATTTCTACTTGTTTACAGAATCTATTTTTGGATTGTTTAAAAATCATTGGAATAGAGTATTGATCCAAAAGTTTAGTTATTTATTTTAAATGCACATGGGGTATATGATATTAATTAACAAAGTACAGGTTAGAACTGTCAAGCTGATTTTGCTCGTCATGTAAGTCACCAGGTACCAGGTACCAGTTACCGCTTGTTTAGAAAACGGGTCATGACAGGACTTCATGGATTGAGATCATCCAGGAGGTTGAAATTATCAAAATACCAAGTTCAGGGGTGGTAATTAGGACCAAAAATTGTTCAGGGTGGACAGAATAAATAGTGTCAAGTTCAGGGGGTGGGGATGGGGGTGTTCCCACTTCCCAATGTATTCTGCCAAAACAAATTGCACAGATTAGGAAATAGATGTTTTATTTCAATCTATCTCAGGTGAAGATGATTTTTCATATCAAAAGGCTTTCAAGATTGACAAGATATGAAGATGACATCTAAGAACACTGATCTGCAACCCACATCATCTCATGGGAGAAACTATAAGATTCTGGATTTGTTTTAGTTCATCCAGAATGATTGGCTCCAACTTTGACCTTGTAATAGTGTGCATTATGATAGTCAGTCCTATTAACTTTCTTTTGAAATATGGTGCCTATGCCAGCTTGGCTTACTGCACCTTGACTAAACCAATACGGCTATATGTTACTTCTATTGTCCACAAAAATTACATATATGTGAATTTTGAAATATTAAGATGTAACTTTTTCATCTTTTTTTGAGGCTGAGTAACTTTTTCATCTTGTTGCCTATGTGCATGACATTACTGCTAATATTTTTACTATAGAAAAAATGCCTACAACAAGGCAAATCTGTCATGCAAACTAAAAGGATTTTATGCAATCATATGAAGCAGCATCCTATATATCTTAAATAGAAAATTTGTGGTTAAAGCAACAATTTTTTGTTTGACTTAGCAACTGTCACGAACTATGTTGCTACAACTTCAAAAATGCTTTCGAGTGTGTGTGGGATCCTTGAGAAGTAGTGAATTTTTGAAGGATCCAACACGGGTGCAGGAGCATTATGGAGAGTCCGAGCAAGCAACATATGTCACTACTCATATGTATAAAAGCATATGCAACTTTGACTTCAAACATGAATATTGGAGTACCTGAAGACAATAATTTGAGCTGGCTTATGCCCGTTACTTGTCCTATAGAAGTCCAGAAGTAGTTCTCTGCAGCACAAGTACATGTGTAAAATTTAAATGATTCTGTACATAATTTGTCATAAAAGACTTGACATGTTTTTGGATATAAAGATGCACCTCATGATTCCTTCATCGTCTCCATTTGGTAAAGGCTTGTATAAGGATTCTACAATTTCCAACTTTGGAGATTGACTGCGCACAACTGCCTTATACTTGGATATTAATGGCCAGTATAAGGATCCCACAACCTGGAAGAACCATGATAAGAAGGCATAGGAAATCAGTTGCAATGCAATTGACAAAGAAAAGAGAAAATATCTTGGGAAAAAGAACAACCGCAGCAATTGATGGAATATCTGATTGAACACGAGATCCATGAGAGACGTCCATTCCCAGGATCATTGTTGGAGTGTCCTTAATAAGCGGTAGATGAGAGGTATGTTCCATAGCCAACAGTGAATTGGTCCCTCCAAGCTTTTACGAACAAGCAAAAGAAAAAACTATCGCAACTCAGAATAACTGACAGTAGAAAATATCCTAACCGTTGATTGCAGATTCAAAAGATTACCTTTGCATTAATTTTGAGAAGCACATTTGTTAGATATCGATCAGTGATCTTTAACGGAGAGATACATTGAGTAACAATTCCCAAGTCAGTCAAACTTTTTTTCTTCCAAGGTCCTTGACATTATTAAATGTATAAATTAGTATAGGATATTGAAAGCAGCATGAGCAGGACTAACATAGTACGTTACCATATAACTCTGAGTTTTTCCGCTCTGGCAAGACACAGAGGAGGAAATCAGGATGGCCAGGCAGTCTAGCTATTATCTCTTCAAACATCTGTTCTACTCGAACTACAGGCCCAGCTCGCCTATACTGGGGATCTTCCTCAATGAGTGTATGTGGGCGCTCAAAATGCTGATAGACAGGAAAAGAAACTATTTGAGCCCAGAATACACAGCAACAAAGCACACAATTGAAGATATAAATGTGACACTACATACAATGCCTTTGCTCCTTCCGCAACTAATAAGCTCCCTTGAAAGGTGACTTGTATCACAATTGGCAGAGAAGTTGACCACTGCCCAGCGTTCAATTCGTGCAGGGTTGAAAAGATGCTACAAGTAAAAATGGTAGGGAGAGTGGAATTTGCGGTCAACCAAAAAACTGCAGTAAACATTATAATATTCTCACTAAAGTAGGTAACGTAACAATAAAAACCTTCTTCAATTTCCCAAAAAGATTATCCGCAGAACGAGAATAATGGGGGAAAATTTATATCCACCGTTCGTCCTTTCCTTCATAGTCAAGTTCTAAAAATGTTGATCCCCAGGTAGTAACAAAATTATAGAGGATAACCACATATGATTGTCACGTCTCATTATATTCGCAGTTGACATCCTAAACTATAAGGTAATTTCTTTTATAATAATACTACAAGGTAATGTTATGCGGTTAAATGCACCTTGTTCTTGAAATTCCACCTGCCGTCACAGGGAGTGACCTCTTCGCCGTTACCAACCTTCAACTAGAGATTACAGGATAATAAAGCAAAGTCAGAAAAGAAATTAAAAATTTTAATGGACGCTGTCATTAGAGAATGTGCAGATGCTACCTTTGGAGCTTCAAGGACCCTGCCGTTCATTTGAATCAACTGCTTTTCTATTGAGATTCCACAAGCAACAAGAAGGGGATCATCGTCATAGCTGTAGTCCCTCACAGCCTGCCAAAATTCCAGTAAGGTACAGAAGCGTAAATTAAAAGGATCAGAACCATCAAGAGTGCAACAACTTACATCTGTTATAACTTTAATTCTTTCACGAGGCTTCTGCCTTGATTTTTCAACTAAAGATGCCCTCTGGACCGATGATAATGCCTTTGTGTATCTTTGAAGGGAGACCAAATAACACAGCTGAATATTAAGGAAAGAAAATAAAAGTTGACTCTTGGAGCTGGTTAAGTGAACTAGGGTCCTATAGTGTAAACAGAAACAATAATAACTCTGCACACCTCCAGTGGCAGATAGTTTGGTCGTTTTGGTTTTCCAACGTCCAGACATGGCATATAAACTGAGGATGAAAGTTCTATGTTACGATGTTTAGTGAAATACTGATAAACAGTTATATCTAGGGTCTCTCCTCCATCATCTGGACTACCACCATTCTTGACCTTCATAGAAAATCTATAAGAAACAGTCAAAAAAGTAAGATGTTACATATCTGTGCAGTCGCAATAGGTATGCACAAGACAAATGGATACTCACAACTGTTGATTGCAAGGTTTGTCAGTCAAACCGATAATTTTAAATTCCCTGTTGTTGTGCTTAGCTTTAACTCTCATATTCTTCAACATTCTTTTTGCCTGTATAAAATTTCAAGTTAATGAAGTGTGGAGAGCTGAAAGAAAGAAGAGTTTTAGCATGCAGTTAGATATTACTCACTCTTGCCCAATCAATATAACGAGGCTCTTTTACATTCTGGTTAGCAAGCAAAAAATCAATTACAGGTCCAGGTGATAGGATCATAGTTGTAGACACATCTACAAACCAAGATTAAGCAACATTAAGATTGAGAAAAATCATAGGAGAGCTACACTGGAGATTTTCCATAGTTATACCCATGTTCAAGGTCAAGCCACCATCAGTTAGACGAAAGCTGGAATGAAACCCCCTGCAACTCATTATACCCCCTCCAACATCTGTGAAGTTCCTTGAGTCATCATGAAAAAATGACTGTCTAACCAAGAGGCATCCTCTGTGACCAACACAAATATCTGTATAAGTTTTGGCTCAGGAAAAGATTGATGGTCACATAACAGGGTAAATTACCTATTAGCAGCTTTTTGTCGCAATATAATATCTAGAACCCTCAATGCATCTTGAACATTTTCTGGATCAGCTCCTTGAAGGGCAAGATCAACAGACCTTAATGGTATTTTAGCTGCATAGTCGATCTCCACCAGGAAAGCCTTCGAATGTAGAGAATGCTTAAACCTTTTAATGGAGTGATTGAGGCTTCCATTATCTGAGGGGCTCTCACTAGCCCTGCAACCAAAGTATAAGATAAGTTTAATGTATATAATAGAAGCCTTGAAGTAACTGCAACTACACAGTCAAGGAATTCTTCAAGGACATACTGCCGTGCACTAGACTCCTCAACAACCACCGTGAATTCCAGTCTGTTGCGTGGTAGAGGTCCCACTGTGTACAAATTCTTCTCTCCATCATAAGCAAATTTCTTCCCAGCAAATTCAGATGAGTATGTTTCGTGAAGTTTATCTACAATTTTTCTTCTAATCACCTTGCTGTTAACGGCCCTCTTTTCATCAGAAGTTATAGAGACCTGTAATAGCGCAACAGAGAAAATTTGACTGAGTGCCATGGGAATCCAGATGACTGAAGAAGGATTAAATAATTGGCAATCATACACTATAATGGTAAAATATTTCATCAGGACACTTGATAGAAACTTTTAGGTGGTTTGCAAGCAAAGAAATCTCTCGTCCAGATGTTCCATCCCCAGCCCTCATCATTATAGTACGCTTGGGCTGATCAACTCTCTCTGGCTCTGCATTTGACATTACAACTGGTGGCGGTTCTTCCACAGGTGAGAAACAACTCTCTCTTCCCTCACTATTTTCCATGTTTCAAACCAAACAATGACCTAGGAGAAGTTGTTAGCCAAAAAAACATCAAAAGATGAAGGCTACTGAAATCAGAGTCCTTTCTATACCCCTATGATACATCATGTGAACACAGCTACCAAAAAAAAAAATTCAGTTTCTTGTCATGCTAGGATAATGTTGTAGAAAAATAAATCAATCAAACAACTAAACCTCAATTCCGAACTCATTGTGGTATGCTATAATATCAATCCATGTACTCATTCCACTCTATTCAAATCAAGTTAAAATTTGATCTTTATGAAGAGCAGTACACTGTAAGAAAATTAATTTATGGTCAAATAGATTATACAGTGAAAAAGAGATTAGTCAAACTATCATATTACAAGCCAAATTGGACACATATAAAGAAAACTGGAAAAATAATAAGCTGAAACATCAAGGCTTTCTAAACTGAGCACTACAATTAAGCACATAACTTCCAAATACATGAAGATGCTTAGCACATATGGGGAGATAAGCATTGGAGCAGCTTCACCAAGGAATTGAGAAATTGACAACTTACTACTTTCCAACCTGAAAATATCAAAACTATCCGAATATTACAAGGAACATAAAGTAGTGGAGGGACTGATAAATTTTAAATGTCTTCAAACTCTAAACTAATAATAATAATAATATTTTAATGCTCTAAAGAGAACAAAGAAAAAATCACAAATCAACTATGCTCAGACTTCAGTGTACGACCAAGTAGTATAAGTGTCAAAGAATAATGGACCTACGGGGCATTGTAGAGTGCATATTGCATACCAACTTATGATTAGAACTTAGGAGTTGAACCTTGAAAGCATATAGATAACAATGACACAGTGTCAGTATATGGAAAAGCTGAAGCGAACGGCCAAAAGAAAAAATACACTCTTCAAACTCATTTAGCTTTGGTCAGAATAACCAAAATCGGTTGAGCAAATCGGACACGAATGCTACACTCACACCCATCTTGTGTCGACACGGGAGCGGCACCAAAAGTGAAGAGTCATAGCAACTTACAAACAGGGCACACCCTTAAAGAGCAATATACTAAATGAAAATGTTACTATATCATCCTTAATTATTATAAGTCAACTCACTCGTTGGGAAATGAATAGAAAATAATTAGTACTTAATATTTAAGGTAAAATAGGTATAAAATGGTAAATTATCTCTTGTTTTTATTTCCAAACTAGACGTGTAAAAGATCGACAGACGGAGTATATCAAACTGTGTCCAATCGAAAAAAACATAAGCCTATATAATGGAACAGATTGAGTATGTATAATATTCATTTTTTAAAAAGCACATTAGAAATTTGAACATTGAGCACCATATGTTTGGCGCAGTTGTCAATGAAGTGGCTTGAGCATCATTAGTCATGTTTCAGATTCAATTCTCAACAGACACAAAAACACTAGGTGATTTCTTCTCATTTGCACAGAGTTAGCTGTTGCTCGAATAAATCAAATATGATAAATGCCAAAATAAATGCAATTGACACTGAGGCAGAGAAGGCCTATTCCAAAACTGGAAAAGAAGAAACTAAAATGCATGTGGACTAAAATAGGCAAAATTAAGCAATCAATACATACAATTTGCAGAAATGGTCAAAAATTAAGAAAATCGAAACAGTACACAGGTGTAAGACTAACAAAACCGCAATGCACATAACAAAAGTGAATATAGACGAAGTTAGCGAAAACGTAGCAAACAGAGTTAGATAAATCTCACCTTGATGAACGAAAACGTATGGCTTACTGTGTTAGGGTTTCCGCTGCAAAGCGAAGAAGAAGAAGAAGAAGGGATTCAGTAAATGCTTCTGGAATCTTCTGTTTCGCCACTGCTCTCTCACTCCGTACTATGTGAGAGAGTAGTGAGACCTTGGAGGGAAAGACCAAAAAGAAAAAAAGGTCTTTTCAGCTAATGCTTCACGCGAATTTCTTTCTTTTTCTTTGTTTCTTTCTGCTTCGTATTGGGGTTTAAGAAAATTAAAAAAAAAATTGTACTTATAATTTTGTACTGCTGAAAGCTTATTTGCGCTTAGCGAATTGCGATCACTACCGTTGAAGTTCTCCACAAGATTTGCTGATTAGTAGGGGTAATTTTGTCATTGAATTTTTATTTTATAGTACTATAGTCTTTGTATATTAATTAATTGTACTTTTTTAAAAAAAAAAATTACTTAGATCGGTATCTTTTAATAAATAATTACTTATTTAAGCGATATTTTTTATTTATTATTTTCTACATTCAATATTGTTTGTCATGATTTATATTTTTAGAATCAAACTATAAGAATTTTGACTAATTTTTTAAGATGTATTTTCATCATTTGATATGCAAAAAATTGTAATTTATATTATTTTTCATATAGTTTTTGAATATCTAAATTTTTTGTTTAAAATATCGAATTAATGTAATCTAATTCAATTTTAAAAATTAGTCAAATTGACTTTCAAAAAGTGCAACATGGTAAATAAAAATAGACGGAGAGAGTACTCTCTATGTCCATAATTATTTGTCCACTTTTTCTTTTTTAGTTGTCTTTAATTACTTGACCATTTTGACAAATAAAAAAAACACAAAATATTTTTACTTATTATACCCTCAATTAATTACTTTGAAAAAACTATAACTTTTTAAAAATCTTAAGTTCCTAATTCACTCACTCCATAATTAATAGGGTAAAGTGGCAAATTCATTATGTCAACAATTGATTTCTTAATAGGTGTGTCAATTTAAAAGTAGACAAGTAATTAGGGACAGAGGGAGTACCATTTATAGCAATATTATGTTAAATCTACAATATATATTAAAAGTGAATTATGTATGTAATAAATAGGTATCATAATTTTTTAAAAAAATATATTATGTTATTTGGTTAGAAATTGACATATTGTATTATGAATATTATTATAAATGTATTAAAATGTGTGATAAATGTATAATCATCAATAAAACTTATACTATATGTTAATAATAAATTGTTCTTTGTAATATGTATTAAAATTATATGTATTAAAAGTGATTAAGTGAGAAAAAATATCATTATTATAAATGGTAAATATTTTTTAAAAAAAATTATTTTGTAAATTACCGTTATACTCTATAATTAAATGAAATTGTGTTCGTGCTTTATTATACAAAAAAAAATATAGCTCATTTAGATGTTTTTTTTTTAATTTAACAGTTCGCACAAACCACATTTCAGGTAATTTTTCATTTACTATTGTTTTAAAAACTTAATATACAACATTGTACTTTTATATATAACAATATACGAACTTTGAGTGACTTCATTTTCTTTCTTCAATCCAAGTACTGGATTAATCTAAATCACCATCAAATCATCCAAAATTTTAAATTTAGACTCCTCAGTAAGTAATCAATATGCTGAAACAATACTTACTCGAAACGGAACTTATTTGCAAAAAATAGATGTTCACACTTTGAAACTCGATCTTCAATAATGACTAAACACCATTTTTACTTGTCATTATATCAAAGTTTCAATATGGGTGCTATTTAAGAAAAAAATACATAAATACTATTTTACTATATTATCTAAAATTCTATCATTTGAAAAAAAAATAAAAAAATTTACCTTACGTGATGTATCAACCAAATACATTAATTTGCGCGATGTAGTTGGACGTTACTTTACACAATATATCAGTCAGATACATCACTTTAAGCGATGTATTAGGACGTACGCTACATATCGGGACATATGTGATGTATCGAGACGTTAAGTGATGTATTCGAAACTGAGATGTGATATACCAAGACGTTAAGGAATGTACCTGAAATCGGGACCCAATGTATCAGAATATGTTTGAGGTGTATTCGAATTCCACCAGGTTTAGAGATTTTTATAATATAGACAAGAGTAGCGATGTAATTAATTGTTAACACTATTTAATTTGTGTAAAATCTACAATAAATAAGGAATATATTGATAAATATGTATATATGGAAGAGTCATTTTGCTCTTTGAGAAAATTGCTTCTGTTTTTTAAGAAGCAAAAATTTTGTAGCTTCAACCTGACATCAAAACTTCATTTAAAAATAATTTTATTGATTTATCGAATACCTTAACTTTTCAAATGAAGCTTTTTCCCTCTTTATAATTAATGTTTTTAGCCTTCCAACAACATTGCCAAACGTGCTCTTACTTTCTTTGATCATTTTCATTTGTTTAGAATACACTTTGCATTCTTCTTAAGAGTAACAAATAAATTTCATATTTCATCATAAAATATGTATATTAGTTGGTGTATAATGACAATGAGAGCATGATTGACATTAATTCTAAAAATTGCTTATTTTCAGAAGTATTTTTTTAAAATGAATTTTTAAACAAGTGCATTCGAAAAAAAATATAATACTTTGTGTTTGACTAATTCATTTGAAAAGTGATTTTAATAAGTATATTGTGTTTGAATAATATTTTTTAAAAACTTTTTTTGAGAGTCAAATTACCAAAAAAGGACAAGTATCATTGTGCTTTTATATTAATATTATTTTATAGAGAGAAATTACTTCAAACATCCATGACCAAAAAATTTAATCAAAATGTACGTGTGCTTAAAGTTAAGAACCATTCCACAAATTAAACCACTATATATGAAAATTCACCACAAAAACAAATAAATTCCTCCATATTTTTATTCTCATAAAAATATTGTTGTTACCTTTATTTCTAATTCTACAAAACAAAATGTAAAATATTATATAAAATATAAATAATAATATGTAAACATGAAATAAAATAGAAATTTATAATATACGTATAAAAATGAAATTCTTGAATGAAACTTAACTGAACTTAAATGATATGCTAATTAATCAATAAGTGATATATTGGTAAATAGAAAGGACAACTTTTTGCTTCTACTTCTGTTTTTTTTTTAAAAAAAAAAAAAGAACCAGAATTTTTTAGCTTGCAATAAAAACTATTTTTATTTCAATCTTAAAACATTTTAAAGGATTTGATAAACAATTAAATTTTGGTACATAACACATAACTAAAAGAGAATCGAGATAGTAAATGACCAAAATAAACGTCAACTAAGTGTTACTAAAAAAAAGTAAGAGAATATTTTTTAAAATCGATTAAAAAGGAAAGTAGATATTCTTTTTGATACGAAAGGATTTTTAATTTCAAAACTTCAAATCCTTCCATTAGAACTCTAACTGAGCAGATATAAATATCTTTCCTTGCGAGATATAATATTATTTCCCTTTAGTCTATCTCATCTAAGCCTTTTGGTTATCGTGAAATAGCATTGATCAGCAAGCATTGGTGAATGTCTGTCTATGGTAAAAATCTAATGACTTGTTTAAGAGTGAATGAAAATTGGCTTTTTGAAGAATTTACTGTGGGAGATACAAATGGTACTTCCTTCATCTCTTTGGGACATATTACTTGTATATTGTTTATAACAAATCATTTTGAATCTATTGTGTTGATTTCTTGTGTAGGAAGCTCTCGTTGTGTCCAAATGGCAATGGAAACAGTAAGGGATGTGATGTTTCAATATTTCTAAATTCTGTTGATGCTAAGGACTTTGATCATCATGAAAAAGTGAAGGTAAATTGCAGCATAAACCTCAAAGATCAGACAAATGGTGGATGCAAAAAGTTATCTTGTAAGGCAAATATTTACATTTTTTCAATTTCTATCAGTAGCAAATTTTTATACGGAATTCTTGCGAGATGAATATCACTATTTCTCTTTTTCATAATATTAAACTCGTTTTTGCATGTCTAATAATATCTTTTTTTTTTTAATTTTACTTTTTACAGATTGTGTTTGGTATTCAACTACGAGAAAGAGTTGTGGTTTTCCAGGTTTTATGCCTTTAACTCAGTTGCGTGATAAGAAAAAAGGCTATCTTGTCAAAGATTGTATTGTGGTGGAGGTTGAGCTAAAAATTGATTTTAAGTATAGCGTAAAGAGCTTATCTTAACTTGATTTACTATTATTAGTAGATTTGGTTGTCTTGCATTCATTAGTTAGAGGTTAACATTATATGGAGATAAATTTTGGCCTTCTTCCATGGCCCCTCTTTGTTATTGGAGAAGTTGTCACTGCTCATTTTATATCCAACTAGTATCTTATGAATAACATTTGACAGCAGTACTGTTTTTCGAGTTAATAACTTGAATTATCCCATAAATGCCCTGTTTTTCCCCTTTCTATCAAATCTACAAACACAGTGTGTTAGTCCAACCTCCAATTTTTATAAAGAGTTTAAATTAAAAAAAAAAGAAAAAGCATTGCCTGTGTGGTGGTAGAAATGTATTTGAACCCAAATGATGCATTTTACAAGTAACTCGACCTGAACCAAGGGGATACGGTCATATTAAGAAGAGCTCTAGCACAAAATTGAATCGGAAGCTACAAACCAAAAATTCTAATTGAGCCCGTCTAGGTTGCAACTTCAAACAATCATAGGATTAGAAAGTGTTGTGTGGTGAATTATATATTCGATTAAAGCATTTTGAGTCTAGTTCCCAACACATCGAAATTAGTCTCTGCATGCATATTATACTTGCCTCTTAATAAGTATGAAATTACGTATGACATGTGTGTTTGTTCAACTAATGGGAGCAGAAAACTTCTCAGTATGGAGTCGCACAATGAGGATTGCAATCTTGGGTCAAAACAAGCTTGGGCTCATTGAAGGAACATGCTTGAAGGAATCCTATGGCCCTAATCTGTCTGCTCTGTGGGAACGATGTAATGTCATTGTACTCTCATAGATCATGAATTGTGTGCCCAAGGAGCTTCTTGGAGGAATTATATACTCAACAAATGTAATAAGTGATCTTAAAGAAAGATATGATAAAGTAGATGGATCTCGAATCTTTCAGTTACATAAAGACTCAGTTGCCTTTATGCCTTTGACTCAGTTGCGTGATCAGAAAAAAAGACTATCTTGTCAATGATGGTATATAGTGGTGGAAGTTGAGCTAAAAATTGAGTTTCAACATAGTGTAACGAGCTTATCTTAATTCGTTTTACAATAAATTAATAGTTGTGACTCTTTCTGCACTATAATATGTCTTACCCTCTTGGTTAGAGGGAAACACTCAATGGGAATATATTTTTATAGATAATTCAATTTATTATTACTTCCTACTTATTGGTGTTATTTAAACTTTTCTCGAATTTAAATCCTTTTAGAACTCCAACTGCTTAAAAGAGTATATATATATTAAAACAAAAGAGCATTAAGGTTTTGCATAACACTCACTATTAAGATGGGATCGTTTGCTCCAGAAGATGAAGGTCTTATATATTTTTCTTGTTTATAATTGTCAAATAATACTCTAAGTTTAATGTTACTTCACTGCTCTTATTTTTGTTAAATTATGTTACCATCTTATTTAAGCTTTTAGAGAGTAGTATACACAGTAGACAGCATAATCTTTTATTGAACATAAATTTTTACACCTTTTTATTTCTTAAAAATTTCTTC
The DNA here is from genome assembly GCA_027705065.1 of Solanum peruvianum. Lineage (NCBI taxonomy): Eukaryota > Viridiplantae > Streptophyta > Magnoliopsida > Solanales > Solanaceae > Solanum > Solanum peruvianum. Next base: position 65,734,511 of record JAKWJD010001761.1, read on the forward strand.
TAGGTCTACATTAAATATTTTGTTTTTTAATCATATTTTAGTAAATTTATCATAAAAGATTTTTATATTACAAAAAATATATGTTTTCTTAATTACATTCTAGGAAATTAACGTTTTTAAATTTGTATTAATTCACAATGATTAATTATTATATTACATCTATAACATCTAAAAACCAAACAATAAAAAAAATCCATCAAACATCCAAAAAAAAAATTACCAAAATATCTTCCTAAACACACAACACTCGCACGAAAAAAAATCAGCAACTCATAAAATAAAAAAAGAAAAAAAAACACGCAGCAAGAGAAAAAAAAAGAAAAAGTTACTCTATCTTATATTATTCCTTCTTTCAAAATTTACCAATAGATTCATATCTTTTCTTAAGTTTTTTTATTTTAATACCAGCACAATATATATATCACTCCATACGATCTATAAAAGATTTGTAAGTGTTTTAATCGAGCTTCCATCAAGATTTTATGATACTTTTTCATTTAAGGTTCAAATTTAACTTATTTATTTTTAATTTATTTATGAAATTTAATATAATTATTTGATTAGTTTTATGATAGATTTGTTTTATTGATATCAAATTGGGTTAAAGAGTGATATCTTTGTTTAACGAATGAATGTAGATTTAATTGATGATTATCTTCTCTTTATTTATTTTTATTTGTTAGGTGTGACCTCTTAAAACTGAAAGATCATTTATTTTTGTCTTCATTTAGACTGATAAAGTAGGAATTGTTAGGCTAAAAATAAGTACATAAGTTATTGTTATTTTATTTTATCAATAAAAATGAGATTTATTTTTAACAATTTGATATTTTTTGTTGAAGTAGAATATGTATGCTTAGTTTTGACGTCAACTCTAAATAATATAAAATAAAAATATCTAAATGATCCAAAGTTTAATTGTAGAAGTTTATGTTGGGTTATTTCACATCGGAAGTGGAAGGGGCTGGTGGTCAATTTATAAGTGTGAGGGAAAGCCTCAACCTTTGAGCTAGCTTTTGGGTTGAGAAGGCCCAAGACCACCCAACATTGGTATCAGAGCCCAGGTTGTCAACAAGTCTCAGCCCACCGGGAGAAACTGGGTTGTCGCTCTCCAGCCCAAGGCCCGATGTGTGAAGAGGGAGATTGTTGGGTTATCCCACATCGGAAGTGGAAGGGGCTGGTGGTCAATTTATAAGTGTGAGGGAAAGCCTCAACCTTTGAGCTAGCTTTTGGGTTGAGAAGGCCCAAGACCACCCAACAGTTTAGTATTCTACTTTATTTTTTTCTTTATAAGAAATAAATATTTTTCTTTTAATGTTAAAACGAATATTAACTCAGTTGCATGATCCGAAAAAAGATTATCCTGTTGAATCCATCCCATTGTTTTAGTCAACTTTAGCTATTCAATTGGTACAAGCAATTGTTAAAAAGGAATAGTAATTGGAGTTGAAAAGAAAAGATTTGGTAGTTGACAAATTGGTAAGATTTGCAACCATTCTTGACTTTGAAAGATTTGGTAGTTGGCAAATTGGTAAGATTTGCAACCATTCTTGACTTTGCTATGTTTACATATGTCATTAGTGACATAGGCATGGTTTTATCCTTCTATAAATAGAGCATTCTTGCTCATTTGTAGAACACACCAAGTTAGAGATAAAAACCATTTTGAGAGCAAAGTGAGGTATTCCATAGACTATATAAGAAAATAGTCTGTGAGCGATATTTTAGTAAGACGGAAACCAAAAGAGTGTTGTTCCTTTTGAGTGTGTAGTAGTCACTTTGGGTGTTGTATTCGTGACTACACAGTGTAAAAATTCCTTACTATAGTAATTTAATCAATTGCTCCTCTTGGCCCGTGGTTTTTTCCCTTATTCAGAAGGGTTTCCACGTAAAATTCTTGGTGTCGTTATTTTCCCATTTTATTTCCATTACTTTTACCACATATACTTTTGTGCTTGTCCGCGTTTTCCCAACAAACTGGTATCAGAGCCAAGGTTTTATCTGAGTATGCTCTGTGGTTGCAGCACAGTCTGAACTTCCACATCAGAAAAGATTTACTTTGATTTGCGATAACTATATTTTTTGGGGAAAACAATGGAAGCCAACACAAGTAGAATGGTTACTTTGAATGGTGTTAATTATGCCATTTGGAAGGGGAAAATGGAAGATCTGCTTTATGTCAAGAATTTTTATAAACCAGTATTTACCACTGTAAAGCCTGATAAAATGACAGATGAAGAGTGAAATCTGTTGCATAGACAGGTTTGTGGATTCATTAGGCAATGGGTCGACGATAATGTGTTGAACCATATTTCTGGGGAAACACATGCTCGAACCCTAAGGGAGCATCTTGAAAGTTTGTATGCTCGAAAGACTGGCAACAACAAAATGTTCTTAATAAAGCAGATGTTGAGTTTGAAGTATCATGATGGTTCTCCAATGACAGACCATCTGAATAATTTTCAGGGGATTATGAACCAATTATCTGCTATGGGCATCAAATTTGATGAAGAAATTCAAGGTTTGCTTCTACTTGGTTCCCTACCAGATTCTTGGGAAACATTTAGAACGTCATTGTCAAATTCTGCTCCGGATGGTGTGATCTCTATGGATTTCGCCAAGAGTAGTGTCTTGAACGAAGAGATGAGAAGAAAAACTCAAGGTTCCTCTTCGTCGGATGTCCTGATAACTGGCCCCAGGGGGAGAAATAAAACTCGTGGTTCTCAGCATAGAGAACAAAATAGGAGCAAATCCAAAGGCAGACTTAAGGATATTGAGTGCTATCATTGTGGCATGAAAGGGCACACAAAGAAGTTCTGCAGAAAGTTAAAGAGGGAGAACAATAACAAAGAGGAAACTAAACAAGATGGCAATGAAAATTGCCTAGCCACCGTCACCACCGAAGATCTTGTTACCGTTCTTGATGCAAACATGATAAATATTGCTTGTGATGAGTCAAGCTGGGTTGTGGACACTGGTGCCGCATCTCATGTGACATCAAGGAAGGATTTTTTCTCTTCCTACACTCCTGGTGATTTTGGAACCTTAAGTATGGGTAATGAGACTGTTTCTAGGGTGGTTGGTATTGGTACAATTTGTTTGGAAACTAGTATTGGAACTAAACTAGTTTTGAACAATGTGAAACATGCTCCTGATGTTCGTCTGCACCTAATTTCTGTTGGTGTTTTAGATGATGAAGGATATGTTAGTACCAACGGTGATGGAAAATGGAATCTCATTAAGGGTTCCTTAGTTGTGGCTCGTGGTAACAAACGTCGTGGTCTATACTGGACTACGGCCTCTGCTTGTGTTGATATGGTAAATGCGGTTGAGAGCGATATCTCTTCAACATTATGGCACAAGAGGCTTAGCCACATTAGCGAGAAAGGACTTAATGTTCTAGCCAAGAAGAAATTATTGTCAAATTTCCAAAGTGCTAAATTAGAAAAATGTGAGCACTGCTTGGCTGGTAAACAAAATAGAGTTTCCTTTAAGTCCTACCCTCCTTCAAGAAAGACAGAGTTGCTTGAGTTAGTGCACTCTGATTTATGTGGTCCAATGAAGACAAAGACATTGGGTGGTGCACTTTACTTTGTCACTTTCATTGATGATTGCTCGAGAAAACTTTGGGTCTATGTCTTGAAGACTAAAGACCAAGTGTTAGGTGTCTTTAAGCAATCTCAGGCTTCAGTTGAAAGAGAAACTGGAAAGAAATTGAAATGTATTCGTACTGATAATGGTGGTGAATATTGTGGACCATTTGACGAATACTGCAAGCATCAAGGTATTAGACACCAGAAGACTCCTGCCAAGACTCCTCAGCTTAATGGTTTGGCTGAGAGGATGAACAGGACCTTGATGGAAAGAGTTAGATGTTTGCTTTCTGAAGCAAAATTGCCGAACTCATTTTGGGGTGAGGCTTTATTGACTGCTGCACATGTTATTAATCTATCTCCTGCTGTTGCTTTGCAAAGTGATGTACCAAATAGTGTTTGGTATGGAAAGGATGTTTCCTATGACCATTTGAGAGTATTTGGTTGCAAAGCTTTTGTACATGTGCCGAAAGATGAGAGGTCAAAATTAGATGCCAAGACAAGGCAATGCATCTTCATTGGATATGGCTTAGATGAATTTGGTTATAGGCTATATGATCCAATTGAATGGAAACTTGTGAGAAGCCGTGATATTATTTTCATGGAGAATCAAACAATTGAAGATATTGACAAAGCGGAGAAGGTAGAATCTTCAAATTTTGATGGTATAGTTCATCATGGTGAAGTTCCTCACACAAGTGTGCATGATGTTATTGGGTTTGATAATCATGGTGACGCCCAGAATCATGTATCGAATCAACATGTTGATGTTGATAATAACAATGATATTGTTATTGATGATCCTGTTGCTCATGAAGTTGTGGACGAATCAAATATTCCGCTTCGGAGGTCCACAAGACAGCGGTTTCCTTCCTCCCGTTATTCACCCAATGAGTATGTGTTACTCACTGACGGGGGAGAACCTGAATGTTATGAGGAGGCCATGGAAGATGAGCACAAGAATCAATGGATTGAAGCCATGCAAGACGAGATGAAGTCTTTGCATGAGAACCACACTTATGAGTTGGTAAAATTGCCCAAGGGAATGAGAGCTTTGAAGAACAAGTGGGTGTTCAAAGTTAAAGTTGAAGAACACAACTTGAAGCCCAGGTACAAAGCTAGATTGGTTGTTAAGGGATTCGGTCAAAGGAAAGGTATTGACTTTGACGAAATATTTTCTCCTGTTGTGAAAATGTCCTCGATTCGCACAGTTCTAGGTTTGGCTGCTAGTCTTAATTTAGAGATTGAGCAGATGGATGTGAAGACGGCTTTCCTTCACGGTGACCTAGAAGAAGAGATTTATATGGAACAACCTGAGGGCTTCAAAGTAGATGGTAAAGAAAATTTTGTATGTAAACTCAAAAAGAGTCTCTATGGCCTAAAACAAGCTCCCAGACAGTGGTACAAAAAGTTTGAATCTGTCATGGGGGAGCAAGGCTATAAGAAGACTTCTTCAGATCATTGCGTATTTGTACGAAAATTTTCTGACAATGATTTCATCATCCTTTTGTTGTATGTGGATGATATGTTGATTGTGGGCAAGAATACTTCCAAGATTGACGATCTGAAGAAAGAGTTGTGTAAGTCTTTTTCTATGAAAGACTTGGGTAATGCCAAACAAATTTTGGGCATGAGAATTACTCGTCTTAGAGATGAAAGGAAGATTTATTTGTCCCAGAAGAAGTACATTGAACGCGTACTGGAGCGCTTCAATATGAATAATGCGAAGCCTGTGAGTATACCTCTTGCTGGTCATATGAAGTTGAGCAAGAAGATGTGTCCTACAGCTAGGGAGGAAAAAGAGAACATGGCCAAAGTTCCATATTCCTCCGTCGTCGGAAGTCTGATGTATGCAATGGTGTGCACTAGACCTGATATTGCTCACGCAGTGGTGTTGTCAGTAGATTTCTCGAAAATCTGGGAAAAGAGCATTGGGAAGCTGTGAAATGGATACTCAGGTATCTTAGAGGAAGCTCAGATGAATGCTTGTGTTTTGGAGCATCAAATCCAATCTTGAAAGGCTATACAGATTCTGATATGGCAGGTGACCTTGATAACAGAAAATCCACTACTGGATATTTGTTTACTTTTTCAGGGGGAGCTATATCATGGCAGTCAAAGTTGCAGAAGTGTGTTGCACTATCTACAACTGAAGCTGAGTATATTGCGGCTACTGAAGCCGGCAAGGAGATGATATGGCTAAAGCGATTTCTTCAAGAGCTTGGTTTGAATCAGATGGAGTATATTGTCTATTGTGACAGCCAGAGTGCAATAGACTTGAGCAAGAACTCCATGTACCATGCAAGAACAAAACACATTGGCGTCAGATATCATTGGATTCGTGAGAAAGTGGATAATGAATCATTTCACGTCAAAAAGATTCATACAAGTGAAAATCCTGCAGATATGCTGACCAAGATGATACCGAAAGACAAGTTCGAGTTATGCAAAGAACTTGTGGGTATGAGCTCTCTCTAAAGAAGTTGAAGATACCTTCTTCCAGTAAATGGGATTGGAGGGGGAGATTTGTTGAATCCATCCCATTGTTTTAGTCAACTTTAGCTATTCAATTGGTACAAGCAATTGTTAAAAAGGAATAGTAATTGGAGTTGAAAAGAAAAGATTTGGTAGTTGGCAAATTGGTAAGATTTGCAACCATTCTTGACTTTGAAAGATTTGGTAGTTGGCAAATTGGTAAGATTTGCAACCATTCTTGACTTTGCTATGTTTACATATGTCATTAGTGACATAGGCATGGTTTTATCCTTCTATAAATAGAGCATTCTTGCTCATTTGTAGAACACACCAAGTTAGAGATAAAAACCATTTTGAGAGCAAAGTGAGGTATTCCATAGACTATATAAGAAAATAGTCTGTGAAGAAAAATAGAGTGTGAGCGATATTTTAGTAAGACGGAAACCAAAAGAGTGTTGTTCCTTTTGAGTGTGTAGTAGTCACTTTGGGTGTTGTATTCGTGACTACACAGTGTAAAAATTCCTTACTATAGTAATATCAATTGCTCCTCTTGGCCCGTGGTTTTTTCCCTTATTCAGAAGGGTTTCCACGTAAAATTCTTGGTGTCGTTATTTTCCCATTTTATTTCCATTACTTTTACCACATATACTTTTGTGCTTGTCCGCGTTTTCCCAACATATCCTGTCAAAGATTGTATTGTAGTGGAGGTTGAGCTGGAAGTTAGTGCGTTCAAGTATAAAATAAAGAGGCTTACGTTAACTTGCTTACAACAGATAGTGTCTTTTATTCATTCATTCGAGATACATATTCAGTGCGGATAAATTTGTCCTCCTTTTGCAGAAGTTATGGATGCTCGTTTTACTATCTAACTAGTTTGTTATGAATTTATTATCATGAAGAGGATTTGGTGCTATTTTTATAATTATTAACTGCCCAGTTTTTCCCCGTTTTATCAAATCTACAAATATAATATAATGTTTCAAGTCTCAATTAAAAATTGCTTATAAGTCAAAATAATATGTGTTGCAAATACAATTATATATTCTCTACCAACACTTGGGCTTGGTTGCCTTTTATACATAAAAAAAAATACGGCACTTCTTTCACATAGTTGAATGTATCTCAACTAAAATACTATTTCTTGGAATAAATATAAAATAATAATTTATCAGCTCAAACCCAATTAGATACGAATATGATAAACATTTATTTGTATCTGGTAATTCTATTTAAACCAAATCATTAACTTTAAAAGTCAATAAATCAAAGTGAAAATGCATATAATTTTTTATAGGGAAAAGGGTCTGATATACCCCTCAACTTTGTAATTTAGAGCTGATATACCCCTTGTTATAAAAGTGGCTCATATATACCCCTTTGTAAACAAATAGCTCACATATACCCTTTTCCTCTAACGGAAATGGAAAAAATAATAATTTTAATCTAAATTTTTATTATCTTTTTCTAAAAAATATAATCTCATATGAGTAAATTTAATCATCGTCAAACATATTTTTTTTGACCTTTTTTTGTTTCAATGACTAATTTATAATTATTATTTTGATAATCATATTTATTTATGTTTCACTAATATTCTTGTAAAACTTATTGTAGATGACCAAATTTTTTCTTGGACTACGAAATTAAATTACAATACACACAAAAATAATAGTTTAAATTTGTTTTCTTTAAACTAAGTAATGAAAGAAAAAACATAAGAATAAGAAACTCAAATAATTATAATAAAAAAAGTCAAAAAATAATTTATATATGAAAAAAATTAAAATATACCTTGAACTTTGATAGAAGAACATATATACCCCTAAATAATTTTTAAAAAAAATTACAAGTAATAAATATAAATTTAAAACTAATTTTTTAACTTCCGTTAAAGGAAGGATATATATGAGCCATTTTGTAACGGGAGGGGTATATGTGAGCCGTTTGTATAACGGTAAGGGCATATATGAGCCACTTTTATAACGGGGGATATATTAGCTCCAAATGACAAAGTTGAGGGGTATATCAGACCCTTTTCCCTTTTTTATATCATAAATAAGCATTGAAAATGTCTAGAGATCTCAAATATCTATGCAAGGTTTATGTTATTTTGACTTAGTCAGTTTCTAAATGGTGACCCAAGTTAAGAGAATCGCCTTGAAATATGATTTATGTTTTAATTATGATCAAAATATCATTCAATTATCACTATTTTCCTCCAAATGTACTTGAGACTTCAAAATCATCACTCTCTCCTAGTTGACATAACATGTCATTAAATTTTATTTTAATAATAGACTAATTTAATTCATTGGATTATCTTTTTAATTGTTTTTCAATAATATTATCGTTATTATATATATATAAATATAGTAATAATAATAATAAAGCTAAAATAAAATTATGCATCAGTATTTAATTTACTTTAATTACATTTTTTCTAATTTTTAAAGTCTATAAGCTACTTAAAACAATTCAATACAAACACCCCCTTATATTTAAAAGCCCAAAATTCGTGTGGAAAAAAACATTTGAAAATATATTGAAATTCTATAATTTTTAATGGTTATTACAGTGTCAATTCTTTGCTAATATTTCCTTTTTTCTTTTGAGTTTTTCATTAGGTCATTACTCATTTTGATTGTTTTTTAATATCGATTTTGAATAACATGTAATGGTATTTTTTATGGGCACATAGTGTTTAAAATAAGATTTAATAAAAAATTGACGTGATAGCAAAAAAAGGGGTAGAAACAACGTAATGAATAAAGTAGATTCGAAATATTAGTTTTACAATTTTTTTCATTTGAGATGCGATTTTAAATATGCATAGTTCATTTAAAATTTCAACATCTTTGTATCTTTTAAGTAGGTGTTCGGACATAGATTTTAAAAAATAAATAATGTTATTTGTTTTTTTACGAGGAAAATCTAATTCAAAAAAATAATTATCTTTTCTTTTGATTATTTTTATGGCGTTTTACCTTATTTTAATGATTTATTTTATTTTTTGGTATCACAGAAAAAATTATAGATTTAAATAAAATATTATTTATTTCAATTTAATTTTTGAAATACTAATACCATTGAAGCGCGATTCAGTTGACTAGTGGAATAGGAATCCTAATATCACACCTTCACCCGAAGTCCTCCTTAAGTTTTCCACTCAAATTTGTTAGGAATAGTTATAATTTTTTTTTTAAATTTGAACTTCTCTTACCAAAAGAGAAAGAAAGTTTAGCTAAAACAGCATCTCAGGTTTTTGGATTTTTTTAGAAAAAAGTATTGATGACCATTAAATATATATATTTAATAACAATTAAATTATATATTACTGTTAATTAACTATTATTAAAAATTATTTTTAATAAAATAATAATTCATAAAATAATTAATTTTTTATATATAGATTCCCCCCCCCCCCCCAAACCCCAAAAGGTTTGCACGCAAAATTCCAATCTAAGAGCCTGTTTGGCTCAGCTTAAAAGCTGATCAAACTGACTTAAAAGCTGGTTTTTGACTTATTTAGCTGTTTGGCAATATTCAAAACAGCTTATTTTAAGTTTAAAAAAAAAAACTTATTTTAAGCCAAAAGTTAAAAGCTGGGGTAGGGGTGTTTTTTTTTTCCCTAGCTTATAAGCTGTTTTAAGTTGACCACAATTTTATCTTTTTGTGCTTAATATTTTTATACAATCTCCAAATTACCCATATAACCCTAACATTTCTTTCTTCCATTTTTCCCTTTTCACGTTTGACATAACAACTTCAGCACTTTTATCCAAACGCATAACTGCTTATTTTAAAAATAAGTTTCAGCACTTTTAAAAGTGCTTTTTTAAAGCTGCTTTTATTAAGCCCATCCAAACGGGCCCTAAGAATTATGCTTTTTGACAAATTGAAAGAGTTTTATCCTTCACTTCATATGTATTTATAATTATATTATATTTCGATGACGCTATGAAATTATAAAAATTTTAAGTCTTTATTATTATTTTCAATTGATGTTTATTTTTATATGATTTTCGAACGATGATGATATGTTGTATATATACATATTAATTTTTAGAATAAATATTTATTCTTATATAATGTATTTTTTTTTGTTTCGTATACCCCTTAATAAAGAGTGTCTCCACTGGGGAGATCTGATTTTATTGATTTTTATAAATTAATATTTAGTTTTATGTCAATTTAACAAAGATCAGATATTATTTTCACAATAAATATTCATGCATTTTTTTGTCGAAAAGAATTATTTCCTCTGTTTTAAAAAGAATGATCATATTTCCTTTTTAGTTTGTTTAAAAAAAATGATCCCTTTCTTTTTTTGGCAACACTTTAACTATAACTTTTCACGTGGCATGTTTAAGACCACATAATTAAAGGACATTTTGGTATATTTGATTTAACTTTAATTTAGAACTATAAGATTAAAAAGTCAAACTAGATCATTCTTTTTTATACGGAAGGAATTTTATATTTTATAGTGATAATATAATACTTGTGAGATAAAAAAAATGTTAACTGCGTGAGACATGTGAGAACTTATTTTTGTATCACTAATTGTTTATAACATGTTTGGTCATTTATTTGGAAGTTAAAAGTGTATTTTTCCCTTTCAAAAAAGAAAATTGAGTTTTGACAAAAAAAAATTAGGAATAAACTAAAATGTTAGGACTCAAGCATAAAGTACTGTTCTAATATTAATAAAAATGTTTGTCAAATTAATTAGCAAAACATAAAAAAACTACTCTTAATTATTATTAGAGGAGAGAGAGTTGCTCGGATGGTAAATATTCTTTACTTTCATTATGAGGATTGTAAGTTACAAAAGGAGCGAAAGGAGAGGGAAAAACGAAAAAAAAACTCTTAATTTTTTTTTAAACACTTTGCAGTAAAGAGAATTTAGAAGTTTTGACAAAAAAAAAAGAGTTTGATTAGGTTAATTATAAAGGAATTGTAATATATAACTTATTTAATAGATAAAATAATTTTATAAAAATAAAATATAATTATAATAAAAAATTGAATTATGCTCAAATTGTTATTTAGGGATAATTTATTGTAACTGCATGCATTTTTATTTTCAAATGTCCTCATTGTGATGTTAACATATACACCACCTATTTTATCTTATGTTTGGTAATAATAAAATATAAATTTTCGTATAACTTTTTTTTTTTAAAAATAAATAATTAATTATTATATGCTTCTAAAATGATAGTGGTAAGAAAAAAATACAATTTATTTATTTTTCTTTTCCTTGTGACGTTTGTGGTATCAATTAAAAAATTAAAACCATGAAGATAAAAAAGACTATTGGCGGCTAAAATATAATATGGTTAAAGATAATTAATGTAACAAGATATTATAATAAATTACTTTTATAAAATAGAAAACAAAATTTGAATATTTCTTACCCGCCATTTGTTTTTTAATTATTTGAATATAATAATTATATTTACATTTTCAGCCCCCCAAATGTGACCGTTATACATACAAACTCTCTTCCCTTCTTCTTTACCATTCTCACACAAAATTTGTGACCGTTTTCTTCATCATCTAAAACAGAACAGAGGGTTCTCTGGTGATTTTTGACAGAGAAAACGTTTTCTTCTTCGGCTGTGGCATCAAGCGACCGTTTCAGTGGTGGAATCTTTGTTGCGGTTCGAAAAAACGTAACCCTTTTCTCCTTTGTTGCTTCATTTTTTTGCCAATTAATTCTCTGTTTCTGGTTTTTTAGTTTTCCATGTATTTTGATTTACCGATGTTCATTGCATAGCTGATCTGTCTTACTTTGATTCCCTTGTTTAAGCATATAAATGGAGTCTTTGGCTTCAGAATCCTTTACAGATTAAAGTATGATCTTGGTACTATGGTTTTTGCCTCAAACATCGCTTACATTTCTTTAAGTTTTAGTGTTGCTGGTGGACCTGCTAGTGTAGGATCTGGTCAATCTCCAACTGGAACCTTATGATATGATGGTAATAAGGGTGCTTATGGATTTTGAATATTCAAACCAGTTTTGGGTATTATTATCCACTATTAGTATAGATTAATTTTGAGTATAGTTTAGTGTTGCATTCAATGACTTGTTGTTTCTTTGATTTGATTTTCAGTCTTAGTTCACTGTTTGTCTAAGTATCTCTTGAATCTGTGATGTAGTTTGGTTTACTCGTCTGTGGATCTTTATCGCATATGCTTATCAGTCTTACTTGGTTTAAGTGCTTTAATCACTGTTTGAGTCCCTTGTTTAACAATATAATAATGGATTGAGAATCCTTTACAGATAGAATTATGTTCTTTCAACCAGGATTATTGCTTCAAACATATTGCTCCTTTGTTGCCATTTCTTTATGATTTAGTGTTAGTATAGATTTATGTTTAAAATTTGTACCCTAAAGGGCTAGAAAGGATATTCATCGAGTCAGCTCACCTTGTTCGAGTGAAAGCAGAGCAAGTATGCAAAGAAATGGAGTTGATGGGTTGTATATGTCCAATATACAGGGGAAGTAGATTGTAAACTTTCCCTTGGGGGTGCTGCAAATGTTGCTGCTTCTAGTGTAGGATCTGGTCAATATCCAACTGGAACCGTAGGATATAAGATCAAGGTTATCGTTGTAGGGGTTATTCTAGTAATGAGGGTGCTTATGGAAATTAATCAGGTTATGGTGTTGTTGGACGTGCCAGTGGTGTTCCTAGTGGTAGCATCAGTTGGAGACATGCAATCAGGTGCTAGGGGTTACATGAACAGTGGCTATTTGATGCTAGTGAAAACTCTAGCTAGGGGAATTCAGCATGGAGATCTGATAACTCACAAAGTTCTGGTAATTATGGTGCCCCACCAAATGGAGCTCATGGTGGCCAAGTTGGCTATGCTGGTGGATATGGAGGTGCCCCCAGTCCATAAACAAGCTCAACAGCAGTGAATGAGATGCTTCGTGTTGTCTTGCGTTTCACCTGATTAAGACTAGTTGGATTGCTTGAATACCTAGTAGTTTGCATAATTTATTTCTAGTTTATTGGTATCGTCGCTAGTATTACGTATTTCATGTTATTGTTGTTAAGTGCAGTCTTAATCTCGGTTGCTTATGATTATGTTTGTTAGTTAATGTGGTTCTAGTCCAGATATATTTTGGCTAATTTACTTTTTAATTGAGCCATCAGTTAGGGAATTATTATTTGAAGTGGATTTTAATCTGTCTTCTGAAGCAGGTGGATGGTTTGGTGCAGTTATTTTAATTGTCACATAAAAAGAAAATGTTAAATAAGAAGAATATATCACTTTCTCTTTTTCTTTGCATAGTTGGACCATTGCTTTTCTTTACTTGAAATGACATTTTCTATTGATCAATATTTTCGGTCGATAACCTAATTATATTGATAAAAATTAAAGTTTTTGTCAAGTGTCATATTTTTCAATCAGCTTTTTTAAAAAAAATTTTTTCTCAAACTAATTTATGTTTAAAATGTTTCAGGTGGGCACGTCGCCATGCGGGAGGTAAGGGGGAAGATGGTATGGGTGAGTGGAGAGGGGTCATTTGGGGAAGGGGGGGTAGGTAGGGCAAGTAGGTCAGGGGAAGGGTAGGTAGGGGAGGGTAGTGGGGTAGGGGTAGGAGGGGTGGGGTCCATCGGGGCGCGGAGCCTCGAGGGCCGGGGGGAAGGGAGGGGGGAAGGTAAGGGTAGGGTAGGGTGGGGTAGGGTAGGGTAAGGGAGTAGGGTAGGAGGGGAAGGGGTTGGAGAGGTGCGGGATGGGGGTAGGGGGGAGGGGTGGGGGTCGGGGGACCTCAAGGCGCGGAGCCTCGAGGACCGGGGGGTAGGGGTAGGGGGGGTCCTCGGGGCGCAGAGCCTCAAGGGCCGGGGGTAGGGGTAGGAGGGGGATGGGTCCTCAGGGCGCGAGCCTCGAGGGCCTGGGTAGGGGTAGGGGTAAGGGTGGTCCTCGGGGCACGGAGCCTCGAGGGGGGGGGGGGGTAGGGGTAGGGGTAGGGGTGGTCCTCGGGGCGCGGAGCCTCGAGGGCCGCGGGGTAGGGGTAGGAGGGGGGGGGGTCCTTGGGGCGCGGAGCCTCGAGGGCCGGGGGGGTAGTGGGTTGAAGGGGGGGTGGTCCTCGGGGCACGGAGCCTCGAGGGCCGGGGGTAGGGAGGAGGGGGGTGTCCTCGGGGCGCGGAGCCTCGAGGGCTGGGGGGGTAGGGGTAGGAGGGAGGGGGGGGTCCTCGGGGCGCGGAGCCTCGAGGGCTGGGGTAGGAGGGGGGGTCATCGGGGCGCGGAGCCTCGAGGGCCGGGGGGTGGGGTAGGGGGAGGGTCCCCGGGGCGCGGAGCGTCGAGGGCGGGGGGGGGTAGGGTAGGAGGGGGGGTAGGGGTGGTCCTCGGGGCGCGGAGCCTCGAGGCGCCGGGGGTGGGGGGTAGGGGTAGGAGGGAGGGGGGGTCCTCGGGGCGCGGAGCCTCGAGGGTCGGGGTAGGAGGGGGGGTCATCGGGGGCATAGCCTCGAGGGCCGGGGGGTATGGGGGAAGGTCCCCGGGGCGGGGAGCGTCGAGGGCCGGGGGGGAGGGTAGGGGGGGTAGGGGTAGGGGTGGGGTGGTGGTAGGGGTGGTCCTCGGGGCGCGGAGCCTCGAGGGCCGCGGGTTAGGGGTAGGAGGGGGGGATCCTTGAGGCGCGGAGCCTCGAGGGCCGGGGGGTAGGGGAAGGAGGGAGGGGGGGTCCTCGGGGCGCGGAGCCTCGAGGGCCGGGGGGTAGGGGTGGTAGGGGGAGGGGGGGTCCTCGGGGCGCGGAGCCTCGAGGGCCGGGGTAGGAGGGGGGGTCCTGGGCGCGGAGCCTCGAGGGCCGGGGTAGGAGGGGGGGGGGGGGTCATCGGGGCGCATAGCCTCGAGGGCCGGGGTAGGAGGGGGGGTCGGGGTATCGGGGAGAGCGCGAGGGAGCGGGCCGGGGGGTATGGGGGAAGGTCCCCGGGCGGGGAGCGTCGAGGGCCGGGGGGTCGGTAGGGGGGTAGGGTAGGGGGGGTTAGGGGGGGGGGTAGGGGTAGGGGGGGTAGGGTAGGGGGGTAGGGGTGGTCCTCGGGGCGCGGAGCCTCGAGGGCCGCGGGTTAGGGGTAGGAGGGGGGGGGGGGGGGGGATCCTTGAGGGCGGGCCTCGAGGGCCGGGGGGTAGGGGAAGGAGGGAGGGGGGGTCCTCGGGGCGCGGAGCCTCGAGGGCCGGGGGGGGGGGTATGTAGGGGGTAGGAGGGAGGGGGGGTCCTCGGGGCGCGGAGCCTCGAGGGCCGGGGTAGGAGGGGGGTCCTCGGGGCGCGGAGCCTCGAGGGCGGGGGGGTAGGAGGGGTCCTCGGGGCGCGGAGCCTCGAGGGCCGGGGGTAGGTGGGGGGGTAGGAGGGGGGGGGGGTGGTTGGGGGAGGAGGGGTGGTAGGAGGGGTAGGAGGGGGTAGGAGGGGTCCTCGGGCGCGGGCCTCGAGGGCCGGGGGGTGGGGTGGGGGGGTAGGAGGGGGTCCTGGGGCGCGGGCCTCGAGGGCCGGGGGGGGTAGGAGGGGTCCTCGGGGCGAGGAGCCTCGAGGGCCGGGGTGTAGGGGTAGGAGGGGGGGAGGGGGGTCCTCGGGGCCGGAGCCTCGAGGGATGGGGGGGTAGGGGTAGGAGGGGGGATGGGGGTCCTCGGGGGGGGGCGCGAGAGCCTCGGGCGCGGAGCCTCGAGGCTCGAGGCTCCGCGCCTCGAGGGCGGGGGGGGGAGGGGGGGGGGGTGGGAGGGGGGGTCTCGGGCACGGAGCCTCGAGGGCCGGGGGTAGGGGTAGGAGGGGGGAAGGGGGTTTCGGGGGTCGGGGTTTCCTGGGCGCGGAGGGAGCCTCGAGGGCCGGGGGTGTGGTGGGGGGGGGTGGGGGGGGTGGTAGGGGTGGTGGTGGTAGGAGGGGGTTTCCTCGGGCGCGGAGCCTCGAGGGCCGGGGGGTAGGGGGTTTGGGGGGGGGGGGGGTAGGGGTAGGAGCGGGGGGGTCTCGGGGCGCGGAGCCTCGAGGGCCGGGGGTAGGGGTGGGGAGGGGGGGTCCTCGGGGCGCGGAGCCTCGAGGGCCGGGGTAGGGGTAGGAGGGGGGTCCTCGGGGCACGGAGCCTCGAGGGTCGGGGGGGTAGGTAGGAGGAGGGGAGGGGGGGGTCTCGGGGCGGGGAGCCTCGAGCGCGGGGTTGGGGTAGGCGGGGGTAGGGGTAGTAGGGGGGGTCCTCGGGGCGCAGAGCCTCGAGGGCGGAGGGTAGGGGTAGTAGGGGGGGTCCTCGGGGCACGGAGCCTCGAGGTAGGAGGGGGAGAGGGGTTCCTCGGGCGCGGAGCCTCGAGGGCCGGGGGGTAGGGGTAGGAGGGGGGGGGGGTTCCTCGGGCGCGGAGCCTCGAGGGCCGGGGGGTAGGGGTAGTTAGGGGGGGTGGGGGTTTCCTCGGGCGCGGAGCCTCGGTGGGCTGCCGGGGCGAGGGGGGAGTTGGGGTAGGAGGGGGGGTCCTCGGGGCACGGAGCCTCGAGGGCCGGGGGTAGGGGTAGGAGGGGGGGGTTTCTCGGGGCGCGGAGCCTCGAGGGCCGGGGGGTAGGGGTAGGAGGGGGGGGGTCCTCGGGGCGCGGAGCCTCGATGGCCGGGGGTAGGGGTAGGAGGGGGGGTCCTCGGGGCGCGGAGCCTCGAGGGCCCGTGGGGGTAGGGGTAATAGGGGGGATCCTCGGGGCACGGAGCCTCGAGGGCCGGGGGTAGGGGTAATAGGGGGGGATCCTCGGGGCGCGGAGCCTCGAGGACCGGGGGTAGGGGTAATAGGGGGGGATCCTCGGGGCGCGGAGCCTCGAGGACCGGGGGTAGGGGTAATAGGGGAGGGATCCTCGGGGCGCGGAGCCTCGAGGGCCGGGGCTAAGCCCCTCGGGGCGCGGAGCCTCGAGGGCCAGGGGTAGGTGTAGGAGGGGGGAGGGGTGGCCCTCGGGGCGCGGAGCCTCGAGGGCCAGGGGTTAGGGGTAGGAGGGTAGGGGTGTACTCGGGGCGCGCGCGGGTAGGGGGGTAGGAGGGTGGGGGTCGATCGGACATCTGAAGCTGTTTTATGCCAGTTTGAAATTTAAATTTTCACAACTTACATTTATTAAAAAAAAACGCATAAGCCTCGAGCAATTTGTCGAAGAAAAAAACTACGTATTCGAATAAATTGTAAAAATTAATGCATCGAGTGTCGGCCCACATGACAATATATTGTCGGCCCACATGACAATATATATCATAAGTAGAGTTCAGAAGAACGATAAATTATGGATGAACCCGACCTGATAGTGATACTTACTAAAGTGAATTCACTTCTATTGCATAAATTGTGAAGACATATTATAAAACGTAAATGTTAGGTTGTGGAGTCTGATTAATATTTGATGTATTGTTTATTCTCTGTAGTCAAATATACTCTGAATTATTAATATATACCCCACCGCCATAGAAGTTTAGCCACGGGGTGTTACCACAAAATATTAGTTTCTTTCTTTCTCTCTCTAGATCTCTCATCTCTCTCTCTCTCTCTCTCTCTAAAGTTCTTGTGTTCTTCAATTATCAAGTGTGTGTGAATTCGATTCCAACAGTAAATTCCTTGAAAAAAATGCTATTAGTAATTTCAATGATTTATCTTTACTATTCCAATAAGCCAGCTTCCAAGACATACATATTGTACAATTTTGGGTCCATGTGCAGGAAAAAAAATGATATATGCCAAGGGAATAAGAAATTGGCGTTTTCATTGTTTTGTATGCTGGAAAAAATTGACTTAAAAGCTCTTCCATATGTTATTATTGAAGAAGATAAAAAACCTAAATGATAACTGAATATTATTATCGTCTCCGTTTTTATTTTTGTGACATGATTGAAACTTCAAGAGTCAACCAATCTTATCTTCAAGTTGAATTTCTTATATGTCTTGGAAATAATTTAACAAGTTAATTATTCAGATTTGTAGTATTCATATGTACTTTTTATGTAGTTTCAAATATCAAACATTTTATTTCACAAAATCTAAATGCTACTATGTACGAAATTACAGTCGAAGTTTTGAATCTTGAAATTTCAAAAATGCCACACAATTATAAATTTGCGCGGACATAAAGAGCATAGAAATCATAAACTAAATTATATATTTATTCAGTACTACATCTCAATGTTTTTGATACAATACGAAGGCAAAAGAACAAGTATTTGCATATATAACAATAAAACGAAATACAAGTGACATAGCCCAATATAATAACCTTAGCTAGCTAGCCAAGATTTTATATTGAAAAGAGGAGTAAAAGCTCATGAGGAGGGATAGAAAAGAGACGAGAATTGTAACAACTTTGTCACTTTGAGGGTAACATGAGAAGACCTCGGACTTGCAAGGTCAAGAAAACTCGAACCATCCCTCTAAAGTTAGAAAAGATAAGAAGGGAATGTAAGAAGAATAAGCTCAGGAGGGATAACGCCGCTTCATATTTCAAGATAAGTACCTCATTTTATCATTATCATCATCATAACCTTGAGAGGGATGATGAAAAACCAATATAAGCACCATGTTTTAATTTTCTTCACAAGAGAAATATTATATGAAAGTGTATAATATATGTGGTTATTATTTATAGATAAAAAGAGTAAGGCAATTGGTTTTGAAAAAAGACGTAAGAAAAGGGTGATAAATTGGTATAATTGGGCGTTCAATTAAATGAGGATTCGATATGTCATTTTCAGTGTAAGAAGGGACAGATGGTAAAAAACAAGAGTTTGTTTTCTTGGTTCGATCAATACATAACTATCATACTCATGCTCTTTGTCCCATGTCTTGGCAATTCTTTAAAAAAAAACCACTCAAAAAGAGAAAAATTTACACACTTTCCCCTTTTGAAAAAAACTCCATACCTAATGTTCATATCAATCAATAATATACATGTCATGTTTTTACTAATGAAAATGTTTTCTAGAAAAATAAGTAGGTTTTTTTTTTTGTGTTCAACAAGTAAAAATAGATAATATTAGATTAAAAATATTTATATATAATTTAGAAAAATATTATGAGATGTGGAGTTGAGGGTTGGGCGTGGTGTGGTTGGATGGGGACTATTGAAGTGAAGGTAAATGTGTTGGAGGGTGGGAGGCCACAATTAATATGAAATATCATTTGTGAAACTTTTTTTTCTTAAGTCATTTTCTTTATTTATAAGGAATTAACTTATCTCCCTAGAAAAATTCAAAAAATTTGACCAGCCAAATCTAAAAAAATTGAAAATATATTTGGGGAGAACTCTATAGTAAACACCTTTAATCATAGTTACTTAAAAATATATTTTTACTTCGATTTAATCTCTAACCACAGTAAGCTAATATAGCCTGGTACAAACATGAGATAAATAAGTTTTTTTCTACTTAGAGTTTGGTAGGACGAAAAATGTTTTCCCTAGAAAATAAGTGTTTTTCTTACTCGGTCATCTAAAAAAAAAAAGAAATAATGATTTTTTTATGCTTGATTTATAAAAAGAAAATATCATCCCAAGAATGTCGAGAGTTGGATTGCGAGCCGGGGTCATAAGTCTCCTCCCAAATTAGAGTCAAGGAGTTGAGGTCATAAGCTAGGTCGGGAATCGAGATCATAAGTTGGGTCGAGGTTTAGGAGTTGAGAGTCGAGTCCTAAATCGATATCAAGAGTCAGGTCCTAGGTCAAGGTTGTGATTCATGTCCCAAGTTAGGGTCGGAAATCAGGGTCAGAGTCGAGTGTCCATTTGTGAGTCGGGTAGTTAGGTTCTGGTCAGGAGTAGGGAGTTGGACCCTCGATCAGAAACCCAACTTTCGACTCCGGATCTCGATCTGACTCTTGACCCCAACTTAGTACCTAACTCCCCATCTCGACCACAATTAAAGACTCGACTCTCTACCCTGATCCAAAATCCAACTCTCATCTCCTGACCTAATTTGGATCCGGACTCCTGACCCGACCCAACGTGAAATGTGAATTTGAATTCGATTTGGGAGATGATACTGGGCCTATTAACCCATCTCCCAGTTCCGAACTTGGGAGTTCATTATTTTTCCGCTTGAGAATTTAAATTATGTTATATGTAGGAGATTATTCTAATAATCGTCATCGATTATAATTTAATGCACAATTTATTTAAACTAATATATTTTATACTAAAAATAATAGGGCCACCAATCACCCTTTAGAAGCTAGACAAAATTTGTAAATGTTTAGTATTTTCATCATTACCCTTCTTTCATATATTCTACTAATTAAGGTGCATGTAGCTATATTATATTTTTCCTGGAGGGTGGGGAACAAACGTACATACTCACTTTATCATAATTCTAATCATAAAGATTTCATAATTGAACAACACTATTATAAAAGGTGTAGCAAACATAATGCACTTTGTTTTGGTTTCTCCTTCTTTTTTTATCACATATTTTTGCACAAAATTATTAACTATAAGTCCTGTTTTACTGCATGATGTATCTCGAATAAAATTGATTCATTTTAATTTAATAATTGGGTAGAACTTTATGATTTAAACCAGATATATCTAGTTCGACAACATCATTCGACATCGTTTTATTTGAAGAAATTTTTATATATTAGAATTTGTGTTTGGTACGAAGGAAACTATTTTTAAAAATATTTTTTCAAGAAAATATGTAGCAATTTTTTTTTTTTAAATGGGGCAAAGATGTAAAAAAACAGAGAGCTGGGAAATGGTTGACCATTTAAATAAATATGGACAGAAAAGTACAGAAAGGGAGAAAGTGAAAGAACATAAAACAATTCCCTAAAATCACAGTACTGATTGTCTTCAGCTGTTGACTATTCCTTTTCTAATTATTCTTTTGCTCTGTTACCTTTATAGTTTTTCCGTCTCAATTTTATATGATATTGTTTAGCGTGAAAATGCTGAGCAAGGCGGTATACAATAAGTTTTTGTGGTCGAGTCACTTCCCAAACTCTGCACATAACGAAAACTTTAGGGGTCGTTTGGTACAAAAATGAATAATGTAGGGATTAGCAATACAGGATTATTTTTATCAAGTGTTTGGTTCATTGTTTCTTATCTAATTTTGTGTGTGGTTTAATTTATACCCAAGAGTTATTATGAGATTTTGTATTTCATGTAATTGAGTCAAAGTAGATAATTAATGGAGAATATTATTTTTTAATAACATTTTTAACTAGTTAGGAGAATAAAATTTTTATTGTCATGTTCACTATTTTCTCACTTAAATTATTTGAGGGTAAATAATTGTCATCTTAATAAATTAGAGTTAATAACTCAAAAGGTCACACAACTATAATGATTACAGAGAAAATTTATTGAATTTTGTTTTGTATCAATAAATTTTAAAAAACTCTTTATCATAAAATAAAATAAAAATATAAAATAAATATAGAAAAATAAATTAAATTATTTTTATACTCGAGATGTGTGTATATATATATATACACACACTCTTGTTTTAGACTACTTGTATAATGTTTAATGAACTTTCATTAAGAGACAATATTTTACTTATGAATTGTTCTTAAATTCATACATCAACATTAACATATTAGTCGGATTATAATATTTTATATTAATAATAAATAGATTAAGTAATTCATATTTTAGAAACAAAAAATTATATCTAATAATAAAAGTTGTAAGCTAATTTATTTAAATAACTTTATTAGTATAAACATAAAATATAAAATATAAAATCAAAAAAATAAATTAAATATTAAAAGGATTTGAGGGGTATTTTTGTCTTTACCTAGAATAGTCCATGGTATTAGAGCTAATACCTCCAAATGGAAGGTATTAGCAATACATCACATAATACCATGTAGGATGTATTAACTAATCCATGGATTAGTTATACATAGACTCACATTCCTACCAAACACAGTATTAATTATATCACATCTAATACATGAATTATTTCTTTTAATACATCGTATCAAACGTCCCCTTAGTGTATCAGACTATTTTCTAAAGTATATATTTCTTAAATTGATATGAGAAAGTATTAAATATAAAAATATGACATTCCTTAAAAATCAAGTTTAAAAAGTGTATTACATAAATATGTGCAAATATTTCATTAGCTAGTAGCATTTTCTGCTTCTGCAGAGTCTATTTTACTGTGAACTGTAGCGCCTTAATTCTCCTTGTTTTTATTATTTTATCGTATAATAGCAGTGTATGTTTTGCACTCTGAGAAATTGAAGGCACTGTCATTGTGTTGTCATTCTCAAATGGTCCTTCCATTTAATGGCTTTTTGGACTCTAATCCCCACCACACACAGACACACAGTATGGGGTTGGGGGGGGGGGGGGTTACATTTTGGAGTTCGGAGTTAAAAAAAAAAAGACACAATACATATATTGGATCCTAAATTTGATTTTCAAATTTTAACTTTGACCTTCAACTTTCATAATGTACAAACAGACACTCTAACTATTCAACTTTTAAATAAATAAGCACATTAGTCCTAAATGATATAATACACATAGGATACCACGTAGGACAAAAAATGACATGTAGGATGACATGTAGGACATGTGTGTCTATTTTTTCAACTTTATACAAGTTTAAGTGTTTATTTGTGCACATCCAAAGTTGAAGGACATAAATATAATTTGAAGTCAAATTAAAGGACACATTTATGTACTATGTCCCTTAAAAAAACAATAAAATTGAGTAAAATTTCTGAAAGGGCAACACAAATGAAATATAAATAAAAAAGACAATATTTGAATGGAAAAGCAATCGACTTTAAATTCTATACACAAGGCTCATGTTTGAGCGAGTTTTGTACAGACATGAATCTCTTTAAAATGAAAATATAATATTTTTCTTCATTATTTATTCAATTATATTGTTGTTACGTTTTTATGTTGTTATTTTTTCTATTTTCATTATTTGTATACATGTAGATAAAAATGTAAGTGATGTGATTAAGTTTAATAATTTTTTATATATTATTTGATGATATTGAGGATAAAACACAAGGATATGTAAAGAACATGTTGATTTCAAGGCTACTGCTCGTGAAAAATGTTTACGTTAAGGTAACTCAATTTCAAGATCAGTGTTATGAAAGAATAAGTAACCAATACTTCATGAAAAAAAAAAGACAACTCACTCGTTCTATCGATGTGAGAACTTCTTACACTTTTCAACAATTAAAATACTAAAATTCTCCACAAACCTTATATAGAAACTATTATGTATAAAATATGTATATTATGTGTGTATATTAGTATGTAAGAAATATTTACATATTTATCTTATATTATGTTAACAAGCTGCTATACAATGTAGAAATCTCCTTTCCTTTTTGTGATATCTATTCGATTTCTAGAGAGTAGAGGCCATGCATTTTTTTTTGGGGTGGGGGTCTATTTACCTTAAAAGATTAAAGTTAATTCTTTTTTACAATTTTTTGGGGGGAATAGATAGAAAGAATTTTATTTTTGTTAAGCTTTTGTCCAACATAGTAGCGGAGAAAATAGATAAGTTTCTAGATAGCAATTTAGGAATGAAAATAAAACTTCTAACACAATGTATATTCCCTTTCAATCGACTCTATCTGATACAAATTTAAATTATAATCTGACATAAATATCAAATTTAAATAATTTTTAATAAAAATTTTTTACATGATATAACAAAGACGTGTTATATATTTACCATAGTATCTACACTTTAAAACATACATTTTATACATTCTTTTGTATCTTTATAAACAATGAGATGTATTCGTTTATCAACATGTATCAGTTTTTATGTATTCGACTCTATTCGTTGATACACTATACATCAATCTATATTTGTTTATGGAACATGTATCAGACTTTATTCATTGATACAACATATACAGCATGTATGTATGAGACTACATTTGTTGATATAACATGTATATATCAATTTGTATCAACTTGTATTTGTTGATACAACATGTATTAGAATGTATTCATTCTCTTTCTAGAATCTAGCATATGTGTTTTCTCTCTCTTAAATTTCGCTCGCTTCTTTTCGAATAATCTCTTGTACTTTTAATTTCTTTTTTGTCTTTTTGTATCTTTATATACAATATTTGGATTGTCTTGGTTCATATAGTTGAAATGTACATGTTTACAAGCGATACAAGATAAAATGAATATAAGTAACATAAAAATGAATGAATACAAGTGATTAAGTTATAGAGCTGCTGAATACGATCCCTTGTATCCTTTTTGTTGTTTGTATCTTTGTATACATAGAGACGTATTAGTCTATACAACATGTTATCGCCTAAATGCACGTATGAATATGATAAATGCGTTTCATTTGACAACTTAAGATATATCGTAAATTTACAAATACAACAAACATAATCAACCTAACACCTCAAAAAATATAGAAATATACACAGAAAGAGAAAGATAGAGATGAAATCAAAAAAGAATACAACCTAAATGCACATATAAATACAACTAATATAGTAATTTGGCACCTCAAAAAACAGAGAAATATATAGAGAGATAAAAATGTAAAATAAAGAAGTTTAGTTGCTTCACCTTGTGCCAACTATACAATTGTGAGAAATATTATATTCACACAAGGTATCATTATTAACGATTACTATATAATTATGAGAAAATATTATATTAACATAGCTTAGAGTTATTACTACTTTTTAAAAAGTTTATACTTGTTATTAGTGACGATTGTTCATGAATAACAATCAAATTAAACTGCAATCCGAACCAAATCGATTAAAAAAATCGATATTGGTTTAGTTTAGTTGGGTTTGATTTTTAAATTTTTAATATCGATACTATTTGGTTTGGTTTAACTATAAAACAACAGCAAAAATAACCAAACCTAACTGATAAATTAGATACATAAATTTTATAATTATTTATATATTATTCATAAATAAACTAAAAATATTTTGTTAAATTTTAATGAACATAAATCTTTAACTTTACCATTTTCACAATCCCAACACTCTAGCCTACGTATAACAATCTCAAATCCAAGTCTATCAAAATTTATTTTAATCTTTACCTAATGTAATTCACATAAAACAATCACACTTTCTCTTAAAAGAGGAACTTTGTTCGTGTAATGATAACTCTAATATTGTTTAATTGATTGACTGAAGTGACTTTAACTTTTCTGTAGATTGTTCATATACTTGGTTTTGTGGCTATCAAGATACGTAAGTCCTAAAAAATTATTAGTTTTAAACCGAATAAACCAGAAAGACTGTACCAAACAGAACCAAACCGATGGTTATTTTTCCCGTTTGATTTGATTTGGTTTTTAGAAATTTAAAATTTGATTTTAATTTTAATCAATAATCTATCGATCCAAATCGAATTACGAACATTCTTAATCTGTGCTATGCACGGAACCCAATAATATTAATATTTTTAACAATTGGTTATACATTTAAGATATGTAGAATAATAATAATATTTGAATGTACTAAGTATTATTTTAAAAGTGAGATAGAAAATAAGCTATAAGTTTGTTTTTTAAATTTGAACCAAATCTTCTAACTAATTTTTAACGACGAAACATTGATTTTCAAGATTTTTTTGTCTTTTCTCAGTCGACAAAAAACACGCAATTGTATACCTAAATTTTCGTTGTCCTTTGTTTAAACAACCCGTTTGCCTTATTAATTACTTATTCACAAATCATTAAATCTAAAATTATATATTAATTAATATAAATATTGTGATAAAATATTTATATTAATCATTAATTTAAAAAGTGTACAAAATTTAAAGAGGACAAAAAGAATGAGTAAATAATATAGATGGCGGAAGAAAATATATTGTTAATCTCATTTAGAAATTATTAAGAAAATTATTTACTTACTATAATACAAGTAAGTGGGAACAAGCTAGCTACTAATATATATTATCTAGGGTGTACAAGATTAAATTGAATCGCAAATCAAGTTAATTTGGAAAAAAATCCTACTAATGATTTGATTTAATTTGGTTTGGTATTGAAAAAAACTCGATTATATTTGGGTTGATTTAGTTTTAACTAAAAAAAATCAACCCGAGACCAAATCAACTCGATATTATATATGTTATTTTAAAATTGATTTTATACATAAAAATATTTATTTTGATATGATTTTGAAATATTTATTATACTATTTCATAGTTTTATCTTTTAATATATTATCTCAAGTTTAAAACTTAAAACTCTAAATGGTCCAATAAAAATTATATAAAAATTATAGTTCATAAATGTTGATAATTATAATAAAACTTAAATCAAAATCAAATTAATACTAATGCAAAAAAAATAATCAATTCAACAGTAAAAATGACAATAATGTTGAATATTTATTTTTTTAGTTTTACATTGGTTTAGATAATTAAATTACATAATCTAATTTTAATTTTCCTTAAATATTTAGTAATGTAACTAATATTTATTAAACTTTTTGACAAAGAAATACTTATTAAACTTAAAAGTACTAAATCATGTTAAAATAAGTATTAGTGAACTTATTTTAACATGATTTAGTACTTTTAAATTATGATCACTTTCATTATGACTTTATAGTATTTATGTTATTTGATGATTTCATTATTATTTTTAATTGAGTATTTTTGTGTTATCAATACTCATATCATATTTTGTGTTTTTTTTTAAAGAATTACCTTAGATAATTGTATTTTGGTTGGACTAAAGAAATATTTGAAGCACAAGTTAACTATATGTTTGTATGCAAACTTTACCGAAAAATCCAAAAATCCAAAAAAAATCGAGGTTTATTAATTTGTTTGATTTATAAATTAAAAAATTCGACACAATAGTTTGGTTTATTTGAAAAAGGCGAACCATCTTGAAGTTGAAAAACCCGAAAAAATTCAAATTTTATTACTTTGTTTTGGTTTAAAAATTTAATATTTTTTATACAAATGATTTGGTTTGATATTTGAAAAATCTGAACCAACCCGATCATGTACACCCTAATACTATCTCTCCCTTTATCTCTAATTACTTGTCCACTTTTGAATTGACACACCTAATAAAAAAATTATTAACATTGTGAGTTTATAATTTTATCCCTATTAATTATGAATGGAATGAATTAAAACGTAAAATTTTCAGAAAATTCTATCTTTTTAAATACAAATAATTGAGGATATAATAATAAAAAAAATATTTTCTTGATTTGTCAAAATGAAATAAAAAAACCAAATAATTAAGAACGAATAGAGTAAATAGAAACAAATAAATGAAAAAATAATTAAATAATTAAATAATTAAGAACGAAGATAATAAATAGAAAAAAAAAACTAATCAAATAATTAAGAACGAAGAGAGCTAAGTAGAAACAAATAAACAGTTGATGGACAAGTAAGCGGTACAAATAAATATGTTGACGATCAATTGCCCGCTTATTTACACATATATTCGTAGTGAATTTTTTAAATATAAACAAAATTTAACCATGATAATGAGAAAACAAATCATTTAATTGTTTAATATAATGTTTTTTATTTAGATATATATATGTATTCAATGCACATGTAATGATTAATCTCAAATTTTAACACTAAACTCGAAAGACTTTGCATAAACACACATGGGGACATCAAGGATCATGTCTTGCAAGTTATGGCAATGGATGAATGAATATATGAAGATTATAAATGAATTTTAGTAGGGGTCATTTTCATAATTCCATCGCTAATTATTATTATTATTAGTATTATTATTGCAAAGTGACGTGCTTAATTTTCATCTACATCTTTTCTCCGCAAAATAAAAGATTGAACCGTCGAAGTAGAATTAAGACGTATAAATACGAATGACGAAAAATCGAAATAATTTTTTCGTGAACCAAATAATTTAGTTTCATCCAAACTATATTCTAAATAAAGAAATTCAACTTAGGAATTTTTGGTTGTTTTCGTATCAAAGATCCATTTGATTTTGTGTAATTTTATTTTGAGATGCCGTATAATTATCATTTTAATCTATTTTCATGTATGTAGACATCGTGTTTAGTAGATCTAAGTATAGATACTTGAAGCAAAATAGCCTAAGTTTAATTTCTTCTCTTTTTCTTAAATCAGGTTAGCACTAATTATGCTGCTTCACGTAATTATATTCATTTAATTCAGTAGGGTTCCAAAGCACACGAGGGAAATGTTTGAAATAGTATTTCAAGATTCATTGCACCGCCAAAGCATTTGACCATATAAACATTCCATTCGAATTGAAACATGCAAATCACATTAGATGCATACTAGATACAAGTATCTAGTGTGGTTCGATGTAACTAGGATACCATATATATTAGGAGAGTGGCCGCGAGGAAGGCGAGCGAGATTTATTATATAGCTCAGATATATGCAAATTCATTTGGATACAATGTATCTAGAACAAATTACACCTAATATTAACCTCATGTATCCCAAGTATCATATACCTGAATATATCTAGAAGCACCAAAATCTGATAAGATACATAACATTGCAAATTAAAATGTATCCAAGTAATTAACTCATAAATTAGTGAAATTTACGTAAGTTCCCTTCATATCAAGATATAAGGTACTCTCAAATTAAAAGTCACTTTAGCGCAAAATAATAGTCTTAAAATAATTGTTATTTTAGAAATTTAAGATAAAATTTAAAAATTATTTTGAATGATAACCTTAATTAATATCAAAGAAGAATGCAAACTATTTTAATAAATGATTTATGTTTATCAAATAAAAGAATAACATATTAAATTATATATTGTATTTATTTATACTTTCTGAATCAGCATATAAATACAATTAAACTAGAACGATATTTAAAATTAAAATTGGATATAAGAAGTGATTATATGAATGAAAACTACAAATTGAACAAGATTAAGGTGCTTTATTTCCATCACAATAATGAAGTTACTCAAGATCAAGGGCCAATTTGTGAGAGAAAAGAAATGAGTAGTTTTTTCATAGACAAACACCAAAATATGTTTTCATTAAAAGGGGAAAAAACATTTTTTTTTTAAAAAATACTTTTTCTATATTAATTAATTTGAAACTATATTTTGTTTTTAGAGAATATTGAATAGTGAAAAGAAGTTACTTTGAAAAAATTATCCAATGTGCCAAACACGAAGAAGGGTGAATTTGCTTTACTAAAGAGAAAATACATTAAAAAAAAACTTTCATATTGTTTAATAAGTTTATTTTAACGCTTTAATTTTATGAATAATTTTTTCCCCTCCTAATTTTGTTTCAATGTTGTCTAACAAAATCAAATTGTCTACAAATACTTCCATAAAAGTAAAGGAAAGAAAATTGAGGTAAAAAACATATGATTAATATTTTTTGTGGTGGTCAATAGAGCATGTTATGACTTTATAACATTAGAATATTCTAGTGACCTCCTTATTGGCCAATTTTCCAAAAATAAAATAAAAAATTCCATACTGTCCCTTGACTAGTTGCAACATCTTTATATTGTTTTTATTTCTCCCAAATTGTTAAATGGATGTAAAACAATTGTACTTATTGAATTTACATTTTAATAATCTAAACATATTTGAAGAATAAAATTTTAAAATGTATCAAATTAATATTTTGATAAATTTTATAATCCACATCCAAAATCTATTATTAAACGTTCATCTTACATTTTAGTACAAAAAACCGTTGGCAATGAAGATGTATTTGTGATCAAAAGTGACACGTTTTAATTAATTAAAAATTAAATATACTTAGTCAAATATCGTAAATATTTTCGTAGAAAATATCAATAAATGAACCAGACTCCTTCAGTCTTTTACCCTTTTTCTTCTATATAGAAAATTCCAGTAGATTTTTTCTTGGTCTCATGGTATATTCATTCTCATGTAGAACATTCTACTCAGAGATTTGCAATTAAATAACCAGAATTACAAAGATTAACATAAAAATAAAGCCTCATTAATTACACCCAATTAAAATAATTAATAAAAAGTCAAATTGGGTGTGTTAATTACTAAAGTTATTATTATTATTATCTAGCCCAAGCTTGCATGTGCATAAGCTTGATTTTTATATTAGTTAGATTATGAATTTTCACAATTAATTAGGTAAAGTTTTTCCAATGAACCAAATGGATGAAAAATCAAAAATAGAAAGCAAATCTGACCTGTTCAAAGTCTTAATAATATCCAAAGTCAACAATATTAATTAACACGTGGTTTAGAAATAACTTAAGAATATAATTTTAGAACTCATGATTTCAATGTCTAATTATATATCATTTTTCACTTACATTGAATGGATAAATCTAACACGTATAATCCTAAATTTCGTTTAAAAAATTACACAAAATCATATAAAGAGTTTAAATTTTCCTGACTTCATCGATATGAGACTTAGGGATCCGGCTCCTCTCCATTTTTCATTTCTCCATTTTCTTCAAGTTTTTATTTGAATTAATGACACGTGTAATAGGTTAAAATAAATGGTTAAGATTTAATTTATCAAAGTAAATCTCTAACCATGATTTAGTTAATAAATACATTATATATCAAGTACTAAAATTATTATAATCTCACAATCTATATAGAAAACTTTTTTTTCTATATTTATGGACAAGATAATATGTTGCTAAGATTGTGAGATTATAATCATTTTAGTACCTGATATATAATGTATTTATTAACTAAATCATGATTAAAGGCTTACTTTGAAAAAACAAATCTTAACCATTTATTTTAACATATAACATGTGTCATTAATCCAAATAAAAACTTGAGAAAAATAAAGGGAAGAGAAATGGAGAGGAGCCGGATCCGAGACTTAGCATGACTTAATCTCAATTTTCTTGCCAAAACTCACGTGGCCATCGTAGCCTAATGTCTGACTTTACACATTAATAATAGATTTATACAATTTCAGCTAAAAAGATGAAGACTTAAGTACATTCCGAGTCCAAATACATATTTAAAATTTAAATTTGATTGATTTAATTTTCATGTTTTAGTACATCTTTAAAATTTAATATTTATTAAATGTTAGTGCATTTATACAAATAACATATTACATCTCAAATAATATTGAGTTCGATAGGTTGAATCTATAAAAAAAAATATACTCGTGATTCACGATTATTGATATGAAAATATAATAAATATTGAATTTCCTTTGCTATTTCTTATGTTTACGTCTTTATATTTCAAATTATTCCACCAATACTGACAAGCCCTAGGCCATCTCTAGGAAATTCATACAATTTTTTTTTTTTTGTAACTAGTTAAATTGGCAGCCTTAAAGATTATTGTAAAATTCAAGGCAACTTCCTCAAGTACTACTACTACATTGTAACATCCTAGTCAAAGTGTCCTAAAATTTTATAAAATTTGACACATGAAACAATAGCACAATAAATTTTAGTACTATTGCAGCCATGGCCCATAAGCCATCATGTATTATAGTCAAAATGGGTCCTTTTCCAATTTGTCTTGATCCCAAAATCCCTTTGTAGGTAAGATGGTTCAATAAGGAACTATGACTCATAAGGTAGACTTGGACTCATAGACTTGTCATAACTCATAAAGACTTGGAATATAATAATTATTTATTTAAATTATAATTCTCTACTTTAATATCTTCTACTATAAATACCCTTTCAAAGCCTCATTATTTGTACATCAAACATTGATATTCATCTCTTCAATCTTTTGTATTCACATATTATATTTATTCAATACACTTAGAAAAAACACTTCACCAAGAAATTAAGATGGAGAACTTCCCAATTATTAACTTGGAAAAGCTCAATGGAGATGAGAGAGCCAACACCATGGAAATGATCAAAGATGCTTGTGAGAATTGGGGCTTCTTTGAGGTAATCATAAATTACATAAACATATTAATCTGTTTGTTTCAATTTATTAGTCATACTTTTCTCTTTAGTCTGTTTTAAAATTAATGTCACTTTCAATATTTAATAATTCGCATGACATGTTTATAACACAACAAGATATAAGTTACATTTTGATACATTATATATAACTTCTGTCACACGACTTAAAAGTCTTTCTTAATTTTTTGAATTCAATGATCGATCAAACTATGACACGTAAAATGAAACGGGGAATAGTAATTCTGTTTGCTTATGTTATTATTGTAGTTGGTGAACCATGGAATTCCACATGAAGTAATGGACACAGTAGAGAAAATGACAAAGGGACATTACAAGAAGTGCATGGAGCAGAGGTTTAAGGAACTAGTGGCAAGTAAGGGACTTGAGGCTGTTCAAGCTGAGGTTACTGATTTAGATTGGGAAAGCACTTTCTTCTTGCGCCATCTTCCAACTTCTAATATATCTCAAGTACCCGACCTAGATGACGAGTACAGGTACATACATGTGTCCTACATATCGAGTATAAATTAAAACAACCACACAATTTAAATTATATACACTGACAGTATAACTAATTATAATGTTGTCCCATATGATGCAGAGAGGTGATGAGAGATTTCGCGAAAAGATTGGAGAAGTTGGCTGAGGAGTTACTTGATTTACTCTGTGAAAATCTTGGACTTGAAAAAGGTTACTTGAAAAATGCCTTTTATGGATCAAAAGGTCCCAATTTTGGTACTAAAGTTAGCAACTATCCACCATGTCCTAAGCCCGATTTGATCAAGGGACTCCGCGCTCATACAGACGCTGGAGGCATCATACTTCTGTTCCAAGATGACAAAGTGAGTGGCCTTCAACTCCTCAAAGACGAGCAATGGATCGATGTTCCTCCCATGCGCCACTCTATTGTGGTTAACCTTGGTGATCAACTTGAGGTATAAGATTCACTAAGTGTATGTGTTTTTATCACTATAACTTAGAAATAGTAACTAAAAATGGTATTTATGAAATGTTATAAAAACAGGTGATCACTAACGGGAAGTACAAGAGTGTGATGCACAGAGTGATTGCACAAACAGACGGGGCACGAATGTCATTAGCCTCATTTTACAATCCAGGAAGTGATGCAGTAATATATCCAGCAAAAGCTTTGGTTGAAAAAGAGGCAGAGGAAAGTACACAAGTGTATCCAAAGTTTGTGTTTGATGATTACATGAAGTTATATGCTGGACTTAAGTTTCAAGCCAAAGAGCCAAGATTTGAAGCAATGAAGGCAATGGAAAGTGATCCAATTGCAAGTGTTTAGATTCCAATTCAATTAAAAAAATTGGTATTTGAAAAATATATTTAAATATAGCAATCTACGTATACACATTATTTGCTGCTCTTATGTATGGTAGAATAAAGTTAGTATTAAAAAAGATTGTGATTTGCTGCATATGTATCAAAAAGAGTCCTAATATTTGTATCTATAAATAAGGTGCCTTTTAGTGAAATTATACAAATAATAATTTGGAGTGTATTGTTCTTTCTCATGTAATTTAACTTTTAAGTATCTTACTTTACAATATACTGTTCACTTATTGAACATATAGAGTGATATATTGACTCACTTTGTTGACTAAATTTGAAAATTGACTAGAAGAATTTGATTGTCGACATATATACAATATAAGTTTCTCTAAAATCAGAAGAGGAAAAGGGCAAAGAGAAATAAAAAAGAATTAGGTAAGCTAGATGAAAAATTATTGATCACGTGCTTTTTAGGTGTCCTGGTACACTCAATTAGTTTAAAAAATTTGTCCCATTATTTGTAGTAGTACGAATCTTACCACTTGCAATGGAAAGTGATCCAATTGCAATTGCAATGGAAAATTTATTTTAGGTATACTCAATCCAAGTGGATTCGCATATGTTTGGATATATTGACAAAT
Source organism: Solanum peruvianum (assembly GCA_027705065.1). Taxonomy (NCBI): domain Eukaryota; kingdom Viridiplantae; phylum Streptophyta; class Magnoliopsida; order Solanales; family Solanaceae; genus Solanum; species Solanum peruvianum. The sequence continues at coordinate 65,768,360 of JAKWJD010001761.1, forward strand.
CCCACGCCTTCGCCTTCCTCCCATTTCGCTTGCTATTTTCTTATCTCGTTCACGTATATGGATGCATCACAAATATCTATTTCGCGTATCTAGTATTCTAGATACATGCTAATCACATTAGATTTTTTTATAGTGTTATTGAAACAACACCATTATTTGTCATATTTGATTTGAAAATCTTTTCAATCTTGATGTCATAAAATTTTAAACTTGAAAAGAAAAGAAAATTAAAAAAAGGGCTAGCCCACCCAGCCCGCGGCCCTTCTAGAATTGAGTGAGGTTGGACATCTTCAGGCCCTTCCAAATGCAGGGTCAGACCGTCCTAGCCCTTCTAATTCCTTGGTCCACGAGGCTTGCGCGGGTTGGGGCTTTGTTGACCCTTTTTGACAACTCTAACCATATGTATCAATTTTATCTCTACTTTCAAACAATTAAATATATTACCACTTTTAATTGTTTATGCCATATATTATTGAAGATACAATTAGATACCTATATCCTTTAAAACTAGGATTGATTAATTATCTACTTAATTTATTCTATCACTCCAAATCAACCACTCTCTCTTAGTTCTTCCCTCTCATATCTATCACTCAATTATCTCTTATCTTTTCGAATTCAATATTTCACCATATAATTTCATTACAATAATGGCTAATCTATCTTTTCTTCTCAAGATATCATCACAACGATCGATAAAATCTCTTTATCATCGAAGTGGGTCTTGATGGTTTGTCACTCGAAGAAACTGATGAAGTGGGTCTTGACTGTTTGTCACCGGAAGAAATGGATCTCAATTTTGGTTATGTAATCCCACGGAACAGAAGGATCTAAGGGAGCATTGTAAAGAGTTTTTGTTTGTTGGTGTTCTTTTGAGACTTTCCTTGGCTACTGTAACATGAATGTGGTAGTATCAATATTGTTTCGATAACCCTTGAAATATGTGTATCATCCAATAAGTAGTAATCTTAATTAAGATCTGAGTTGTGTTCTTATTAATAGGGTCTCTGAAGATGTATATTAGAGTTGTCAATATGAGTTAGTTCATTCCCTCCGGGCTGACCCATACAGGCTTTGCAATTTGACAGGTCAGGCTGGGCTAGCCCATTTTTTGTATGGGCTAGCCCATTTTTTGTATGGGCCAAAAAATGTTTGGCCTAGCCCACAAGTGCATGGGCTACGAGCTTTGCCGGATAACCCTCTTTTCTTAAAATTATATCTTTTTTATAATTGTTTTCTAACGATCATAATAAAACCCAAAAACTATGATAATATTCCATAGACTATGACCTACATAGTTTATTTTCTAGAAATTTTAGAATTTTTTTTATTTGATGTAGTAAATATTTCATAAACATAATTTATATTTAAATTGTAATATTTCAAATTTGAAACATATTAAGAATGTAGACTCCTGTTATTTTTAATGCTCTATTTTTATTTTTATTTTTAATTAATATTTATTTGACCCACGGGCCGACCCTATTCATATTTCTCAAGACCCACAAATCGACAAACTTAATTCAAGCCGAGCAAAAATCTTTTTTCTTAAATAGATTCAAGAATTCGTACTCCAAACCTATCAAATCACGGGTTAGGCCAGATCAACCTAACGTGCCTAGCTCATATTGACGACTCTAATGTATATGTATCCACCATTAAATCTCACTTATATAATTTTTGACAACATAATAACATTCATCATTGTTGAACCAAAAAGGCTCAAAATTATTTAAGAAGAATTTCAGGGAAATGTAAAGCTTGTTGATTCTCTAAAAAAAAATTCGAACGTTACGAATTTCTTTAGGAATTGTTATATGCCTTAATTTCATTCTTAAATCATGTCTTTTAGTTACATTCTGTTGGGTTATGGGTCTTTTTCCCTTCCTATGTGGATAAATAAAAGCCCAATTTGGACCAACCCACTTTTGCCCATAAGCCCAATCTTATGAGTCAAATATAAACCCATTTAGGGTCTTATTTTCAGAACAACAAGAGAGAGTTTTCAGCAGCCAAAAGAGAGAAAAAGAGAGAAATTCGCAGTCCAAACTCAGCCTTCATAGCCATCTTCAAATTGCGATTCCCGCTTCGTTTCTTGTCCGATTGAGCTGATTTTTGGACAACATATTGTCTTCATCTCAATCTTTGATTAGGAACTGACAGAGTTGGATTTGGTGGCCTGCAGCTTCAGTTTTGCTGTCGTGAACAGTAACTGCGAAATTGGTGATTTTGTTCCTTTAATTCTCTAGATTTGGTTCAATCTTATTTTGTTGTTGCTCATTGTTTGGCACTTGTTTTGTGGCCAATTTTGGAGAACAATATTGTAACTCTTGGTGATTATAGTGGAGCTTTTGGTCCCGTGGTTTTTTACTCTTCACATCGAAGGGTTTTCCACGTAAATCTTGGTGTCTTGTGTGATAGATTTATTATTGTCTTGTTATATTTGTTTGGTTGAAATACTTGCTGCCTTACTATCATATTGCTTATAGTTGTTTGTCTTCTCTTGGTTCAAATCGAGAAGGGAAAGTATAGACTTGGGTATTCTTCCGCTGTTATCCTGTCAGGCATTCTTGGTAGTGCCTTGTCTTTCCCAACAAAGTGGTATCAGAGCATTGGTTATTGTTGATTGTCGTTTTGAATGATGGAGGCAAATATGAGCAAAATGGTGTGTTTAAATGGTAGTAATTATCATATTTGGAAAGGCAAGATGAAAGATCTTCTATTTGTCAAGAAGATGCATTTACCTGTGTTTGCTTCTAAAACGCCCCAGTCTTTGAATGATGAAGAATGGGAATTTGAGCATCTGCAGGTTTGTGGCTATATTAGACAATGGGTTGAAGATAATGTTAGAAATCATATTGTGAATGAGACACATGCTAAAAGTTTGTGGGACAAGCTCGAGACACTTTATGCTTCGAAGACTGGCAATAACAAGTTGTTCCTATTGAAACAATTAATGAATATCAGGTATAAAGAGGGCACTCCTATTTCTGATCATATTAATGATTTTCAGGGTGTTCTTGACCAGCTGTCCGGAATGGGTGTAAAGTTTGATGATGAAATACAGGGACTTTGGCTTCTTAATACTCTGCCAGACTCTTGGGAAACTCTTCGAGTTTCTTTGACTAATTCTGCTCCCAGTGGTGTTGTAACTATGGAATATACTAAGAGTGGTGTCTTGAATGAAGAAATGAGAAGAAGATCTCAAGCCTCATCTTCTTCAGCTTCACACTCCGATGTTTTGGTTACTGAAGATAGGGGGAGAAACAAGTCCAGAGGTCAGAATGATAGAGGTAAAAGTAGAAGCAAGTCAAAGTCTAAATACAAGAATATTACATGTGACTATTGCCACAAGAATGGGCATATCATGAAATATTGTTACAAGCACAAGAGAGATATGAGACAACAAAAGAGAGAAGGCGATAATGAAAATCGTGTTTCTGTTGTTGCTAATAATGATCTTCTTGTTTCTTGTGATGCAAATGCCATTAATCTTGTTCGTGATGAGTCTAGCTGGTTTGTGGATTCTGGTGCTACTTCTCATGTCACGCCAAAGAAGGAATTATTTTCTTCTTATACTCCAGGTAATTTTGGAACGTTGAAAATGGGCAATAATCATGAAGTTGAAGTTATTGGCATTGGCACAGTTTGTTTGGAAAGTAACAATGGTTCCAAACTAGTTCTCAATAATGTCAAGCATGCTCCAGATGTTCGCTTGAATTTGATTTCTGTGGGATATCTTGATGATGAGGGTTATGTTAATACACTTGGTGTTGGCCAGTGGAAGCTTACTAGAGGTTTGATGGTTGTGGCCCGTGGTGACAAGTTGTCTAACCTGTATGTATTTCAGGGCTCCATATCCAGAGACTCAGTAAATTTGGTGGAGAATGATACTTCATCAGAGTTATGGCATAGAAGACTGAGTCATATGAGCGAGAAGGGGATTGATAGTTTGGCTAAGAAAAATTTGCTTTCTGGAGTGAAACAAGCAAAGTTGAAGAAATGTGTTCATTGCTTAGCCGGTAAACAGAAAAGAGTTTCTTTTCAGAGTCATCCGCCTTCAAGAAAGCTTGATTTGCTGGAGTTGGTACATTCTGATTTGTGTGGTCCTTTTAAGGTAAGATCTCACGGTGGTGCACTTTACTTTGTGACTTTTATTGATGATCATTCTCGCAAACTCTGGGTATTTCCTTTGAAGTCCAAGGATCAAGTACTTGATATGTTCAAGAGTTTTCAGGCCTTGGTTGAAAGACAAACAGGGAAGACATTGAAATGCATCCGCTCAGATAATGGTGGTGAGTATATTGGTCCGTTTGATAGATATTGTAGAGAGCAGGGTATTAGGCATCAGAAAACTCCTCCAAAGACTCCTCAGTTAAATGGTTTAGCAGAGAGGATGAACAGAACTCTAGTTGAGAGGGTTAGATGTATGCTTTCAGATGCTAAGCTGTCAGATTCTTTTTGGGCAGAAGCACTTAATACTGCTGCTTATGTTATCAATTTATCTCCTGCTGTTGCTTTAGATGGTGATGTCCCTGACACAGTTTGGACTGGTAAGAATGTTTCTTATGATCATCTTAGAGTCTTTGGGTGTAAAGCCTTTGTACATGTTCCTAAGGATGAAAGGTCAAAGTTGGATGTTAAAACTAGGCAGTGTATCTTCATTGGTTATGGTCAAGATGAATTTGGCTATCGTTTCTATGATCCTGTTGAGAAGAAACTTGTTAGAAGCCGTGATGTTGTGTTCTTTGAAGACCAAACAATTGAAGATTTTGACAAAGCTGACAAGGCTGATTTTCAGAGTAGTGAGAGCTTAGTTGATGTTGATCCAGTTCCTTTGACTATTGCACCGGAGAAAATCTTCATAATGATGAAAATCAAGTTGATAATGAAGATGGTGATCATGTTCAGAATGACCGGCATGATGTTGTTGATGCTCCAGTGCAAGATGATGTGGTTGTCCAACAACCAATTATAGATGCTCCAGAGAGTTCTCTTAGACGATCTAGTAGAGAGAGAATTCCTTCATCTCGTTATTCTCCCAATGTGTATGTACTCTTGACTGATGGGGGAGAACCTGAGAGTCTTGATGAGGCCATGGAAAGTGAAGAAAAAGAAAGATGGTTTGATGCTATGGAAGATGAGATTAAATCCTTGCATGATAATCATACCTTTGATTTGGTTAAGTTACCTAAAGACAGAAAAGCTTTGAAAAACAGGTGGGTTTTTCAGGTGAAACATGAAGATGGTAATCCAGTTCCACGGTACAAAGCTAGATTAGTTGTTAAGGGATTTAATCAGAAAAGGGGAGTTGATTTTAATGAGATATTCTCTCTAGTTGTGAAGATGTCATCCATTCGTGTGGTTCTAGGCTTGGCTGCAAGTCTAGATTTAGAGGTTGAGCAAATGGATGTTAAAACTGCTTTCCTCCATGGTGACTTAGATGAAGAAATTTATATGGAGCAACCGGAAGGTTTTGAAGTCAAGGGTAAAGAGAATTATGTTTGCAAATTGAAGAAGAGCTTGTATGGTTTGAAACAAGCTCCCAGGCAGTGGTACAGGAAGTTTGGTTCTTTTATGAGTCAGCAGGGCTTCAAGAAGACTTCTTCAGACCATTGTGTTTTTGTGCAAAAGTTCTCTGATGGTGACTTTATTATTGTGTTGCTTTATGTTGATGACATGCTTGTTGTTGGTCATAATACTTGCAGGATTCAGAAGTTGAAGCAAGAGTTGAGTAAGTCTTTTGCTATGAAAGACTTAGGACCAGCAAGGCAGATTCTTGGCATGCAGATTGTCCGTGATAGAAAGGCCAAGAAATTGGTATTATCACAAGAGAAGTATATTCAGAAAGTACTTCGCAGATTCAGCATGGACAAAGCTAAGGTTGTCAGTACACCTTTAGCTATGCACTTCAAATTGAGCACGAAACAGTGTCCTTCTAGTGATGATGAGAAGGAAGATATGAAGAAAGTTCCTTATGCTTCAGCTGTTGGTAGTTTGATGTATGCGATGGTTTGTACAAGACCGGATATTGCTCACGTTGTTGGAGTTGTTAGCCGTTTTCTTTCTAATCCGGGAAGAGAACATTGGAATGCTGTGAAGTGGGTTATGAGATATCTTTGTGGCACTTCTAGTCTGAGTTTGTGTTTTGGTACAGGGAAGCCTATTCTTTGTGGTTATACTGATTCAGACATGGCTAGTGATGTTGATACTCGCAAGTCTACTTCAGGGTACTTGGTTACTTTTGCAGGGGGAGCTGTGTCTTGGCAATCTAGGTTGCAAAAATGTGTTGCTCTATCTACTACAGAAGCTGAGCTTATTGCTGTCGTTGAAGCTTGTAAAGAATTGCTTTGGATGAAGAGATTCTTGGGGGAACTTGGTTGTGCTCAAGAGAGGTATGTGCTTTATTGTGACAGTCAAAGTGCTATACATCTTGGCAAGAATTCTACGTTCCATGGTCGGTCTAAACACATTGATGTGAGATACCATTGGATTCGAGATGTGTTGGATTCTAAGTTGCTTGAGCTTGAAAAGATTCATACAAATGACAATGGTTCTGATATGATGACTAAAGCTTTGCCAAGAGGGAAGTTTGAAGATTGTTGCATGGTCGCCGGGATGGCGGTCTCCTCCACATAGTCGTGAGGGGGAGAATTGTTGGGTTATGGGTCTTTTTCCCTTCCTATGTGGATAAATAAAAGCCCAATTTGGACCAACCCACTTTTGCCCATAAGCCCAATATTATGAGTCAAATATAAACCCATTTAGGGTCTTATTTTCAGAACAACAAGAGAGAGTTTTCAGCAGCCAAAAGAGAGAAAAAGAGAGAAATTCGCAGTCCAAACTCAGCCTTCATAGCCATCTTCAAATTGCGATTCCCGCTTCGTTTCTTGTCCGATTGAGCTGATTTTTGGACAGCATATTGTCTTCATCTCAATCTTTGATTAGGAACTGACAGAGTTGGATTTGGTGGCCTGCAGCTTCAGTTTTGCTGTCGTGAACAGTAACTGCGAAATTGGTGATTTTGTTCCTTTAATTCTCTAGATTTGGTTCAATCTTATTTTGTTGTTGCTCATTGTTTGGCACTTGTTTTGTGGCCAATTTTGGAGAACAATATTGTAACTCTTGGTGATTATAGTGGAGCTTTTGGTCCCGTGGTTTTTTACTCTTCACATCGAAGGGTTTTCCACGTAAATCTTGGTGTCTTGTGTGATAGATTTATTATTGTCTTGTTATATTTGTTTGGTTGAAATACTTGCTGCCTTACTATCATATTGCTTATAGTTGTTTGTCTTCTCTTGGTTCAAATCGAGAAGGGAAAGTATAGACTTGGGTATTCTTCCGCTGTTATCCTGTCAGGCATTCTTGGTAGTGCCTTGTCTTTCCCAACACATTCCTTATTTAAGTAGATTTAATTATAATAAGTATGTGGCTAATATGTAATAAAGATACATTTATATGAACTTGTCTCATTTGTATTCACTTTTTATTTGACCACCTCATTACAACACAAAATAGAGTAAAAATCATAAGAAAAATGATCAAAGAAATTATGCCTTCTCATTAATCATGCATACTTGATACATAGAGTAAACAAATAGCTAGAAGTAAATATCCAAATTTTGTTTCACTCACACTATAATTTACAGGGAAAATTAACATTTGAATTGTAAAATTGAGTTGGTTGCCAACCATTTGGAATGACATTTAGGGCAGTAACACTTTGCTTTGTTCCAGAAGTAAGTCTTAGAGAAAATGGAGGTTTTTGTGTGTTTGGATCAATTCCAACACTCCAAGTTGATCCAATCATTCTATTCATTGAATTCCATGTGTTCTTCTTCCCTCCTGTTTGTATTTCAACTAACGATAGATCACCATCTCCGTCTACTGCTTCAGATACAACCGCGAAAAAATTAGGGTTTGATCCTTTATCTACCTTGAACAATATATTTCTGTTGTAATTGCATGCTACCCTGTAATAATAATAACAATAATATTAGTGTGAATTCCAAATTCGAAAATAACTAATAAGTAATTTAGTTGTTGTCAACTATCTCTATATATATACCTTTTATAATAAATCGGAATTCTTCCTGCTTTATGTAATTCTGCCTGTTCACCAGATTTTGCCAATTTTGCAAATGCTATTCCACTAAAATCAAAGTGAACTGGATCATCATTGCATGATCCAGGACACTCATCAGTAAGTGTTACAGTTATTGGATTTCCTGAACAATGTGGATTCTGGGCTTCGTTGCAAAACACCTACATCGTAGTCATGTTAGTAAGACAAATGATAAAATCATCGAGTTATATATATATGTATGTACGATTAGGGGATTATATTGAATCGATATATATACCTGATAGCATGCACCACATCCAACACCTTGCTTAAAAAGAGCTTGATTTCCCGCCGTGATCATAGAATTGTAAGGAGAGTTAGCCACGTCGTTTTCAAGTCCACACGCTCCACCTACAACAAATTGAATGTATATATATGGGGAATCAAGCCCTTCACCAATAACGCAAACGGCCTTATAGGATTGTATTTTAAATTCAAAAGTAATTAATTTTATGGAAAAACAAAAGGTAAGATGTAATATATAGTACCACTTCCTGCATCTGTATAAAAAGTTGCAACAGCAACTGAAAAACCACTTGGTTGACAAGAAGAAAATGTAACCAAATATGAGCAAAAAAATATAGTGATAACCCAAAGGGAAAGATTTGTAGCCATGACTATACTCTAAATACTTTTTGCTAATTGCTTATGAAATTTCAGAATTGTTGGGACATATTTATAGCAAAAATGAAATCTGGGAGATTAATTAGAGTCAATGATTACTTTAAAAGAAATTTATTGTCTTGGAATCTGGATTGAAAGTTTGGTACGTATTACCTCCGTCAAACTTTTAATTGTCACAATTTTTCTTTTTAAAGTCAAATTATAAAAATTTTAACCAACATTCGTGATATATTTTTTTAACATATTAATATGTAAAAAATGCAATTTGTAGTACTTTCTATATAGTTTTTGAATATTAATTTTTTTTAAGAATATCAAATTAATGTAGTCTAATATAACTTTGAAAATTAGTCAAATTGACTTTCAAAAAATACAACATGACAAATAAAAGTGGACGGAGAGAGTATCATTTAAAAATAATTGAAGCTTTTCTATATGTGATTTATGAATATTTTCTCCTAGAAAGTAATTAAGAATGCATAAAATTAAGGAAAAATTAGTAAAGTTGTGACAATTCCTAACTTAATTAGTAAAAACATCTACACTTTAAAATATTTAGTCAAAATGTCAATATTCTAAAAATAATTTGTATCTAAATACTATTATTTGTCTTTCCTTTTATATCTCAAAACAGTCCAACATTAAATATATTCACTACCCATTTAGACTTCTTCTAGACTTTAATACCATTAAATTTATTTCCATCTTTATGATTTTCAAAAAAAAATTCTCTTTTACCATTTTCACCATTATTGTCTCTCATTGTTTTGTTGAAGAAGAACTAATTATTCAAGTTCATATCAATTTGTTCAGATTTATAGATTAATTTAAGAAATCTCTCAATACATAAAGGTATTTTCGTAATCATCTTTTATTTTGCGAGATTTATAAGATTTTATTTTCGAAATAAAAAATTATGTTGAATTTTGGACTGTACGTATTACAATTTTTTCGTCATTTTTTTCGATTTTTATATTAGTTTGTTAACATACTCATCAAATATTTATGCATTTCGAAATTTTAGTATTTGAAACACTATTTTTATGATTTTATTTTCATATTTATGATTTAGTAGATTGTAATTTGTAGTAAGCCACATAAGCATCCATAGATAATATATTGTTTGATTTTTTTTTTGTATATTCATATTTAATAATTTCGAATTTTGCTTATAGGGTTATTAATTCACAAATAACACAGATTCAGATTTGAATTTGGTGGAAAGAATTGAAAAAAGGAAACATAGCAGACGAAGAAGAAAGAGAGTGTGAAAGAAGAAGGTTGCGAAATTATATTCATATAAGAATAATATTCATATTAATTTTTGTTTGTCAATTATTTTTCTTTTACTCCTCAGTTGTATTTTTATTAAGAACATTGTATTTCTTTTTTATTTGTAGTCATTCAAATACGTATCTCATATGAATTTGTATTTCTTAAGCATAGATGTATCCTATTTTTCAACAGTCAATTTATATCATTTTCACTATGCATGTTATCTCATATGAATTTGTATTTCTTAAACATATATGGATACTATTTTTCAACAGTTAATTTGTATTTTTTTTAGAATATTATATACTGATTATATTATTTTACAATGTATGCTATATGTTTTCCAAAATCCTGTATTCTTATTTCTTTCATAGTCAATTTGTATTTTTTTTTAGAATATTATATCCTTCCTCAACAAATTTATTATTTCCACCAAGTATGCTATTTTCCCCAAAAATCTTGTACCCTTTCATAAATCATATTCATACATATTGAGTATACAATTTTGATCACCGAAATACAATTTGTAGTTTGAAAGAAAAAAAATCAATTTTAATTTGAATGGTAAAGTGAGCACATAAAATGTAAAAAATATTGGTAGACAATTAAAATAGAAACATAACAAAGGAAAGTTGATCTAATAGAATGAAAAAAAGAGTTTTTTTTTTTTTTGAAATTGTTAATGATGAAAATTTTAAGTGATATGTTCCTTCTCTAAAAATATTATCTCACTTTTTCATCATACTACTTTTTTGTATTTTATGTACAATATTCTAAATAAAAACTAGAATAAATAGAAATACGAATAAAATACATATTGAAATGAATACGAAATACAAGAATTTTCGAAGAAACAAATAAATGCACATGAAAAAAATATATGAATACAAATATGTTTCTTAAAGAACTATAGATTCATTTGGCAAATCTATTGGAATGAATACAAACGAATTAAAAAAAAAGGTTAAGATTATGGAGAGAAAAAAAAGCACAAAGTTTGAGTTTTATTTGAAAATGTAACTGATGAAAAAATTAAGTGATCTTTACTTTTTTTTGAAATATTCTCTCTCTTAATTTTCTCCCTTTGTTATTAAATAATTCTACTCTTTAAATACAAACAAATAATAAAAACATAAATAAGATACATAACAAATTAAAATTTTGACTCTTTTACTAAAAATATTGAAAATGTTGCTAATAAGCTCTCTTAAATATTAAAATATTAACATTTTGAAAATTTTTCCTAAAATTAATTTTCTTTAGAAGAACAGTCAATATGGCTAAGTCCGATCTAATTCATGATTTTATAAGATTGGGGCAAAAGTTTTAGAGCCCATTTAAAAACATGTCTCTTTAGCCCGCTTCAAATAAGTCCGTTGGCATGTGAGGCTTGAGCAATGTGAGTTCAACCTATCTGTAGATTAAATAAAAATAGAACAACTTTCATTTATAGTAAACACAAAACTCATATTTATATGTTTGCTATGACAAAACTATAGTTGCATAATTGCGCTCTACAACAAATTTTATGTTTGCTATGACTATTTCGCTATACATATATACAAAAGAAGGGGTTATTTCGATATATATATATATATATCATATATATATATATATATATATATATATATATATATATATATATATATATATATATATATATATATATATATATATATATATATATATAAAAGAAGCTGGGTATCTCGCTATACATATATACAAAAAAGCAATTGTATAATACATATACAAAAGAAAAAATTGTATAATCTGTGTTGTATAAAGAGAGAAAGACAAAAGATAACTGGGTAGGGGAATATCGTTTTGTATAATCACAAGTGTATATGACGAAATATATGCATTTATATTTGTATATACAATTTTCTCTCGCTTTATACAAATACAAACGCAATATATACATTTGTGTTTATATAAAGTGAGAGAGTCGAGCGGGATCAAGGAGAGTGGTGAGCGAGATCTGGAGAGGGGAACGAAAATTGATATACAAACACAAACACATTTTTATACATTTGTGTTTGTATAAAAGCGAGAGAGCGAACGAGAGTGGCAGTGCAACACGAGAATGGCTAACGAGATTCCACCAGGGAGAGAGGTCAAAATAGCAACAGTTTGCTATGAGGTACAATTAAATCAAACTATGTTTAAAACATTTAATTTGAAGTAATAGTATACAACCTTCTCGTAAAAATAGTAAGTAAACAAGAGGAATTCAAACACAAAGTCTACTTAAACCATCATATATATAAATATATAACAAGTTAAAAATTTCTATTTAGTTAGTTATATTGTTATTTGTCAATTTTTTAGTTTGCTTACTAACATCTCTATTGATTTTCATTTTTTTTTTCCAAATGGAAAGTAAACTTTTCTAAGAAAATTATAATCATAAGTTAAATTCGTTAGTATGTATATATTGAAAAAAATGTGATTTTCATTTTTCTTTTAGAGTAGAATGTACTAACGTCGTCCACTTTTAATTGTTATATTTTTTTTAGAGTTAAATTATAAAAACTTCGACTAATACTTTACGATGTGTTTTTTCATCATATTTATATACAAAAAAATTGCAATTGATAGTACTTTTTATTTAGTTTTTAAATATCTAAATCTTTTGTTTAAAATATCGAATTGATATAATCTAATTTAACTTTGAAAGTTAGTTAAATTAACTTTTGAAAAACACAACATGATAAATAAAAATGGACAGAGAAAGCTAGTAAGAAGCTTTTAAAAGAAATTATAAGCATATAAGACCACTAAATTAAGCAATATAAAACCAACAAAATGCAGTGCTTCTCATTTTGTACGTGGACAAAATAAAGAGCTATTAATTATGTATACATTGTTTTCTTCTTCTTCAAAGAAGTAATAAGTATGTAAGACCATTAAGCAACATAAAACCAACAAAACTAAGTGGCTTTTCATATTTTGTGTGACAAAATAAAGACCTAGTTATTGCAATGGTCAATTCAGAAATTTAGTTCTATATGAGTGCATAATGTAGAATCTTTGGTATTGAATTATTGTATTTTAAAAATTATGAGTACATATTTGTAGTACTTTTGAAAAAATTTATACGTAAATTTATGTTTTATATATGTCGAAGGTACCATTAGGTGTTCATATACAATTTGGATCGATTATTCTCATTGAAATCAAAATGACATTAGTTTAATTGATATTTTCATTATTAAATATTTAACCAAATCAAATTTGATAAACCTTCATTAATTTGTTTATTTTCGGTCTGATTCGATTTTATTTTCAAGAAATGTAATAATATTTTTTTCTTAAATTAATTGGTAAAGAATTTTCACTCTTTTTCCAACTTATAATCCGCTATTACCTTTTTATTGTGGTTAAAACTATTTATTTTCTTTTAAGAAGAAAATTTCTTAAATGTATCAAAGCGAATAATTTTAAAAGAAATACATAAAAATAAATCTAGGTAAATCTCATTATTATAAATTTGAATAAATGAGTTTGGAATCGTGAATTTCGTTTAATAAAAAGGCTTAAAGTATAAAGTGCATTAGTTTATTGAAAAAGTATACAATGTATTTAAAATTTTAGAACGAGCTTATTTTATATTTGATTGGAATAAAAATAGTAAAATAAATTATCTTCAAATTAGTTATTCCAAGATTATATTGTTACTTTTATCATACATTAAGATTAATGAAATAACTATATCATGAAATAATTAATTACGAAATGACTTATTTCTAAATCAACTGAGCGCTAAATAGATAAAAAAAAAAAAATCCAAAGAAAAAATGAAGTTTGGTGGGGCAATGCACATGCATGAACCCTAAAAAGAGATTGAAAATATTCCTCCAAACTTGTAAGGCACTGCACAAATAACATGGGGCACCAAAGCATGTCTTGGAAATTTTGGCAATGCATGCATAGAAATTATAAAGTTTGTGAATGATTTTACTACAAGTTAGCCACATGATGATGAAAAATTTTGGACCATTGCATGTGACTCCTCTAGGCTCTATCCAAATTGAAGATTTTTCACTCTTTTAATAATTCCAAATTACTATTTTAAAATCGAAAATGAAGAGTGTTTACAATCTCAACAACTCTCTATCCTCTAGAAATTTAGAAACTTTAGCTAACCATGATTAATTAAGTACTTTAGTTACAATGATTAAAACTAAGTGTACTTAATGGAGAGAGAGAGAAGAGGCATGTTATAGTTAATCCACTATGACTCATGACCCTTTTATTAAACCATATAAATTGGTGGTAAAATTAAGTGTATTTGTTTTATTTTATTTTATTTTATTTATAGATAGATAGATACTCCTGCTTATTTTATAGTGATAATGATCAATAAAACTTTAGGTGCTAGATTTACAAAAATCAAAACTAAAAGTGCAAGTGGACTAAAGAAGTTTTTTTTTTCCTGATAACTAAATAAAAGTGACATATTTTATACATTATAGTTATCAAATATAATAAAAGTTTGAAAAAAATTCTTTATAGTTATCAAATATAATAAAAGTTTGAAAAAAATTCTTTAAGTTTTTGAAATTCAGCATATATTAACAATATAACAATTTTCAAAATTCGTTTTCTAACATTAATGATTTGCTATTTAATTAATATCAAGAGGTGCAAAAAAACCTTAGGCATGTAGTCCAAAGGTGGCTAATTCGTATTTTTCATGTGCATTGAATTTGACAACTTAAATTTAGATAGAGACTAACCACTCGAATTTTTTTATTTCCTCTTATAGTATTGTACGATTACTTTATTTGCACAATATTTAAGTCATGACTAAAACGATTACGTTTACGTGTTAGAATTATAAAAAAATAATTTTATCTCAAGGACAAAGCTTTAGATCGCCAAATGGATGTCTTGCATACACTTATATACTTTATCCGTTCACTTTTAATTGTCATGTTGCAATTTTAAAAAGTCAATTTAAATAGCTTTTAAAATTAAATTAGATCAAATTAATTTGATATTTTCAATTAAAATTTTGAATATTAAAAAACTACACGAAAAGTACTATAGAGTGTAATTTTTTACAGATTAATATGATGAAAAGATACATAATAAAATATTAGTCAAAGTTCTTATAGTTTGATTCTAAAAAAAAAATCGTGACAATTAAAAGTTCACGAAGGGAGTAATTAGTTTGTTCTAGCCTGCATATTTCATCAGCTTAGATTTAATTAGCTGTACGAAATTCAACGATTAGTTAATTAGGTAAAGTTGTTGATTAACAATTAAATGGAATGACATTGTAACGACCTGTTTAGTCGTTTTGAGCACAGAACGAAATTCTAGGAAAAACTGGCTGGGACGACGGAAGCAGTGACGGACCGTCGTAGTCACGACGGCCCGTCATGGATGTTTCGTCCCATGACACTTAGAGTTCTGAAATTGGGTACTGAAAAATCGACTCTCTGTAAATTGTGACGGACCTGCAGGACGTTCCGTCACATCCACGACGAACCGTCGTGAGCTTCCGTTGCAAAACACTTCAACGTTTGAGAATTTGGTTCGAGAAACGAGTTTCTGACCGTCATGACGGAAGGGCCAGGACGGACCGTCACAGGGGTGACGGGCCGTCACAGACCACTTGAGCTCGAGGGAGCTGCGACGACCACTGTGACGGACCGTCGCAGGCACGACGGCCCGTCACAGGCTGCACAATCCCAGGCAGTTTAGGATTTCTTTCCTCGTTTTAAGGGTCGTTTTTGATTATTCTTTCCTTAATTATAAGGATTGAGGGGTAACATTAATAGGTCTAATTACTTAGGGGTTAAAAGGGGTAACCTTAAGTTAATTAGAGGGGTTTATTGTCCTTTTTCACACTTAATTATATGATTAATTAGGGTAAAGGAAAGAGGGTTTGAATAAAACAAAAGAGAAAGAACAGAAAGAGAGAGAGCAAATCGATCGAGAGGAAGAAGTAACAAGCTTGGGAGATTTCTTGTTGATTCCAATTCTTCGGTGGAGGTAGGTTATGGTTTATATTACGATATTCGTAGTGAACTCTTGATAGTGAATAATATGTGTTGATGATATTGTAAACCTGTCTATATGCTTATTGTATGCTTGTATGATTATGATTATGTGATGTTGATAAAACAAGCATGATAAAAACCATTGAATCCCAAATCTTGAAAGAAACTTTAATCTATGATATACATGATAATGCCTTGGTATAAAAGAAGGCTTGATGAATTAAAGTGATTGGGATTGATGATGCCTTGGTTTAGAGAAGGCTTGATGAACGGATATAATGAGACTAGTGGATCGGAGTGTCACGTTCCGACACATAGAATTAGTGGATCGGAGTGTCACGTTCCGACACATAGAATTAGTGGATCGGAGTGTCACGTTCCGACACATAGTATTAGTGGGACGGGTGTCACGAACCGACACGTAGATATAGGGGATCGGAGTGTCACGTACCGACACATATAGGGGATCGGAGTGTCACGTTCCGACACATATAGGGGATCGGAGTGTCACGTTCCGACACATATAGGGGATCGGAGTGTCACGTTCCGACACATAGTGGTAGGGGATCGGAGTGTCACGTACCGACACAAGAGGAAGAAAGATAATGAATCTCGAAAGATGATAATATACTCAACATAATAACTTAATTCCCAATGAGTATGGTAATGAGGCTTGAGCCCTCATGAATGAACTTGATGGTATTTATTGACGATTATGATACTTGTTGTAGCTACATGTTGAGTTTATAGTTGATTTATAATATTACTTGATATATATTATCTTCTATTTTGAGTTAGCCGATGATATCTACTCAGTACGTGTGGTTGTACTGACCCCCTACTTTTATGTTTCCCTTTGTTATTTGTGTTATGCAGCAAACGTTCCGTCAACTTCGACTCAGCAGTAGATCAAGCCAGTCTTCACTTCATCGGAAATTCAGGGTGAGCTAATGCGTCTAGCTTGGACTGGGTCTCCTTTTTCAAGTCTTGATGCCTTGAACTTCCGGCATGGACTAGCTTTTACTTGTTTTTAGCTTTTTAGACATTCTTAGTTTAGTAATTTGAGATAGATGTTCTTGTGATGATGACTTCCAGATTTTGGGGATAATAATAATAGTTTTGATTTGTTTTTACTTATGAGTTTAAGTCTTCCGCATTATTTTCTGTTGATAGTATATTGAAATGTTAAGGTTTAGATGGGTTGGTTCGCTCACATAGGAGGGTGAATGTGGGTGCCAGTCGCGACATCGATTTGGGTCGTGACAAACTTGATATCAGAGCATTAGGTTCATTGGTCTCATCACACAAGAACAGGTCTAGTAGAGTCTTAAAGAACGGTAGGGGGACGCCTTTACTTTTCTTTGAGAGGCTATAAGACTTTAGGAAAATTCCATTCTTTCATTCTTTCTTTCGTGCTATTACTTGAGTCCAATTGGTATCTAGGTGATACAAATTGGTATCTGACCATCTTCATTCTATCTCGCAGATGGTTAGAACTAGAGCAACGACCGCACCAGCAGCGACAACGGAAAGACATGAAACTACTGAGCCAGTCACTGGGGCTGTGGCTCGAGGAGGAACAGCGGCAAGAGGCCGTGGAAGAGGTCGTGGGAGGACGTCCTCTAGAGGGAGAGGACGAGCCCCTAGCCCATCTGATACTAGGGCAGTGACTCCTCCACCGACCGAAGAGGTGATAAGAGAGGGTGAGGAAGGGGAAACTGAACAAGGGCAGAATGAGGAAATGCCACCCCAACCTACCCCAGAAATGATCAACCAAGTACTTGCTTATCTTAGCGGGTTGTCTGATCAGGGTCAAGCACCTCCAATGGTTTCTGCACCAACACCTCCGGTTTCAGAGATACGACATGCGGCTACTATGGCTCCCCGCATGGATGCACCATTGGGAATAGGCACATTTCCACGTCTGACTACTGGGCCTATTATGACAAACGATCAACACGAACTTTTTAGTAAGTTCTTGAAACTGAAACCTCCAGTCTTCAAGGGTGCAGAATCTGAGGATGCTTATGATTTTCTGGTTGATTGTCATGAGCTACTACACAAGATGGGGATAGTAGAGAGGTTTGGTGTCGAGTTCGTGAGCTATCAGTTCCAAGGGAACGCCAAAATGTGGTGGCGTTCACATATTGAGTGTCAACCAACGGAGGCACCACCTATGACTTGGGAATCATTCTCTAGTTTGTTCATGGAAAAGTATATCCCCCGCACTTTGAGAGATAGGAAGAGGGATGAGTTCTTGAGTCTTGAACAGGGAAGGATGACAGTAAACGCGTATGAGGCTAAATTTCGCGCGCTATCCAGATATGCCACGCAACTTTGTTTCAGTCCACAAGAACGGATCCGCCGTTTGTGAAGGGGTTGAGGTCAGAATTGCGGATTTCAGCCTTACAGATAGCGGCAACAGCAACATCCTTCCAAGAGGTGGTAGACTTTGTGATAGAGGTGGAAGGAGTGAAACCGGATGACTTCACCTCAACGTCTACATCAAAAAGGTTTCGAAGGGGAGGTGAGTTTAATGGTTCCTACACTAGAGGACAGAACTCCGGAGGTCACTCAAATCGACCAATACAGTCTTCACTGCAGACTGTAGTTGGGGGTCCACCTCAGAACGGTCAACACTACTCCGAGAGACCCATGCCTGACTCCAGAGAGTGCTATGGATGTGGGGAGATTGGACATATTAGGAGGAATTGTCCAAAACAGAGTTACAGAGCCCCAATGGCTAGAGGAAGAGGTGGTAATGGTAGAGGTCGTTATTCTGGAGGGCGTGGTGGCCGAGGTAATGGTGGTCACCAAAACGGCAGAGGTGAGGGTCAAAACGGAGCCACTACTACACAACATGGTAGGGGCAACGGACAGACGAATAATGGGGCTCATTGCTACGCTTTCCCTGGGAGATCTGAAGCGGAGGCGTCTGATGCTGTTATCACAAGTAATCTCTTGGTTTGTGGTTGCATGGCATCTGTATTATTTGACCCTGGCTCCACGTTTTCATATGTATCTTCCTCATTTGCTAATGGTCTAAATTTACATTGTGAATTACTTGACATGCCTATTCGTGTTTCTACTCCGGTGGGTGAGTCTGTGATAGTCGAAAAAGTGTATAGGTCTTGTTTGGTAAATTTTGTGGGGAGCAACACTTATGTAGATTTGGTTATTTTGGAAATGGGTGACTTTGATGTAATTCTGGGTATGACTTGGCTTTCTCCAAACTTTGCGATTTTGGATTGCAATGCTAAAACGGTGACGTTAGCCAACCTGGGGCAGATCCGTTAGTGTGGGAGGGTGATTACACTTCCAATCCGGTGCGTATCATCTCCTTTATTCGTGCTCAGAAGATGGTTAGTAAGGGTTGTCTAGCTTTCTTGGCACATCTTAAGGATGACACTACTCAAGTACCATCGATTGAGTCAGTTTCGGTAGTCTGTGAGTTTTTGGATGTGTTCCCTGCAGATCTTCCCGGTATGCCACCAGATAGGGATATAGACTTCTGCATTGATTTGGAACCCGGTACTCGCCCCATTTCTATACCCCCGTATAGGATGGCTCCCGCGGAGTTAAGAGAGTTAAAAGCACAACTTCAAGAGTTGTTAAGCAAGGGCTTTATTAGACCAAGTGCATCTCCTTGGGGTGCTCCGGTTTTGTTTGTGAAGAAGAAAGATGGGAGTTTCCGAATGTGCATAGATTACCGACAGTTGAACAAGGTAACTATTAAGAACAAGTACCCCATTCCTCGCATTGATGACTTGTTCGATCAGTTACAAGGTGCTTGTGTCTTCTCGAAGATCGACTTGAGATCCGGTTATCACCAACTGAAAATACGAGCAACGGATGTGCCAAAGACTGCTTTTCGAACTAGGTATGGGTATTATGAGTTTGTGGTAATGTCGTTTGGGCTTACTAATGCCCCTGCTGCCTTTATGAGCTTGATGAACGGGATTTTCAAGCCATATTTGGATCTCTTTGTGATTGTGTTTATTGATGATATACTGATATACTCCAAAAGTAAGAAAGAACATGAGGAGCATTTGAAGTTGGTGTTAGAGTTGTTGAGAAAGAAGAAGCTCTATGCGAAATTCTCCAAGTGTGAGTTTTGGTTAGATTCAGTGTCCTTCTTGGGACACGTGGTTTCTAAGGATGGAGTGATGGTGGATCCATCCAAGATCGAGACAGTGAAGAATTGGGTAAGACCTACAAACGTGTCAGAAATAAGGAGTTTTGTGGGGTTAGCTAGCTACTACCGCCGATTCGTCAAGGGATTCTCTTCCATTGCTTCCCAATTGACGAACTTGACTAAGCAAAACGTCCCATTTGTATGGTCGGATGAGTGTGAGGAGAGCTTCCAGAAGCTTAAGACCTTGTTGACTACCGCACCAATTCTTACCTTGCCAATAGAGGGTAAAGACTTCATTGTTTATTGTGATGCATCCTATTCTGGATTGGGTTGCAGTGCTAATGCAAGAGAAAAATGTGATTGCTTATGCTTCAAGACAATTAAAAGTGCATGAACGCAACTATCCGACCCATGACTTGGAGTTGGCCGCGGTAGTATTTGCACTAAAGCAATGGAGACACTATTTATATGGGGTTAAGTGTGAAGTCTATACGGACCATCGTAGCCTACAGTATGTCTTCACTCAGAAAGACTTGAACTTGAGACAGAGGAGATGGATGGAACTACTAAAGGACTACGACCTCACTATTTTGTATCATCCGGGGAAGGCTAATGTTGTGGCAGATGCCTTGAGTAGAAAGGCCGGAAGCATGGGAAGTCTAGCTCATTTGCAAGCTTCTAGACGCCCATTGGCTAGAGAAGTACAGATTTTGGCTAATGACCTTATGAGGTTAGAAATAAATGAGAAGGGAGGATTGTTAGCTTATGTAGAGGCAAAATCCTCTTTTCTCGATCAGATTAAGGGGAAACAGTTTGATGATGAGAAACTAAGGCGAATTCGAGATAAAGTGTTGCAAGGAGAGGCTAAGGAAGCAATAATCGATGGGGAAGGTGTTTTGAGGATCAAGGGAAGAGTATGTGTACCCCGCATCGATGATTTGATCACCACTATTCTGACAGAGGCCCATAGTTCCGGATATTCTATACATCCTGGTGCAACCAAGATGTATCGCGACCTAAAGCAACACTTCTGGTGGAGTAGAATGAAGCGAGATATTGTTGAGTTTGTTGCCAAGTGTCCAAATTGTCAACAAGTAAAGTATGAACACCAGAGGCCCGGAGGAACACTTCAGAGGATGCCCATTCCTGAATGGAAGTGGGAGAGAATCGCGATGGACTTCGTGGTTGGTCTTCCAAAGACATTGGGTAAGTATGACTCTATTTGGGTGATCGTTGATAGGTTGACTAAGTCTGCTCACTTCATTCCTGTCAAGGTGACCTACAATGCAGAGAAGTTAGCCAAGATCTACATCTCAGAAATCGTTCGGTTGCATGGAGTTCCACTCTCAATCATATCAGATAGAGGTACGCAGTTTACTTCTAAGTTTTGGAGAACATTGCATGCTGAATTAGGTACTAGATTGGACCTTAGTACTGCATTTCATCCTCAGACCGATGGTCAGTCTGAGCGAACGATTCAAGTTTTGGAGGATATGCTTCGCGCATGTGTGATAGAGTTTGGTGGCCATTGGGATAGTTTCTTACCTTTGGCAGAGTTTTCATACAATAATAGCTATCACTCCAGTATTGACATGGCTCCATTTGAAGCATTGTATGGGAGGAGGTGTAGATCTCCCATTGGTTGGTTTGATGCCTTCGAGGTTAGACCTTGGGGGACTGATCTGTTGAGAGATTCTATGGAGAAGGTGAAAGCTATTCAAGAAAAGCTTTTGGCGGCACAAAGTAGACAAAAGGAGTATGCAGACCGAAAGGTTAGAGACTTGGAGTTCATGGAAGGTGAACAAGTCTTGTTGAAGGTTTCACCCATGAAAGGGGTGATGCGGTTCGGAAAAAGGGGTAAGTTAAGTCCAAGGTATATTGGACCGTTCGAAGTGCTTAAGAGAGTAGGGGAGGTGGCTTATGAATTAGCCTTACCCCCAGGGCTGTCTGGAGTACATCCGGTGTTCCATGTATCCATGTTGAAGAGATACCACGGAGATGGAAACTACATTATCCGTTGGGATTCAGTTTTGTTGGATGAGAACTTGACTTATGAAGAGGAACCGGTTGCTATATTAGATAGAGAAGTTCGCAAACTGAGGTCGAGAGAGATTGCATCCATCAAAGTGCAATGGAAGAATCGACCGGTTGAAGAGGCTACTTGGGAGAAGGAGGCAGATATGCAAGAAAAATACCCACATCTGTTTACAGATTCAGGTACTCCTTTTCGCCACTGTTTTTCTTCCTTTAATCGTTCGGGGACGAACGATGGGTAAATTGGTATCTATTGTAACGACCTGTTTAGTCGTTTTGAGCACAGAACGAAATTCTAGGAAAAACTGGCTGGGACGACGGAAGCAGTGACGGACCGTCGTAGTCACGACGGCCCGTCATGGATGTTTCGTCCCATGACACTTAGAGTTCTGAAATTGGGTACTGAAAAATCGACTCTCTGTAAATTGTGACGGACCTGCAGGACGTTCCGTCACATCCACGACGAACCGTCGTGAGCTTCCGTTGCAAAACACTTCAACGTTTGAGAATTTGGTTCGAGAAACGAGTTTCTGACCGTCATGACGGAAGGGCCAGGACGGACCGTCACAGGGGTGACGGGCCGTCACAGACCACTTGAGCTCGAGGGAGCTGCGACGACCACTGTGACGGACCGTCGCAGGCACGACGGCCCGTCACAGGCTGCACAATCCCAGGCAGTTTAGGGATTTCTTTCTCGTTTTAAGGGTCGTTTTTGATTATTCTTTCCTTAATTATAAGGATTGAGGGGTAACATTAATAGGTCTAATTACTTAGGGGTTAAAAGGGGTAACCTTAAGTTAATTAGAGGGGTTTATTGTCCTTTTTCACACTTAATTATATGATTAATTAGGGTAAAGGAAAGAGGGTTTGAATAAAACAAAAGAGAAAGAACAGAAAGAGAGAGAGCAAATCGATCGAGAGGAAGAAGTAACAAGCTTGGGAGATTTTGTTGATTCCAATTCTTCGGTGGAGGTAGGTTATGGTTTATATTACGATATTCGTAGTGAACTCTTGATAGTGAATAATATGTGTTGATGATATTGTAAACCTGTCTATATGCTTATTGTATGCTTGTATGATTATGATTATGTGATGTTGATAAAACAAGCATGATAAAAACCATTGAATCCCAAATCTTGAAAGAAACTTTAATCTATGATATACATGATAATGCCTTGGTATAAAAGAAGGCTTGATGAATTAAAGTGATTGGGATTGATGATGCCTTGGTTTAGAGAAGGCTTGATGAACGGATATAATGAGACTAGTGGATCGGAGTGTCACGTTCCGACACATAGAATTAGTGGATCGGAGTGTCACGTTCCGACACATAGAATTAGTGGATCGGAGTGTCACGTTCCGACACATAGTATTAGTGGGACGGGTGTCACGAACCGACACGTAGATATAGGGGATCGGAGTGTCACGTACCGACACATATAGGGGATCGGAGTGTCACGTTCCGACACATATAGGGGATCGGAGTGTCACGTTCCGACACATATAGGGGATCGGAGTGTCACGTTCCGACACATAGTGGTAGGGGATCGGAGTGTCACGTACCGACACAAGAGGAAGAAAGATAATGAATCTCGAAAGATGATAATATACTCAACATAATAAAACTTAATTCCCAAATGAGTATGGTAATGAGGCTTGAGCCCTCATGAATGAACTTGATGGTATTTATTGACGATTATGATACTTGTTGTAGCTACATGTTGAGTTTATAGTTGATTTATAATATTACTTGATATATATTATCTTCTATTTTGAGTTAGCCGATGATATCTACTCAGTACGTGTGGTTGTACTGACCCCCTACTTTTATGTTTCCCTTTGTTATTTGTGTTATGCAGCAAACGTTCCGTCAACTTCGACTCAGCAGTAGATCAAGCCAGTCTTCACTTCATCGGAAATTCAGGGTGAGCTAATGCGTCTAGCTTGGACTGGGTCTCCTTTTTCAAGTCTTGATGCCTTGAACTTCCGGCATGGACTAGCTTTTACTTGTTTTTAGCTTTTTAGACATTCTTAGTTTAGTAATTTGAGATAGATGTTCTTGTGATGATGACTTCCAGATTTTGGGGATAATAATAATAGTTTTGATTTGTTTTTACTTATGAGTTTAAGTCTTCCGCATTATTTTCTGTTGATAGTATATTGAAATGTTAAGGTTTAGATGGGTTGGTTCGCTCACATAGGAGGGTGAATGTGGGTGCCAGTCGCGACATCGATTTGGGTCGTGACAGACATAGCTAAAGTAACAAAAATATAAAATATGATATGTCGAAAATTCAAACGTCCTAGTCAAAGATAATTAATTAAGCCTAGATTTGGCTTAAGAATATAATAACTAGAACTCGTGATTGCAGACTCTAAAATTACCTCAAATTCATTGTTAATATTTTAAAAAATGTCAAATGCATTGCCAATGATCACATGGCCGCCCTCAAAGAAATGACTTCAATAACAAAAAAAATAACATAGTAAATAAATTAAATGAATTGTTATTTTAAAAAAATCAAATTAAGAGTGGTTAGTGTAATATACTAAGGGAATTTTGTATGAATCTCATAGTGTTAAAAGTTAATTACATCTTATTTCTATTTTTTTTTAAATTTCAAAAATTCTTTAAATTTTGTGGAATTCGAATATATTCCAAAACATTTAGATACGTCGCATCCAGTTTCAGATATATTGTTCAACATTTTGATACATCACATTTTCATTTTAGACACATCACTCAACCGGTTCATTTTAGATACATCACTCAGCGTCCGGATACATCGCGTTTAGAAATGTATCCGGCTGAATCATCGCATAAAGTGATGTATTACATCCCGATACATCGTGTATAGTGACGAATCAGACCGTATCCAATTGATATATCTCATAAGCTGATTGAAAGAGTTGGTTTTGGTTCTTGTGGAATCAAACTAAATGGAAGATGAATTAATATGAATATTTGATAGGAAGATAATTAGTACAAAATACAAGTCAAAGATTGTATCTTGGTAGGTGAAAGTTAGGCAAACCATTTTATGATTTGCTATCTTAACCTTGACAATTTTGACACATAGTGATGTCATGGATGACATCAATAGGATGAATTTATTCCTATAAATAGGTAGCTCTTAATTCATTTTCAAATCATCCTTTCACTTGCCTTCTCATCTTCTTAGGCATTGTTTCTCTCTCTTGTAGTATTTCACTTATATTCTTTGTATAGTGAAATAAATATTGGTGCAGTTGTTCTTTGGTGGACGTAGGATCATTTTGATCCGAACCACGTTAAATATTGTTGTTCTTCCTTGTTCTTTAGTTTCACGTTTTTTCTAACAATTGGTATCAGAGCAAGGTTCTGTCTGAGTATGCTCTGTGGTTGCAGCATAGTCTGAACTTCCACATCAGAAAAGGATTACTTTGGTTTTCTGTAGTTCCAAATACATTGTAGTAGAAAAGGAAAAACAAGTAAAAAAAAAATGAGTTCCATGAAGTTTGAAATTGATAGATTTAGTGGGCGCAACAACTTCAATATCTGGAAAATCCAGATGATAGCGTTACTGCGGAGGGAAGGTTCAATCCATGCTATTGACGGAAAGTACCCCGATAAGATATCGGATTCCGACAAGGAAAAGATTGAAGGAGATGCATTGAGTGCAATCCAACTGTCCCTTGCACCTAACGTACTTTGTGAAGTGAGTACAAGTACCGAAGAGACGGCCAAAGAGTTATGGGAAAAGCTGGAAGGGCTTTACCAGGACCAGTCAGTGACAACAAGGATGTTGTTACAACGGCGTCTTCATACATTTAAGATGGATTCAGGTACTTTGTTGCAAGACCATCTAGATGCGTTCAATAAACTTGTGATGGACTTACAAACTGCTGGAATTAAAAAGGACGAGGAGACACTTGCATGTTCTTTACTATTTTCATTGACTTCAAAATATCGTGACATTGAGAATTCAATGATGTATAGCAAACAACCTATTAAACTTGAGCGAGTGCGGCAAGCACTAAACTCTTGTGATGTGCGGATGCATTTTGAAGGAGACAAAAGTGACGAAGCTAGTGGACTCTTTGTAAGAGGTCGTACTAGCCAAAAGGGAAGGAGCAAATCGAAGTACAGATCAAAGTCTCGTGTGAACAAAAGAATGCGGAGTGTTGGGGCTGTCACAAGAAGGGGCACTTTGAACGAGATTGCCCTATGTCGAAGTCCAAAGAAAAGGCGAGTGCATCCATTGTTGAGAAAGTACATGATAATGATGATGATTATGTGCTAACAACATCATGCAATAATGGAGTCTATGACAACAAATGGATCTTAGACTCTGGTTGTACTCTGCATATGACATTCCGAAAAGATTGGTTCAGCAGCTATGAAACAAGCAGAGGAACTGTATTAATGGGCAATAATGCAACTTGTAAAATAGTTGGCATTGGATCAGTTCATGTTCGCTGCGATGATGGAATCATGAGGACTATTACAGAAGTCCGCCATGTTCCTGATCTAAAGAAGAATTTGATCTCCCTGGGTACTTTAGATAAACAAGGCTATAAGTACATGAGTGAAGGAGGAACTATGAAAGTGACTAAAGGATCTTTAGTCATGTTGAAGGCCAAGCTGGAGGATGGCCTCTACACACTTGCGGGAAGCACCATTATTGGCTCTGTAAATGCATCTACAGTGCAGTTATCTAATGATGACAAGGCAAAATTATGGCACATGAGACTAGGCCATATGAGCGCACGAGGATTGGAGATGTTGAGCAACCGCAACCTTTTGAATGGTGAGAAGATCAACACACTTGAATTTTGTGAGCACTGCGTCTTAGGGAAGCAGAAAAAGGTCAGCTTCAGCACTGACAAGCACAAGACGGGAGGGGTGCTAGACTACATCCATTCAGATTTATGGGGTCCCTCTAAGCTTCCATCAAAGGGAGGAAAGAGGTATCTTATCACATTCATTGATGATTTTTCACGAAAGGTTTGGGTGCCTTTCCTGAAGACAAAAGGTGATGCTTTTGAAGCATTTAAAGAGTGGAAGATTTTGGTTGAAAATCAAATGGAGAGGAAAATCAAGTATCTTCGCACGGACAATGGCTTGGAGTTTTGCAGTGAAGAGTTCAATAATTTCTGCAAGGTTCATGGGATCGCAAGGCATAAGACGGTCAGGCACACACCACAGCAGAATGGAGTTGCCGAGAGAATGAACAGGACTCTTCTTGAGAAGGCTCGTTGTATGCTCTTACAAGCTAAGATGTCCAAAGTATTTTGGGCTGAAGCAGTTCATACTGCTTCTCATATTGTCAATCGGTCTCCAGCATCAGCGATTGACTTTAAGACTCCGAATGAGGTCTGGTCAGGTGAACCCTCTAACTATTCATACTTGCGAATATTTGAGTGTCCAGCTTATTATCATGTTAATGAAGGTAAGCTTGAACCAAGGGCTAAAAAGGCCATATTCGTAGGGTATGTTGATGGAGTAAAAGGGTACAAACTATGGTGTTTATCTTTACTCAAATTTGTAGTTAGTAGAGATGTTACCTTTGATGAATCCTCTATACTTGATCCTCGTAAAGTTTATGTGGAGTTATCTAGAAATGAGAACAACGAGCAGGTGGAGCTACCGGTGGAGCTTACCAAGAAACGGGATCAAGAGACTCAAAGTGATGAGTCAAAAGATGCAGAAGAACTTGCTTTCAATGAACCATACACAATTGCGAAGGGAAGGGACAAAAGGCGGATACGGAAACCGGAACGTCTTATAGAGCAAGAAAATCTGATTGCACAAGCGTTCGTAGCTGCAGAAGAAGAGATTAAGGATCTCGAGCCCTCTTCGTATATTGAAGCAACTTCTTGCAAAGATGCTGCACAATGGCAGTTGGCCATGATGGAAGAGATGGAGTCTCTTCACAGAAATGAGACATGGGTCTTAGTTAAAAGGCCAAAGGGGATAAGGACAGTTGGATGCAAATGGGTCTACAGAAAGAAAGAAGGTATTCCAGAAGTGGAAGCTGCTAGGTTCAAGGCGAGATTGGTTGCAAAGGGTTTCAGTCAAAAGGAGGGAATTGGCTACAATGAGATCTTTTCTCCAGTCGTGAAACATAGCTCAATTCGCGTGCTGCTAGCATTGGTTGCACAATTTGATTTAGTGCTTCAACAGCTTGATGTCAAAACTGCCTTTTTACATGGTGATCTAGAAGAGACAATCTATATGGATCAGCCTGAAGGTTTCCTAGCTGAAGGAAAAGAAGACCATGTATGCCAACTGAAGAAGTCTTTGTATGGTTTGAAGCAATCCCCTAGACAGTGGTACAAGAGGTTTGATGCATTCATGACTACACATGGATTTTCGAGGAGTGCATTTGATAGTTGTGTGTATCACAAGAAGATGTCTGGTAACTCTATGATTTATCTTTTGTTGTATGTTGATGATATGCTTATTGCTGCTAACAACATCACAGAGATAAATATTTTGAAGAAACTGTTGAGCAAGGAATTTGACATGAAGGATCTAGGAGTTGCAAAGAAAATCCTTGGAATGGAAATTTCAAGAGAAAATGGTGTTGTACATCTTTCTCAGAAGAGGTACATCCGAAAAGTTCTTGAAAGATTCAATATGGATATGAGCAAGCCTGTAAGTACACCTTTAGCTTCTCATTTCAAGCTTTCAGAGTTACAAATGCCTCAATCTATGGATGAGGTGGAGCATATGTCAAAGGTTCCTTATGCGAGTGCAGTTGGTAGCATTATGTATGCTATGGTATGCACACGTCCAGATATTGCCCAATCTGTAAGTGTAGTAAGCAAGTACATGGCAAATCCAGGAAAAAGGCATTGGGAAGCTGTCAAGTGGATATTGAGATATCTCAAAGGAGCTCCTGATGTTGGCCTAACCTTTCGGAAAAGTGAAGGTATTTCAATTCTCGGTTATGTTGATTCTGACTATGCAGGGGATCTTGATCGAAGGAGGTCCACAACTGGATACATCTTTACTCTCGTTGGCAGTGCCGTTAGTTGGAAATCGACTTTACAGTCGATTGTCGCTTTGTCTACAACAGAGGCAGAATATATGGCAGCAACGGAGGCAGTGAAAGAAGCTATCTGGTTGAAAGGTTTGGTGGCAGAATTGAGTTCAGCTCAGCTTAAATCAATTCTAAAATGTGATAGTCAAAGTGCTATTCATTTGATTAAAAATCAAAGATTTCATGAGCGCACCAAACACATTGATGTCAGATTTCATTTTATTCGAGATGTCGTAGAAAAGGGAGCTATCAAGGTTGAGAAGGTTATCACAGACGATAACGCTGCAGACATGTTGACCAAAATAGTCCCGCTTGCCAAGTTTGAACACTGCAAGGACTTGGCGGGAGTATGCATCAATTGATGCAACTCTAAGAGAACAACTGCTAGGTGGAGCTGGTATGTTCAACAAAGGTTTGATTCTTCTTGTTTCTTACAATGGGATTGCCTAGTAAGCTTAGAAGTTTTGGCCGGAGTTGTTTATACGCATGCTTGGAACACAAAACAAGGTGGAGATTGAAAGAGTTGGTTTTGGTTCTTGTGGAATCAAACTAAATGGAAGATGAATTAATATGAATATTTGATAGGAAGATAATTAGTACAAAATACAAGTCAAAGATTGTATCTTGGTAGGTGAAAGTTAGGCAAACCATTTTATGATTTGCTATCTTAACCTTGACAATTTTGACACATAGTGATATCATGGATGACATCAATAGGATGAATTTATTCCTATAAATAGGTAGCTCTTAATTCATTTTCAAATCATCCTTTCACTTGCCTTCTCATCTTCTTAGGCATTGTGTTCTCTCTCTTGTAGTATTTCACTTATATTCTTTGTATAGTGAAATAAATATTGGTGCAGTTGTTCTTTGGTGGACGTAGGATCATTTTGATCCGAACCACGTTAAATATTGTTGTTCTTCCTTGTTCTTTAGTTTCACGTTTTTTCTAACACTGATATATTACGTCCTGATATATATACATCATGTAAAAAGTGATGTATTCATGAATACGAGAGATTAGATTTAGTGTAACTTTTTCAAGTTATAAATTTTTTTAGAGAATATGATAAAATAAATTGTGTATTTATTGTTAATTTCTCCTATTTGATTAAAAAAAAATACAAGAGATAGTATGGTGATGAAGCGGAATCTTAGGGAAGATATCTAAAATTATGTTTCTTTTTTATGATTGTAATATCGAGTAGCTCACAAGCCTCAATTGCAACTTCATTAGTATTTGTTATCTCCTATCATGTACTAAGTACTAAGTAACGTTTCTCATTTAGAGTTAAAAAAATAAAAAGCAATCACCTAGTGTTTTCGGTCAATTAAAAGATAGCTTCTACACGCCGTATGTTTTAGGCAAACTTCTAGTTTCATTAACTCGGGAAAAGTTTAGAAGACATGGAAGTTCTGCACTAAATTGCACTACAATTTGTGTAACAAGAAAAAATTAATCAAGTCAACAGATAGAAATTTCATATGAAAGATATGTGGAGAGCGTTAAAATAGATTCGACTGAACTCAATAATTTTAGTTCAAATCATGCATTTTATTTTAGAATTTTATTTGAATACATACAAATAATTACTTCAGAATCAGTAATCTAAAAAGATGAGAACCGAGACTCAATAAGGTTCAAGTCTTAGCTTGGCGCCTATCGTGCAATGTGCTAAGTACAATCATGCACTTGATTGAATGTTAAGTTATTTACTTAGAATTAGGGAACGATTTTCACTTAAAATACATTCTTTCCTTCTTTTCTTTGATGATGCAATTCCTATTCTAAAATTTTTAGATTCAGTCACGTCCAACATTAGAAACTTTCAAGTGTGAGGCAACTGGGTCTGACTCAGAACCAAGAAATTTATACTAACAGATGAAACAATATCATCAGATTAGTTTTCACTAGAGCAGCCTCTTCAGACAAAGCCCTTTTTATATTAAATATATATCTACAGGTCAAGATAAAAGGGAAAATCATTTTTAGCCACCAAAAATTGGTCATTTTCCAATTGTACGTCTTTAATTAGCTCCAAAATTATAAAATCCCACTTGTGTGTAGGGTAAGAAGGTCCAATAAGTAACTGTGACCAGAATTCTTGTAAAGTGGACTTGGACTTTGGGGGGTTGGGACTTGGGTGGGGCATTGTGAGACTTGGAATAATGTAAAGAATTCTAGGACCAAAAATAAGGTAATTAAATAGCAAAATCCCACTTGTTATATAATTCCTAAATTCTTAATTTCTTCTCCTATAAATACCCTTTCAAAGTATCACTCTTTTTTCATCAAACATTTTAATATTCATCTCTTCAATCTCTTGTATAATTCACATCATATACTTTAATTACCAAGAAAAATTAAGATGGAGAACTTCCCAATTATCAACTTGGAAAATCTTAATGGAGATGAGAGAGCCAAAACCATGGAAATGATCAAAGATGCATGTGAGAATTGGGGCTTCTTTGAGGTAATAATAATTACATTTTGCATAAACATACAACATAACTTTCTATATTGAGTAACTCTGTAATTCCAACATCCTACCACATGACTTTAAAGACTACAACGTGACAATATTTACTTTCATAAACTTTACATCCACTCATACTAAGACTCATAAAATGAAACAGAAAATATCCTAATCTTTGCACATAGATGTTTTTTCTTAATATGTTTATGTTATAATTGTAGTTGGTGAACCATGGGATTCCACATAAAGTAATGGACACTGTGGAGAAATTAACAAAGGGACATTACAAGAAGTGCATGGAACAGAGGTTTAAGGAACTAGTGGCAAGTAAGGGACTTGAAGCTGTGCAAGCTGAGGTTACCGATTTGGATTGGGAAAGCACTTTCTTCTTGCGCCATCTTCCTACTTCTAATATCTCTCAAGTACCCGATCTTGACGAAGAATACAGGTACATACATGTGTCCTACATATCGAGTATAAATTAAAACAACCACACAATTTAAGTTATATACACTGACAGTATAACTAATTATAATGTTGTCCCATATGATGCAGAGAGGTGATGAGAGATTTTGCGAAAAGATTGGAGAAGTTGGCTGAGGAGTTACTTGATTTACTCTGTGAAAATCTTGGACTTGAAAAAGGTTATTTGAAAAATGCCTTTTATGGATCAAAAGGTCCCAATTTTGGTACTAAAGTTAGCAACTATCCACCATGTCCTAAGCCCGATTTGATCAAGGGACTCCGCGCTCATACAGACGCTGGAGGCATCATACTTCTGTTCCAAGATGACAAAGTGAGTGGCCTTCAACTCCTCAAAGACGAGCAATGGATCGACGTTCCTCCCATGCGCCACTCTATTGTGGTTAACCTTGGTGACCAACTTGAGGTACAAGTGTGTGTGATTTTCTCGCTAAAACTTAAAAGTTGTACTCCCTTCGTTTCAAAAAGGATGACCTAGTTTGACTTAAAACGGAGTTTAAGAAAAGAAAGAAGACTCTTTAATCTTGTAGTTCTAAATTAAAGTTCTGTCAAATGTACCAAAACGTCCTTTAATCATGTGGTCTTAAACATGTCACGTGGAAAGTTAAAGTTAAAAGTGTTAACCAAAAAAGGAAAGGGGTCATTCTTTTATTTAAACAGACTAAAAAGGAAATAAAGTCATTTTTTTTTAAACAGAGGGGTACTAAAAAGGGTATTTATGAAATGTTATAAAAACAGGTGATTACCAACGGGAAGTACAAGAGCGTGATGCACAGAGTGATTGCACAAACAGATGGGACTCGGATGTCACTAGCATCATTTTATAATCCAGGAAATGACGCGTTGATCTATCCAGCACCATCTCTAATTGAGGAAAGCAAGCAAGTTTATCCGAAATTCGTGTTTGATGATTACATGAAGTTATATGCTGGACTAAAGTTTCAGCCAAAAGAGCCAAGATTTGAAGCAATGAAGGCTATGGAAGCTAATGTGGAATTAGTTGATCAAATTGCAAGTGCTTAAAGAAAATTATTACGTTCTTGGAAGTTATACAAACGTAGCTAATTAAACAAATAATTATACAAAAGATGGTGTATGTGTGTGTGATTGTTGTGTGGTATTTTAAAGGGTTTTAAAGCTTGTAATAAAAAATAATCTGATAAATGAAAGTTACTTTATAGTACAAATGATTGCTAGTGTCCTGTTCCTCTTTTCATGAAACTACTTTGTCTTACCTTTACAAGTTACTAATTTTTAAGCATTCTTAATTCACTGTTGAGAAATTCACTATGACAAAATTTCAAATATCATTTTTACTTTGAAAATAATATTTTGTTTCAATTTTTAAAATAAAACAATGATCAAACGCCCATTTATATTGTTGTTGGACAAGTGTATTATGAAAATTTTTATTAGATGAGACCAGGAAAAGAGAAATTTAAAAAGGATTAGGTAAAAAATTTTGAAAATGTTTTGCATAAAAAAATAATTTCTTTAAATAACAAAAAAAAATTCTAACAGAAATAAAGAAAATAAGTTTTTTTTCCACCTTCATTGTGTCATCCCCCCCCACCCCCCACCCCTAATTAAAATAGGTAATGTAACAGTATCCTTTCGGTTTACTTTTTATGCAAGAAAAGGATAAAACTTTCTTTGTCATCAACGTCTTTTTAATGATGAAAAAGTTAAGCCTATAATCTTGACCCATACTAATTAAACTAATATTAGTCAGATTGTTGTAGAAATTTATAATTAAACATGGAAGTTGACGTGGGTATCACATAGTGGGAAAAATAAATTGAGTAGTGAGAAATAAGAATATAAATGAACTTCACTAATAAGTTGAGTCAAACTTCACTTCAAATCAAAATACTGTCGGGACGCTTTTGAATTTCAAAATTCAAATAAGTTTATATTTTACCTTAAGTTTTTTATAAATATTTTGATTGTCAATTATTAAGAATTATAGTACTTTTATAAATATATGAATATCATTTCAAAGAAGAAAAAAAGATAAGAAGAACAAAGTAAAACACTTCTGGTTTTCATTGTTTAAATTCTTTAACAATATTTTCATAAAGATCATCTTAACGTATAAACTTTATGTTGTCAACAATGGCCAATAATTCAGCAGGTATATTCGTCATAAGACAAAATGAATGAGTCGGACGACCATTATCAATAATCGTTTTCCTTGTCTTCTTTTGTTTTTCTTAAGGGACAGGGGGATAACCTTTGTACATTCTGTTTTTTTTAATTATTTTCCGTTCGGTGTTCGACACTCACATTAAAAGACTTCTTTAAAAAGGTATGTTCATATTCAAAAAGACTCGAATTCGAGACTTTTTATTAAAGATGAAGTAATACTTACTCTCTTTCCACAACATTCGACTTTTATTTATAGGAAGGAGGGAAATAATTCTGAGCACTTCATTCATAAGTTTTACAAATCCATTTATTAAAAATAATGATTAATATGAATATCTTATCACAATATTCATGTTAACTAGCCTTTTAGTTTTATTTTATGTGGCATTTTTTTAAATTTCGATATTCAAATAAGTTTATTTCTATTTGTAATATTTTTATAGATCTTTTAAACATTTTAAATTATCAATTGTTGCGACTTATAGTACTTTTTACGTAGTTTACGGACATATAAATTTCATTTTAAAAAAAGAAATTCTACACACAAATTCTCGATCAAACTTAAACTATTTGATTCTCAAAAAACGAAAAGTCTCATATAAATTAGGAAGAATGAGTAATATAATCTAAGATGTTGAGAAATGATTTGCCATATAAATAATTAAATATAAGGAGTAATACTGTACTACCATTTTTGGTACAGCAAAGCAATGATGTCTAGATTCTAGAGATTAGATTAAGTAATTGATAGTTTCATTTAATAGCTTCGACCTACGATGAAATCGAGTTAAAGGGAACCATCACAACTAAGTTGGAACTGAATAAATAGTTCGACAATCCTTCAAGTTACCCCTCGAATATATTTCAATTGATAAATTCAAAATCTGAAGTTTTGCACCATCCTATATATCCTGAATTGATCATTTTACTCTTCAATCAACATCATCCGATGTCAAAAACTAGAATTTTTATAAGGCTACTATGAGGAAATTCCATCAAATGCAACATTTGCATATCATCGTGGCACCTTAATTTCTCACAAATTTGTAATGAAGTAGAAAATGTCTTATATCATGCTAGTAAATTTAAATAAGCCGTGAGATTTAAGTCGAATACAGGATTGTATTGAAATATGCAAAAACTACAACAAGAGACTCGTTTCTTCTCTTCTAACCCATTGAGCACTTGTTGCTGACCTTCCTAGTTACAACATGATAGGCTTACAACATACTAATAAGTTACACAAAGATACCAGAAACCAGGTCGCATCACCGGTACAACTTACTTTCTAGTAGCGCCTTGGTCTAATCATAGTTGGCAGGACGAACCCGGATGGAGAGAACCAGTTCTACTCCTGGTTGTTTTGAGAAATAACACTCTTCTCAACATTTGACAAAACGGTTCCTTTACCAAGTGATGGAATCTAACAATGAAATCTAAGCATATATCTATACTAAACACATTACAGACAATTCAAGGAAGCTGAAGCTAAGAGCTCTCCAAGAAGGAGATGCTCATAAATCTTATTTAATTGATCTTGTGATGGAAAAAGAATGACCATTTCCTTCATTAACGACATGAACTTCTTCAAAAAGTCACCAACTCTTCCAATTTATTGAACGCCAAACACAGCAAAGAAAAGAAGCAGAATCCCTGTTTACGTGTACTGATTGATTGTTACCTCTTTGAACACGAAAATGGCAGTGACTGTTGTTTGAAGCTGGATGCATCAAAAAGCTCCATAAACCTCTGATCTGATACTCTTGCTTTGGCAGCAGCAAAACGCTGGTACTCGTCAAACACAGAAGTTAGGCACCACTTCTGCAATTTTCTCAAGCATCCAACAAGGCAACCAGTTCGGTGCTGGAATATGGACAAAAAAGAAGTATAATTTAAGTAAGGTACTCTTACTATGGAATTGAGGCTACAACATAATAAGTAAATGTTACACACCTTCCCACGTTTGCAGTGGATTAACACCGGGTGATTTCTAACATCTGTGAGCAGCAGGTTAAAGATATTAGCACAGGAAGATAGAAGTATTAAACTCACTTTGATTAAAAGTTAGTATTGGCGTTTGAAAGAGCATACCAATTAGAACCCCCAATGCTTCACGAATTTTCTCTTCTGGAATATTTACAAAAGGTTCCTGAGAGCATAATTGTAAAAATCAATCACCAATAATTATTTTTCGTACAAGAACAAAACAAAATACTCTTCTCGGGCACCAACAGATGTGATCAATCCTTTAGCATCAGTAAAGTCCAATGAACCATGCCGAAAATCTTCTACAATATCTCAAATATGCAATGAACCCGGGGAAGAGGACCAAAAAAAGAAAGAACAAGATTATTTGAGCCCTTATCTATATTTCTAGCATGATTTTAGCGACTGTTGTTGAGTTATTTTCTTCTATTTTTGAACCTTTTCTTACAAGCAACTTCAAAAACTACCAATTATTTTTTATTATAATCTCAAGATGGACTCATGGACCATGTCGCATTGATTGCCGCATTAAGCAAATCTCAAGCCTGGAAATAAAGTGTGACTCAAGCATATCTTCAGGAACCCTTATAGCTGTTGATGAGGTAATAAAAACAAACTAAAAGGAAAGGAATCAGGTTCTTTTTTGAAGTATAATTTTTTACCACACATGCGGAAATACAGAGTAGTCTAAACTCACGATAACTGAGACAGACATTTGAGTTTTGACATTTTAGCTGGGACAAGAGAAGACTGAAGCCAACAACCTACCACACATAGCAACTGGCTGGTTAATCAAATAGCCATAGAGAGACAAAAAGAAATAGGAAAATTTTTTGCTAACTTCAGCAGTTAGATGTTAAGATAGAAAGACGACGATCAAGCAACACATCACTTGACCTCTGCTTGAAGATCCAAAAGAAACACAGAAGCTTTACCAATCAGTTAAATGAATGAAATGGAAGTCTGTAATTAAGTTTTAACTTTTAAGTGATTGCCAATGTGCCTTGTGTTTCTGCACCTAACCTTTCCATTGACATGCTCTATCTCTCTCTTCACAGTGAAGAGGAGAACTATCCTGTTTAGTTAGTCCTGATAAAAATAGCTACACGAAAGTTGGATCGAATGAAACCCAGATCACAACTCACAACCAGTTTGGAAGTATTGTTACTTCTAATTTATTGAAATTCATGTGCTCTATGCTCAAGCGACATGCGGGGAATAAGAAGTCCAAAATACAGGATAGGAACAATGATGTGATATTAATTCTTCCAAGCTACAATTACAACTTAAGCATAATTCGAGTTTAAACATGACTAGACATGACTAAACCTTCTCAACGAGGGGTAAACTTAATGTTACTACAGATGGTTACTATGATACATGCATAACCAACAGAACAAAAACTAATAGATACGAAAAAAACTTAAGCTAAGGTCACACGAGGCAGAGCTAAGAATACAATAATCAAGATTTCCAGTTAATACATATCTTCTAATTTCTATACAGATACAAGCATTACGAAACACATAAATGTTGAGGTATACGAGTAGGACATAGAATCTTGAAGGTTGATACGGATAAAGAATACGCGTCTTCTTGAAGGTTGATTCGGATAAAGAATACGCATCTTAAAGTCAGTGCCTACTAAAGACACTCCTAGTGGGCATAACTAAGAGAGGTAATTCTGGTGCCAACTAGGTGGTGATTTAAACAAGGATGTGACTGGAAAGACAATGTTTTGAGTTTTAGAAGTAGATTCTCGCAAATCAAAACAACAATCAGAAAAGGAAAAAAAAAGAAGAATAAACATAGCAAGACTTGTACTGATTCTTTTCTAAAGTAATGCTTGTGGTTATCCTTAGATCATTATTTGCATCACTGGAAAGTAGTACTAATAATTAAATCTCAAAACCCTATGTGGACCATGGCCTTTAAGATCAGCAACAGCCAAATTCTAGACCTATCATCTTGAGGCATTCTCTAAAATACATTAAATTATTGTGCAGCTTTTCATCACAATCCGAACCCTTCACAAATTAATTTTCCTTAAACTTCTGAAAGCCAAAAATTGACACGGTCAGTTACTTCCATCCTTCCACATGACTTGAGCAGAGGATCATCATATGATGCGGACAGAAATGAATAAATCAAGTCTTGGAGAATCATGTATACAATGTACAGATACAAATAAACAAGCATCATATCATGTTTACAATACGGAAACAGATATTATGTATTCTGCCGAAATATTATATTCGAAAAAACTGTCCCATAGTTCTCTTTTACAATGAACTGTAAATCCTTTCAATTATTTTTGTGCGTCTCTCACATTTAACCTTCATCATCTCATTTCTAACTTGAAAAAATGGCACTCTCACCTCTCGGTCAAGTCAATTCATGAATTTACCATATTTAGCTTCAAATATTAAATGTGATGATTTTACTTTAACTTCAGATTTTATGCATATATAACCAACCGAATCAACGGAAAGAAGCAAATCTATCAACATCAGAGAAAATGACAAACGTACTTTGCTATTTTTAATTCCAAACTGAAACAAGCGAATATCATTTTCCTTGAGAAACTCCATGTTTGCTTCTGGATATGGCTCTGGACACAGGTATCTGTCAACAAAATAAAAAATCCCTAATTCATCAATTCTCGTCGAAATACTTAAGCTAAATAACTAGTACTATCAGGATAGTAATACTAATTAACTTACATAATAGAACGAAGTCCAAGCGTTTGAAGAAACGAGAAGTTATCTACATCAGGGAAACCAGACCGAAAAATGCCATTATCAACCATAGCGAAGTTAAGAGGAGGAATGAAAAAGTCTTCCTCGTTCTCATCGGCACAACTGTAATTAACTTCAAAATCATAGGGATTATCGTCGGCGGTTGGGACCGGTGAAATCTTGATAGATTGCGGAGGAGGTAGCGTCTGAGAACGGTGATGCTGCCGCTCGACGACGGCGATTTCGATGGTTTTACACGTGTCAGCTGTGGAAGCAACGGTTGCGTGCTGTTTCATAGTGACTGAAGAGAGAGAGAGAGAGGGGTTTTGGAAAATTGAGTGGAATTGGAGATTCTGATACTACAGGGGAACTTTCTCGTTTTGGAACTTGGAATTTATAGGCGCAAAAAAAAACTAGTCACTTTTTAGACGAGGGAAACAGTTTTCTGGGGGCATGGGTAAATTGCGGGTGGGGTGGTTAAAATGCGCCATTCCACGGTGGCTGCGCAGTGTGGACACTCAGTACACGTCAATGGACAATGCGTATGCTTTTTTAAAAAAAACAAAAAAAACTGATCATCTAAATTAAGAAAATCCACTCATTCAACTAATTTTTAAATTTACTTTTCAAAAATTCTAGTGTTTATTACTCCGCAATAAAAAAAAAATTATTTCAATTTATATCATATTTTTTAAATTTAAAATTTAAATAAATTTAATTTTGATCATAAAATTTTTATAAATCTTTTAAATATTTTGAATTGTTAATTTATTA
The DNA here is from genome assembly GCA_027705065.1 of Solanum peruvianum. Classification (NCBI taxonomy): domain Eukaryota; kingdom Viridiplantae; phylum Streptophyta; class Magnoliopsida; order Solanales; family Solanaceae; genus Solanum; species Solanum peruvianum. Next base: position 65,808,198 of record JAKWJD010001761.1, read on the forward strand.
TGACTTATAATATTTTTTATATATTTTATAAATATATAAATTTTATTTTAAAAAGTTTAAAAATTTAATATGTAAATTTTCGATAAAATTCAAACTTATTGACTCTGAAAAAAATGAAAAAATTTACATAAATTTGGAAGGAGTTAGAAAGTAATTACTTTTATTACATAATAGTTTCATATAATTTATTCAAACTTTACATTAAAGTGGGGTGAACATAGGGGTAAGTTATTATAGGGTTATGGGGAAGATGGTATGAGAATTTGACATATTAAGCTAGCGTTTGGCCATAAATTTTCAAATATTCTTGGCAAATATTATTTGAGTGAAAATTTGGGTGAAATTTCACTATGTGTTTGGCCATAGAATTTAGGAAATATATTTCACCTTTTTTAAAAAATATGATTTATACCCATAAATTTTAAAAAACTATTAAAACTAACTATAAGTTTGTATTACAAGTCAATTGAATGTTCGTTACAACAATAACAAATAGTTTCCATCACACTAGAGCAATGTGGTAATTTGGAGCGAGTGCAAAAAGTATCATTCCATACATTGTGAAGTAGACGAAGCACATGATTCTATTACCTCGAGTTAATTTTTCATCATTTTCATCAAAAATCATATCATTATTTAATATTCACTAAATATTTTATCAATATTTTGGTGTTCACATAAAAAAAATTATGTATACAACACAAACAACTACTATAGAGGATGTTTTTGTAAAAGGTAAAATTTTAATTTTCAAAAGATCTCAAATAATGAGATTTGGCCCAAATACTAGAAAAAACTAATATTTGAAAATTTGGATTTGCCAAAAATATTTGCCAAATAATGACAAATTGTATGGACAAACATTATTTGCCAAATTTTTCCCTAAATATTATTTGGGAAATCTATTTTGAAAATAAAATAAAATAGTATAAATAAAATATTATTTTGACCAAATTTTCTGATTAAATTCTAGCCAAAAGATTTTTTTCCTATTATGAAATATTACTTACATATTTTTCTTTCTTCTAAAACACTAATCTTTTAAAAACTTCTGTAGAGTTTTATCATAAAACTTCATAACAAAAATTTATCACGGATCAAAGTTAGAGTTAAAGCTAAAGTCAAAAATAGAAAATAAGAGGTAATAAGAAAAAAGGATGTATACCAACAACTCAACAAGGAGATTTGTGGTCACAATTTTTGGTGGAGGGGTAAACAAAAAATTTTTATCTTTAATCGAAGATTTTAGAGTCCCTCGAAAATAGAGTCATATTTATTAAAAAACGTTAATACTATTCGATGAACATTCAAATTTAATAAAATTATAATGTAAGTACTGAACATTAATAAAAAAATGTTGCATTTAAATTTAACAATAGATAAATTTCAAAAAAGAGCAATTTTTTTCTTAAATAGACAATATTTATGTTATACTCGAATCATTCGTAATATTATTTATCCTTTAATCTTGTTTTTAAAAATTGTGAAATAATAGCCTCCGCCCTAAAGCTTCAATTCCTAATTGATAGTCAGAAACCTGTCTTGCCACATAGCCAAGAGTTTTAGATAGAAAAAATTTATTCGCATCGAGTATATATATTAAATATTTGTGTATATCAATTTAATGTATATATTACGGTGTGAATAAGCTTAACTCGAGTTTAATTAATAATTTTAATTTGCTATAATTTGTAACAAATTATCAGAAATTTTGTTAAAATTATATTATAATTATGGAAAAAATTATTTAAAATTAAAGAATTTCTGAAGAATGAGTTTGTCATTTATTTTTGCTAATTGTGAATTACTAGGATTTACTTTAAAATGTAAAGTAAATGTGAAACAAATTATAACCAATTCGTAAGGCATTTTCTAAAGAGTGTGAGAAAATTTACCATGAACTTTTTGCTTTAGAATTGACCAAACAACTCCTAATTTGATATAAAATAATACTTGATACGAATTGAATTAATTTTCAAAGGCAAAATTCAACTTACATCTTAAAAAGTAATTGATCATGTCTTTTTGAACTATCAAACTAAACAAAACTCAATAAATAATAAGATCTTTTCAATTTTTTATGGTACACACAAATTTGATTAATTCGATAAATTTCAAATATCAAATAATTTATTTTTAAAAAAATAATTGGGATGAGAAACGTGGTGATCACGCGTTGGTAATTGTCAACCATCTCTTCAAGCCCAAGTTTTAACAGAAAGAAATATTTTATCTATAAACATAGATAAAATAACACGGTACATATCTATGAGTATTTATTAATTAATTTACATAAATTAAATAATTGTCACATCATAGACAATTTAGAGAGTAGGGTCTCAATGTGGTGGTTTGGTTAGTTAGTTTTAAAAATTATATCATTTTAATACTTTATGATGTATAATTAATATTAGGTTTTCTAAAATTATCTAAATTATGTCGACTTTTTTTCAGTATCGGAATAATTTGATTTATTTTTTTTTACTTTTAAAGCATTACCTAAAAATATGTTATTAGAAAAATATTTCTTTTGCAAAGGTTTTATTGTATTGTTTGATAAAGTATCTATTATAATATTTTTTAATTTTAAATCCAATTAATTAAACGTCGATAAAAGAGTAAAGAATTTCAATTACTTGACATGGTTATAATCTAAATAAAAATCTATGAATTTATTAAAAAATAATATAAATCAATTCAAATTATTAAATTTGATTGGTTTGGTTCGATTAATTTTTCTTAAAGTATTAAACAAAATTGTTGCGCAAATGTTACTATGGAACACTTTATTCTCTATGTCTTAGACGATTGATATTAATTGGGTAAGAGACCTTATTGTTTGACAAGCTAGTGAATGCATAGGCGTGTTTAGAAGGGGCGTCGTGGGTTCACGTGAACTCATGCTTCTTATATTTTCTAAAAATATTTAAATATAAATGTGTGATCAACTCATGTTTAAAGTATCATATAATATACAATAATAATTGAGTGTATTCGTATTTTTGAGTAACACTTCTCCAATTGGTTATCAGTTACATTTTTGACATTTCAACTAATTTTGTTTTTGTTTTTTTCCTTTAATCTTTCAAAATTTTCAAGTGTGTTACATTGAAAATTCCTAAAAAATTAGCATGATAAATTTTTTATATAATTTAATCGAATGTGTATATTAAAATTTAAAACTAGTAGTACTATATTTTTGACCTATAATATTAAAAATTTTATGGTTCATATTAAGAATCTAAAAGTCAAATTGATTAAATTTATATTTAAGTTACATCTTTTTGTAATTATTCACCCATCTAGCCGAAATTCTGAATACACCTCTGAGTGAATGTTTTTAGTCATGAAGAATTTTGGATTTTCTTTTTTTCGAAGCTAAACTTCGGAACAGGTTTATTAGTCCTAAAAATGTTCAGTTGAATTTTTTAATTTTTAAAAATTTGAAAAAATAATAAAAAGCTATTACTAACAAAAAATCAAATTAAACCTACCTATTTATGACCAAAGACAAGTCTAATTTTCAAATATCATATTTTATTTTGATAATAAAAATTACTTCTATTCAAATTTCATGATAAAATATAATTAAACGTCTGCTTAATTTTTAATTTTGAGTATTCAAATTTTTAATCATCAATTAGAGAGGAAAAGAAATTTCACCGCAACTAACTTTATATCATTATGTTACTATTATGAAAATGAAAAAAATTAATAGTTATCTTACACAACTAATATTAATCGTATAAAACTTTCTTTTAATTTCACAAATTAATAAAGCTCAAGTCTCATCACTTATTACTTTTAGTTTTAGATCAATAAATTTTAATTCACTAACTAGTAAGGTGAAAAAAGAAAGGCTCACATAATTAGTGTCTCAATTATACAATACACAAAATAATATTTTTTTAAAAAATGTTATCTATATATGGTCAATATATATATTGGCCAATTATATTCATAAGAATCACATATCTCAATTATTAGTGCACAGAGATGACTTTTCCAATGACAGATTCTTTTCGTAACATTGGCTATTACAATTTCTGCTTTTTTGCCTTTCTTTTTCTCCTTTTTTATTTTGTTTGATGCAATGAGCACCCCAAAAAAATGTCATTTTGAATATTGCTAAATATTCCAGCTATGTTGAAATAATGTAAACCAGGAGAATAAAAAAGCAAGTCAAAATGAGTATTGATTCTTGTAAGCAATGGGGTAAGTGAGACGTTTTATTTAGTACGATGTGAGACTTAAGTTTTGAGATGTGAGGTATAAGCTGTGCAGATTTTTAAATTTTTAACTTACAGTATAGTATGATACGTATAATAGCACAAAATTATTAAAAATACATCAATAGTTTGAGATAATTACAAATATAATTAAGGAAATTGATAGAAAACAAAACTCCTAACATGATTATCTTAGTATAAATAATTTTATCTTAACTTTCTAATAATAGAAGAATCATTATTTTTAAAAATAGTTTTTTATTATACTACACAATTTACCCCCTAAAAGAAAATAATCAATAAAGTTTACTATATTATAATAAGAAAATCACTCTATCATGAATAAAAATTAAAATAGTTTCAAATAGCTAAACAAAATGTGGTAATTTTGAGACATATGACAAAACTATGAAGACTAATGATAAGTGAAAAAGTAAAAATTTCACTATATTTTAAAAAGAAATGTTACGTACTAAATAATTACTTGTACAATGTTACCCAATAATAAAGATATGATACTACGACTCGTTATTTGAATTACTCACAATCTTCTTATATTTATAAATTAAAAAATTATTAAGTATCATTCAATTATTCAAAAATTACGAGGATCAACAATATTAACCAATGATTTGAACACATAATTTTGTTTAAGAACTATTAGGCGAGTTCCTAGCGTTAGGCGTTGGACGTGCTTAGAGCGTACAATCGGACGCTTAGGGCGTAAGTCTTACAGAACCAAGTCTCACGGTTGAATTTCAAAGCGTTTTGTCACAGTCCCCCCAGGGCAAGCCCCGAGGCGAGTCCCAACAAAAATTTTTAAAACACTACTCATAAGTATCACATTGTTGGTATGAAAAAAATAATATGAATTTCATATGAATTCGGATAATTCTTTTTTCATGAGTTAGTTTTGGATAGAATTAAATCAAATTATATTTCTTCATAGTTAATACTGAATAAATATGATTAAACAAAGATAATTCTTTAATAATATACCAATTATACAAGTTAAACATGAAGAAATAAAAATAAAAGACGGAAAAATTACTAAACGTGAATATTATTATTTCCTTGGCTTTCATGTACTTTCTTATGCAAACATCATTAATTAAATGCCCTTGCTATCAACATCAACGGTGCTTCATGCTTTTCTTCAACGTTCTCTTTCGTTAGCAAGTACAAAATAATGCAATTTAAATTATTAAGGGATATTTTTGTCCCCTGTTAATAGTAAAGTTATTTTTTATTCCTATCTTAATATTTTTCTATTTTCTAAAATCAGATATTAAACATCATAATAGAATGTAGGCATAGAGGAGATAAATGAATAAAGATAATTAAATATTTTTTATCGAAAAATTATATTATATAATTATAATAAAATGATTTTGCTTAATTATGTATGAGCTGTGAATCCTCTTTTAACATAAGAGGAAGATTGAGGTATATTGTAATGAAGAACTAAACTAGAAACTAAGAGTTTGTTTGAATGGGCATAAAAAAAAGTAATTTTTAAGAAGTATATTCGAAGTTGTTGAAACTTATTTTTAAAATAAGTAGTTATGTGTTTGAATAAAATACTTTAATTGGAAAAAAAAATTGTTGATGTGTTTAACAAATAAGTGCTGGTAAAATTTTTTTTTATCAAAATATCTGAAATACCCTTAAAACTTGTAAAATGATAAAAAGTTGATATATTATAATATAATAGTAATACAAATAATAATAATAATAAAAATAATAATGATGATAAAATAATAATAATAATAATAATAATAATAACGACGATAATAATAAGAATAATAATAAGAATAATAAAAACAATAATGATAATAAAAATAATAATAATATAATAATAACAATAATAAAAATTAAAATAGTAATAATACTAATGAAAAAAGAAATTTATATATAATGACATACTAATAAATTAAATTAATTGTTATAATTATTCTTTAATTTAATTGTGTCACATAGCAAATTGTTTGTCAGTCACCTCTCTACTTCAAACTCTCGCTTGTCATTCTCCTCTCTCGCTTCATTCCTCTCATTTTTATATAAACACATGTGTATAAAATCTGTTTTCATTTATATAAAGCGAGAGGAAATTGTATAAATACATATATTTTTGTTCCCCTCTCTCCCCCTCTCCCAGATTTCTCTCGCCACTCCCCTTAATCTCGCCCGCCACCCTCGCCTCTCTCGCTTATACAAACAGAAATTCTGTTTGTATAAAGCGATAGAAAATTGTATATACACATGCAAATACATATATTTTCGTCCTATACACTTATAATTATATAATAAAAATACTTCTCTGCCCATTTTCTTTTGTTTTTCTCTCTTTCTCATTTTATACAAATTCAAATTATATATAATTTATCTCTTTCTCATTTTATACTATTCGATTCAATTGTATATTCCCGTCCAAGTCTCTTTTGCCTTTCTCTCTTTCTCATTTTATACAAATTCAAATTGTATATAATCATTCTATACGCTTATAATTATACAATTCGTTTTATACACTTCATTCTATACAATTCTCTGCCCAAGTTTCTTTCTCTTTCTTGTTTTATACACTTCTTGTTATACAATTCGCTTCAATCGTATATGTATTGCGAATTATACATTTATATGTTTGCTATGGAGTGCAATTATGCAAACTTTTGCTACAACATACAAATATGAATTTTATATTTGTTATATGTGAAAGTTGCCCTAACAATAATAATAATAATAATAATAATAATAATAATAATAATAATAATAATAATAAAAGAATTAAAGGCAAAAATGTAATATACTTGGTCAACATATAATGACCTTTAAGTTGAAAAAACACCCCTCACCTAGCTTTTTATTTTTTACTTAAAATAAGTCACTTTGATAATTGTCAAACACTCTAGTAAGTCAAAAAATTAACTTTTAATTCAGTTTGATCAGCTTTTAAGTCCATCCAAACAAGCTCTAAGAGTACTAAATATTAAAAATGTATCGTAAGAAAATTTATATGAAAATATATGTGTTACTAATCAATACTGAAATTTTGAAAATTAATTTTAATAGATACTTTTATATAAATAGTTGTTTTCGTTCAAAATTTCAGATTAATTTTTTTGAAAAAAAATTAAAATTTTAATTCTTTTTCAAACGCGGAAATAATAACAGTGTAATTAAAATGGTCCGATTCATGCATGACGAGGCAAGCACATTAGCGGCCGTTTATCGATGGAGACGGGAAGCTGCAGGCGGTAGGTCCTCTTTCCCTTCACAACTTGCAGATAAAACGGCTACTGTCCCATCTCCAATGCTGCCTCTCTATTTATCGCAAAAGCAAAGTTAGAAATTTAATTAAAATTAATTATTTATATATAAATAAGAAATAATACATTTGATTTAATATGTATATAATTATTATTTTTTATATATAATATAATTTTTTAACAATTTACCCTACCAATACATGAAATTTAAGAATTTAAATTAAAATTAGTATTTTAGTTATGAGATCTCTGTAAAATTTTAATTTCTAAATTCCTAAATAAATAAATAAATAGGATTTCAAAAAAAATAATAATGAAAAACCTGATGTAATGAGTTTAGATTTTTTAAACAAAATTCACTATGTTAAATTTTATAAAAATATTCATGCTTGAAGTGAGTATATTATTTACATATGGTGAAAAAATATTTTAAAACAAAATTCACTATTTTAAATTTTGTAAAAAAATATTCATGCTTGAAGTGAGCATATTATTTACATATGGTGAAAAGATAATATTAGAGAATAGCTAATTAGTGTGATTGTTATTTTTATGGATTAGTCAATCTTTGTAAAATTAATTATGTGAATTTTAAAGCTTGTGAAACATTTAATAGCAAAAAATATTTATTTATAAAAGATTAGGAAAAATCTTTTTGGCTAGAAAACTTGATCATAATTAGATCCAAAAATCATATCATCAACTTTCAATATTCATATTTTTCAACAACAGAATAGTGTACGAATATGTGGTCGATAATTGGCTCCTTTGGTTCAAATATTAACAATTTCAACTAACTAAATTTGTTTTAAAAATTGACGCTCTAAAATTAAGAAGTTAAATTTTACAAATTATTATTTTCTAAGTTGATGTTTATTGTTTCAATTAATCATGTTTTTTGAAAAGAGTTAATTTAGACATTTTTATGATTTAGATCAACTATATTTCTTAACTAACACGTCTCCATATACAGAATTAAAAGACATATAATATAATTATTTTCTTTTGGTGATTTAATACGTAATAATTAAAAAGGAAGAAACTTTACCACTAGGCACTAGGTCAATATATTCACATCACATGCCTAGAAAAAAAAATCTTTTTTTTACTCTAAAACAAACAACAACCGTTAACTATATTTTAAGTGATATTCGTTAAATCTTTATTAAATTGAGTACTTTTCCAATAAATCGTCTTGTAATGCTTTAAGATTTCAAACTTAAAAAGATAACTAAAACTCCAAATATTTTATAATTTAAAACACTTCTTATTTATTTTACGTATTATAAAAATATGCAATTGGTGACTGTCATAATCGTGACCATAAAGAGGAAATGAAGTAATTTCAGAAAGGGACATACATAACAATAGATTAACTAATTACGCTTAGTATCATGACATATTTAGCATTATAAACTTTAAAAGTAATAAATTTATATAAATGTGAAGATATGTTCTAATACTTCTAAACAAATACATAAAAAAATTTATTCCAATTAAAGTATACCAAATAAATTGAGACCATAAACTACAACCACATATCCATATAATCTCATTATATATAAGTGGAGATACGTAATGTGTATGTTAACGTAGCCTTATTCCTACCTTGTGAGGATAGATAAATTATTTTCGATAACTTTTAGCTCCAATAAAAGCTATAGAAAATATTGAGAAAAAAAGAAAAATAGCAGCAACAAAATAGTATATAAACCAAACAAATTGAAGAATACAATAACAAAAGAAGAATTATTAATAAATAACAATATTATTAATAAAAAAAACTAAACAACACTCGATTATTTAATAACTTTCCTTAATATTTTCTAAGTAAAGATAATGCATTATTCTTTTTTACCAAAACAACAACTATGACACATTGAGAGACAACAATTACATATAAACCAAAAATAGAGCTGCATGATTCTTGATTTTTAATATATATTAAGTAGATGAGTCCACCCATAGATTATGATAGCCAACAAATATAATTATTGTTATTTTACTACTCCATTATTAAAAAAAATATAAATATATTTAAATCTGAAAAAAAAAAGAACATTCGAAGAATATGCTCTTTCATTTTAGATCGTTAATAATACGAGTCCAATTCGCCACGGCCGATTATCTGTCCGTACATTCACGCGACAAAACTAAAAAGCCTTATCGACTAAAAAAAAAGTGCCTTTTTGCTTCTCTTTTTTTCTTTTCTTTTTAAGATTCGAATATTCACCTTTTTGTATCTCACAAAAAATATAAATTATTCCAAATGTTTTTTTTTTTCTCTTTTTATGTCCACCATTTATTTTATTTTATTTTATTTTATTAATTTACTATGGTGGGATCTTGTATTTTCTTTATAATTTTAATATTGAACTCCTTTTTGTGTAAAAGTAGATTTAGATTCCACTCCACTACTACACCACTTTCGCTTGCTTTGATTCACTCCTTCCTCAAAATCTATATAATTTATACTCCCCGTCCACAATTGTTTGTCACGTTAAAGTTACTAAAATTTAATATAAAGCATAATTTGATTAATATAATCTTAATCTTAATATATCAAGAATATTAAAAGTCTACCTAACTTTTCAATTGAACTACACTACCATTAAGGGAAAATTTGAAAAAAAAAAGACTAATTATTTCTTAATTATTTAAATTGACAATTAATTTTGGACATCTATTTTTAGTATATTTGCCAAATAATTGTGGACGAAGGGAGTATCCGACAGTAATTACCTAAATATAATTGATAGTATATTATATGCTCTTCCTGTTTATTTTTATTTATCACGATACGTTTTTTAAAAATTAATTCGACTTTTTAAAGTTAAATTAGATGACATTAATTGGATATTTTAAAGAAAATTTTTAAATATTTAAAATTATATGAGAAGTACTATAAATTGCAATTTTTTACATATCAATATGATAAAAAATAAATCTTAAAATGTTAGTCAATTTTTTTTTATAATTTGACTCTAAAAATAGAAACATGACAATTAAAAGCCGACGGGGTGAGTACTACTTTCTACATCTCAAATTTACGTGATACTTTTCGGATTTCAAGACTCAAACAAATCTATCTTTTATCGTAAGTTTTTCATAAATTTTTTAAACATTTTGAAATATCAATTGTTGTAACTTATAATATTTTTTACATAGTTTACAAATATATACTTTTTATTTCAAAAAATTGAAAATTTCATACGTCAATTTTTCGTCAAACACAAACCGTTTGATTCTCAAAAAACGAAAAGTGACACATGAAATAAAAAATAAAATTTATGAAAATATGAAATCATCATTTAACAAATAAAATTTTTAAATTATTTTTATAGCCATGAAGAGCATGAATAAAAAAATTACTATTTTAAAGTACTTTCTGTATAAATATAATTTTGAAAATCTCTATTTTTGTTTGTCATAATTTCTTTTTTAGTGTTAAATTATAAGAATTTTGACTAACATTTTATGACATATTATTTATCATATTAATATGTAGAAAACTTGCTATTTAAAGTATTTTATGTATAAATTTTAAAAATCTAATTTTTTTATTTAAAATATCAAATTACTAAAATTTAATTTATTCTTGAAAATTAACCAAATTAATCTTTAAAAAATATAACACAATAATTAAAAATGAATAAAATGTAATAGAATTGGGCAAACATTTGATTTTGGATACCTTGGCACCAATCTTCAAAAATAGGCTTCTCAACTAAAAGCGAATACTAACTTTTATGGCCAAATGGGTCCTTAAATTTGTCATAATCCATTTTTGGGTTAATTGCTCATTTAGTTTATGATATTGTTTGGAGTTTGATTAATTCAAATTTATATGATAAAGTATTTTTATTCTTTATCTAAAGATATTAAATTCAAAAATAATGATATATTGTGATTACTTTTAATACAAACTTACTGTTAGCGATAATTGAATTTAAGACCCAACTAAAAACGACTCCGATTATTACCTATCACATCCACTTGTAGTATACGTTACTTCTTTTTTCTTTTGGTAATGACAAGATACTCCTATTATATATATCCTTGACCTTTTTTCAATTCTAAATAAACGTATTAAAGAAGAGATGTCACCCTATAAACATCAATTCAAAAAAATTATTTCTATTTATCCGCGATATTCAAAATACTTTAAATTTGTTAACTACTACTTTAACCTTTAACTTCATTAGTTTGAATATGTAATTATTTTTTTAAAAATATAAAGAATAAAATCTAAATTCACACCAAAACATGCAATTACACATAGGTTTTTATGTATTTATTTAAACAATTGTTTTAAAAGCATCTACACATAATTACGTTTTTAATCCCTTTTCAACTCAGAAGTGTTGTCATGAGCATAATATAAGACACCAATAATTGGTCAATTATAGAGCTATTTAATCAATCAATGATGCATATAGTAATAGTATTTCAAAGGGTGGCTTATATTAAATATCTCCTAACCTCTCCCAAAAAAAGCATTTGATAGTGATGCTATGAGCAGATAATTGCCGTTTCCCTAACTCATAATTTTGAGTACAAAAACATATTCGATCAGTGTAATTTCATAAGTAAAGTATAAAAAGGATGATTGATGTATACATAGTCTTATCCTTACATTATGAAGATAGAGAGATTGTTTATGATAAATCTTCGACTCAAATAAAACGTATAAAAAACAGGTATATACATTAATAAAGAAGCTATATAGGTCGAAATCAAACATCTAATTAAAGTAATATATTTACATACACATTAAACTAATACATTATGTTGTTTTCGTATTATTTTTTGAGTGAATTATTCTTCAAAATCCCAATTGACAATTGCAATATTCACAATGGTCCCCCTTTCTCTATGTGGTTCTTAGTGCCAAATAAAAATTGGTCGTAGGAGAAAACTAACTAATTATGTTGACAGATGAATGGAATTTCCTGTTCCACACATTTTTTATAAAATAATTGGATTTCCAAAAGCTTCCCAATATAATTTTCAACAACAATATACATGCATGTCCTATAGTATATAGAATTCGGAAATACTCTCTCCATCTCATACAAAATGTATGATACATATCTTGATATAATATATATAGTATCTCACCTTCTCAAAATTTCATTCATGAAATCACACTGAACATGTTGTTGGTGCCCATTGTACATAGAATCAGAATTCAATACACTGATATGTCCAATATCAAATAAATCAAGAATTGAGATGATAATCGGATAAATCTGGTACCTCATGGGCTCTAATAAGGAAATGAACTTTAATTTTTATTTTATTTTTTATGGAACCTCCATGAACCATCCTTTGATTGCACACCAGATAAATTCACTCCTATACAATAGCTTGCAAATCACATAACAAAATGTAATTACAACAGATAAGCCCGATACAATAAGTCCGGTTGAGAAGGTGTTGGTAGGGGCTTTCAATTTTTGGCCTCCCTTGAAGTTAGCTAGATTGATGTACTTAATTATAATTTCAGATACCTTTCTTCCTCTATAACACTCACCTCTGCGATTTACGATATTATATCTACCTCCATTATTTTTATTTTTTTATTACCTTTCTTTAAATTTATTTAAAATAAATATAAATTAATTATTTGCATACAATTTTTTTTTTAAAACATAAACCCAAAAAAAAGAAAAAACATAGCGGCGTGCATATGTATGATATATCCTAATTAAACGTGGATCATAGTAAATTAATGTGCTAAAATAAAATGGGAAAAATCAATTAAAGTACTATGATGCATGATTCATGTAGAATGAGTCAAATAATTGGAGTAAATAAGAAGAAAACGTACAAGAAACCACGAGCAACAAAGTCATAGACCCTATCTATAATATTGTACGTACCAAGAAGATAATTATGCTGCAAGGAAATTAAGGGTGTGTTCGATGCAGACATAAAATATTTTTCAATTTTCCTACGTTAGGTAGGTTAAATATTTTATTTAGGAAAACACGATCTATAGATAAGAAGAATGACTTTTTTCTTAATTAAAGTAGAGAATTAGAAAAGTTTCACTACTGATATTTTACATTAACGATATTCTCTCCACTCTCCACACTCTAACATATGATATTGGTCTAAATTATATATAAAAATTACCTATTAACATAATTATAAAAAAATATTTAATTTTTTTAAAGATATTTTTGTTCGTACCGAATACATCAAAATTTCTTTAATTTGTTTCTTCGTTGCTCACGTTATTGTAGAATTACAATGTGAACTCCAAAGTAATTTGTCAAACAATGTAAATTAACAAGAAGAAGACTTTCTAAAAGTCTCCAAGAGTCTGGTATACGGTCAAGTCTATACCAAAAAAAAGAAGAAGAAAAACTTATATGTGAACACACAATTTTAATGTTTAAATTATAAGTCTTTATTTATTTGTATTTAAATAACTAAGGTATGTTTTTAATGTACCTCTCATACAATTTGGATCTTTTTTTTATATATAACTTACATAAATTTTATAGTATAAAGAGTAAATTACATTTTATGTGATGTTCTTTTTTCCCTATAGCATATATGATATTGAAAGTTGAATCAAAAGAAAATTATCCATAAATAACTTGATATGAACTCATGTAATTAATTGTCTTATTTCTTAAAAAAAAATGGTTATAAAATATTAGTGTTTACTTGATTATATTTTAAACAAATTAATAAAGTTAAAAAAACCACTTCCTTTTCGTCAATTCTTAGAAAAACTAAGCAAGTAAAATGACTAATTGTCTTTGTCATTATGATCCAAATAGTTAAATTATACACGTTTGTACACAAGTCCTTCTTTACGTTTTTATTTTTTCCATGGTATATAATAATAATAATTTTTTACATAATTAAGCAAAACGATCCTTTGATCATCTTTGTTAATTAAACATTTATACTATTGATTTATCACTGGATATATAATAATTTATTATAAGTTAGAAAAACCACTTCCTCTGTTTGCAAATAGAATTTGCTATGCATAAATTATTATTTGTTTTCGATTCGACATGCCAATCAACACCGAAAGGATAAAATGAAATACCAACCATTTTATTTAGTAATAAAATGAACAAGTCAAACGGAAGTCCAAATCTTCCGTCGAAGAGTTTTGAAGCTCAAATTTTAAAATTTAATATGGTGCAATGAAGAATCAATTTAAGTAAATAATAAATCAAAAGAATTGAAATATTGTGGGTAGCTCATATTTATAATTTGAGTTGTTTAGGAGAAGATTTGAGCTAATGTCCATATGAAACCAACCGAAAGCAGCCTTTGGTACTTAAGTAGTTAAGGTTTGGAACCCTTGCAACTATGATAGAAAGCCGTTTGCTTGTTGCCAAACCCTTCGCCTTTCTTTTGAATCAAAGCTTTTACACTTGACAGTTCCCCTGACCACCCGGACGACCGGAGTAGAAGGGGGATGAATAGGTTTGATGTTCAAAGTTTAAAATTTCAAATAGCAAACGTAAATCATCTCGGATGAATAAATAGAATGAAAGACTAAAAACATTGAGAGAAACTTATATTTAAAATTTGGGATTGTCGGAGATTTGATCTAAGTCAGAATTGAAGGAAAAAAGGTCAACTTGTTGATGAAGATGAACTATATTGCAATATAAATGTAATGTATAAAAGTGTATATAGAGATGTATATACATCTCTAATACATCGTTATATATTATATATACTATGTTATACACTAATATATACACATATATGTATATACACACACATATATAAATGTGTGTGTGTGAGTGTGTGTGTCTATATATATACACACACATACAAACATTACTTTACATTACATATACATACGACAATTAGTTGAAATATATATGTGTGTGTATATATATACACACACATATACACACATTACTTTACATTACATATACATACGACAATTAGCTGAAAATGTTTTTTTACCTACGGTACATTTACGTATGGCCATCCATAGGGGAATTTCCCTACTATCGCATCTGAAGATTCTCTTTTACATTCATTTGCTCTACCTCTTCCTCCACCTTCTCGTTGTACTAAAATAAAGATCTAATTTAAACGATCTGGTATAATATCACATTTGACACTAAAAAAGGTACAATCCAACTATGAGGTACATCACCAGACTTCTCTGTCTATTCAATTTATTTTATTATCTACTTTTTTCCACGTATATTTCTTCCACCGATTCTGTAATGGAACTTGCCTCCCACCCTTGGCCTATTGAGATATTTTTCAATAAATTTGAGTTCACGAGGGGAATACCCCGGTTCCCGATTAATTTTGTAGCTATAGCAAAAGGCATAATTCCCCCCAGCCCCACCCCCCACACACTTTCGAAATCTTTACGTGTAAGTACACAATTATATTGTAGTACTAATTATTATCGTTTGGTTAATGAATTAATCAATTAGCGAAATCTCGAACCTATCATTTTCCTTAATACCAAAATTGGAAAAAGATAAAAGAGATCAAATTTGTCGCATTAGTTTGATCATATGCATTATAGTCCTCTACGTTAAATCGACTCCTGGCCCAATATTGGGTTTAGACCTATTAAAGATATTTCCTTATATAATTTGCTTAACAAAAGTATTTATCCAATTTTGCCTATATTTTATATAATATAAATGAAAATTTACTCGGTTAAGTAAATTCATACTATTTTATTAATTATCACTTGCGATTATATATAATTACCACTTGCGATTAACATAAATCATTAATTATGTAAATTCATACTATTTTTGAGTGGCTATATGCGAAAGTACCTCTAATATATATTAGAAAGATTACATAAATACACAATTTATAAGATATTATAATCTCTAAAAACATCTACCATTTTAAAAAAATTTCATAAATTTTCTCTCGGATACATCTGTATCCCCCTCCCTCTCGGATATAACACTACACCCTCTTGGATAAATCTCTATCGCCTCTCGAATTCATCCTTCCCATTAAGTAATGTGCCATTTGCAACTAGAGGTGGACATAAATACCTTAAAATCGAACTGGGCCGAACTAATTCGCTTCTTTGATTTTTTGGTTCAGTGTCAGTGTTATTTTTTGTAAGTTTGATTCTTCGATTAGGTGTTTGGTGTAAGGGTCTCAAAACTTCGGTGCACCAAAGAATCAAACTTATATATATATATATATATATATATATATATATATATATATATAGAGAGAGAGAGAGAGAGAGAGAGAGAGAGAGAGAGAGAGACACGCGGGTATTCTCTTAACTAAAAATTAAAAATTCAACTAACAATTAAATCATTCATTAACAAACCAAAGTAATAATTCAATAGTTAACTTCAAACATTAATTTTCAAGAGAAACTCAAACATATTTCTACCAATATACATTATGTAAAGGAACCGTCTTCGTACTTGTTTTTCTCGATAAATAGTTGGAGCCACAATGTTTTTGATAAAGACAAATATAGTCTTTTAGTTAGCACAATAAGTGTTCCACGGTGATACAAATCATTCTTTAACAAAATTTTAAATTGTTAAGTATCTTATACTGTATCCTTATTTTATTTTACATTCACACGAAAAAACTATTTAAAACATCGAACTATACCGAATCGAAACAAACCGAATTAGTTTGATGTAATATATGGTGCACACTTTTCTAAATCCAAAACCAAAAAATCAAACCAAAGAATGGAACGCCCATCGCTTTGCAAAGTATCGAATAACCATAAAATATATTCGAAAGCAATGAAAATTTTGAGATTTATTGATAAGCTATAATTTATAGTCAATTTATGTATTCTATGACTTTTAGCAAGCTATATTATATAATCAAGGTATACTTTCTATAAAAATTTTTGGCTGTTTTTATGTTAAAAAAGCATGTATATATTTATCGTAAACTAATTACTTTATTATATATATTTAAAACTATCTACATAATTATTCGAAATATCCATCATAACTAAATAAATTAGGGATAATTACATCAAAGCACTCTTCGATCAATTCAATTACCAAAAAAAATAGCTATGTTCTTCTTCACCTTTATCGGTTTCGTCGTCTTCTACTTCGTCCAGTTTCTTGTTTCCATTCTTCTTTTTCTTCTCTGAGTTTGTTGTATAGTTTCTTCCTTCTTTTTTTTTTAAAAAAAAACAATTTGATATATCATAAATATGAATTATTTTGACTGAATTATATATCATAAGACTTGAAAAATTTAGATGATTTCATATCTAAAATTTGCTATTGTCTAGAGGTGATTTTGAGTTGATCGAGATTGAATAGTCAATGTATACTTCATGTATATTTAATATGTACTTTACACGTATACTAAATATATATTTCATGTATAGATAAGTTATATTCAATTTTTTTTTTAGAGTGGATCATAATATAATGTTAGTATATAACAATATTGTGTAGTGAATGTATACTTACTATGACTTTTTGACAAACTGTATTGTATAATCAAATATAAAATGCAAGTGACTTTTGGCTACTATCTTTTTTTTATAGATATGATAGTGTGGGGTGAGGCGGATTGGGGGTGGTTGAATTCAAGGCTATGGGGTTGGGGTGGGGGGTTAAGGTGGTGTGGGGCGGGAGTGATGCGGGCGGGGCGGGTTGTGCGGGACAAGAGTGATGTGAAAGTGGGTTTTTTTAAAAAAAAATTAATGTGAGTCGGACGGATTGCAGAAATATGTGATTTTATATGGATTCAAATTTAATTTTGTTTTTTTTTACATGTTATAAGAGTAATAGAATATTATTCATTATGATGATTTCTATAAAATTATTAAAATAATCAAGATAGTAAATAAAAGTTGTTCAATAAAAAATAATACAATTTCTTAGGTGTTTCTCGATTTGACTCTAAAATAGCTTAGTCGAAATTTGTGTGAAGTTTGTAACGGTAACATTGCATGTTTAATTTGCCTACAATGAACCCGCTCCTTGATAACCGTTACTCATATATTAAGTACATCTTCGAATTCAAAAGGAAAAGTTGAAAACTATACACTGAGAGAGAGCAGAAAGTAGGTACAGAGTACAGCAATGAGGGGAAGAAATGGTTAGGTTCATTCCAACCAGATTTCACTTCCATTGTTTCAGTTCGTTCGACCCTCATCCTCTTTGAAGAGTTGTTGTTACTGGTAAATCACAAAACCCTACTCCTAAATTCTATTTCTTCTTTTATTTTTGTCTGATTAATCCCAATAGGGTTTCGAAATATGTTGTTCATGATATCTTCTGGTTGAATTATGCTTACGCTAAGAATTGTTGTATCTAGTAATTGGGTTGCTGCAATTTTTAATCTTGGGGTTCTCCTTTTTCGTTTCATTTTGACTTGTAAATGGGTTTAATTTCATCTACATACAAATTAACTATATGGGTTTCTTGAATCTTTGGTTGTTTTTGTACAAAATGTTTTTTTTTTTCCCAAATACTATGGGGTTACATCACCTGCAACAACAAATAATAAATCTAGTTTTGTAACCTAGAAATTAGAGTAGGAAGTGAAAATGTGAATGACCTATTATTAAAATACACTGATGCGAGACGTTGTGCGAGTATAAAAGTAAATTCTTTGTAGATGATTTAGAATTTTCATGTGGTTTTGGAAGTTGGATTCTTTTTGATTGTTTAGTTGTTTTAATGTAAAATCAAAATTATACAGTGGTGTAAGTTTTCTAGTACTAAGTTCAGCCGAAGAGCAGAATAAGCATTCTGTGTTTTGGATAGGGTAATCTTGGATATCCTCAAAGTAATATCAACTCTAGCTCATATATTTAGAATCCCATTTTATATTTTTGGTCTGATTGTGCAAAAATTAGTGAATGCTAAAACAAGCATTTTCTACTGAAATGTTCTGCAATTGTGCCCTATGGTTCTAGCTCAGGAGAATTTGACGAGCAGTTGTGGCTAAACTCTAAGGTACCACCCAAACTTCAATATCTATCTTAATCTTTGTTGTATGTGTAGAAATGTTCTGGAACTGAAAATGTAAAATACCGCTTTTTATGAAGTCATCATTCCTCTAAACATTTAGCTAATGCGCTTCCTCTATCTTGTCCTAATCTCCTGTACCTTGTGCTTCTCCTCTCTTCTGGACCACCCTTACTCCCAGCAACCTCTGCTATCATATCATGTCTGTGTTAGATTCTCAATCCACTGCCTCTATCCAAGAACACTTTATTGGTACTAAAATTGTTTCACATTTAGTTTTGAAATTCTTATCAACTAAAAGTGATGCAGGACTAAGACTCGCTCTTCTCGTCCAGAAGAACAGTTGTCTTCTTAGTTAACTAGTCATTAGTTTTTGGCACCAAAGAAAGTCGAGAAGGTTGGTATCTCAAGGTGGTTGTCGCTGAAGCAACTATGGAAGCAGACTCTATCAAAAAGTCATGTGCATCAAAGAAATAAAAGGGCTCTCCCTCTCTTATCTTGAACCTAGCTTTTCCAAGTTTAGATGAACAAAGTGTGCAATGGGTGGAGTGAGATCACTACCACACCATTTTTAATTTATCTAGTGAAGATGGGCTTCGAGTGCGTACTAGGTGAGACTATGATTGAGTCAAGCGGACACCCGCTAATATGCACTTCCTTTCGCAACTTGAAGCCAAGTCATTGACGAGCCTTGAGGACCTTTCTAGCCTCCTCGCTTTGATTTCATTGCTTTCATTTTCTCATTCTCAAAGTAGAAAAAAGTCTTGCTTTGCCTCCTTCTTTCTTCGCTAGTTGAAAGCTAGACTCACATGTCTACTTATGAAGATTATGTCTTCCTCACTTGTTTAATTTGAAATAACATGATGCTTAACACATGTAATTGGAGTATATATTGGGGCTTACTTAAGTTCATGCAAAGAAGATTTATAAGAGAAAAGTTTCCAATCTCTCTTAGACTTTCTGTCTCTTGAAAAATATTGTATTCTTATATTTGAGATCGCCTCCGTGTGATTCATCCGAAGTAGCTAACCGAAAAGGAATTGATAAGAAAAGATGCTCTATCTTTTTTAAGGTAAAGGAAAGAAAGCCAAGAGAAATCACCCCTAAATAAAGGAATACTTCAACAAATAGTTGACCAAGCCTTGTAGAAGCGAAGATCGATGTCCATCCCATTTAGCGAATCAATCTTCCATCCTCTTGATTGGAGTTTTTAGCTTGTATAGTGAGAAATTAACAAGAAAAAAAATGAGAATTCTAAAGAATTTAAATCAACATTTTTTTGTTGCACAAAACAGGGAAAGAGAATGAATTATTACAAAGCGGTTCTTTTTTCATTAATAGTTGTTACATGGGAATACATCAAATAGAAAGATTACACACACATAGACTAGCCACATAATTGAACACAACATGACAAAGTGAACAATGAAAGCATTGAAGATTACTAGTGATACATACAAACACAACAAAGACACTTAGCATAGCAGTTGATCTCTACCAAACAAAGAAAAAGAAGAAACACAATGCTTTGCATTTATAGACACTAATTTAAACCTTAGAAAATTCAAAAGAGCCAACAAACTTATCTATTCTACTCTCTCTGGGAATCCAAAGCTAAGCGGGTGACCCACCAGTTAGTTCCCTTAGTTTATGGAGGAGGGCCTCCTTCCTCTCTTCCAGACCGCAATATTTCTAAATTTGTTGCATCATATTTGCCAACAGCCTCAAGAGGAGGCAAATGCTCCAAGAACAGACCCAACCTTTGTTTTTCGATTAGAGTTTCTCCTCCTTTACTCTTGAGATTACGATAGAAATTTCTTGAAGTCTTAGAAAAGAATCCATGGCTACACTCAATTTTTTTTCCTGAATTCATTGTTCCTCTCGTCTCCTTTTGCCAAATAGAGAAAAAAGCTTTAATTTATAGGTATTGGAGACCGTTTATCCTTTCTTATTATTAGTAAGATAGGGTTGTCTTAGTTCCGTAAATGGTTCAAACCTAAATTTTCATGAATATGGGACATTCACTAGAGTTCAGTGCACTGAATAATTATTCTTTTCTTATACACATTTGAGTACTTCAAGCTCCTTTTCTTTTGATGAGTATCGTCACGTGGCTTAGTCGTGGATCACTCTTTAAGGAATATGACACAATAGTATAGTGCACATGATGGAAAATGGTACCCCCTTTATTATAAGACAACCCCATGCCCTTTTTTAAGAGATAAAAGCAAGCATCACCTGACACTCAAAACTGACCTATACAAAACCATGTGACTTGTCCTCGTTTATGTATCCCCACTGACACTAGACAATGCCCTGACTACTCGTCTTTAGTGGTCTTATTTGTACCCAACTACATGATGAAAGTTTCCTCGAACAATCCTCACTTGACAACTCAAAGTTGATTGGTACGACCAGCGTGCTTGCCTATGCCTAGTCTTTCATCGGCCTTTTTGTACCCAACTACAATTTCTTTCCTTAAAAAAGGAAAAGGGGGGCCTCTAGGTCAATTCTTAATCGAAAACAATTCTATCCTAGCGAAGTAAAGTCTCTAGTGAACTTTTTGAAATTTCATTATTTAATATAACATCAAGATAACAATAACATTATAAAGCTATATAGGCATTTATCCAATCCACCCACCGAGAAAAAAACCTGTCTTACACTAAAAGTTCACGCGCTTCTTTATTCAAAACAAAAAAAAAAATTCTAAAATGAACCCACATGTAAAAGAGGGTTGGTATGCTCATTATTCGTGTTCGTACATTTTATCATTATTGCAATACAAGTAAGACCTCTACTACTATACTAGTTAAATACATTTTTGAATTGAAAATAATAACAACTTTATTTATCAAAGTAGAATATATGTACAAGTTCTTACATTATTCATTTGAATTAATAAATTATTTTTCTCAAGGACTTAGAAATCGCCAAATAAACTAAATCAATCAGAACTCATAAACACCTCCAAATTCACATTATTGTGCACGTTCTCCATCTTCACATGTGCATACATTCACCATAAAATGCTTTTTTGATCTTCAATTTTTCAAAAGTGTAAATTATAATATTTTAAAATGAAAAATTATATTCAAATTCTACCTCCTAACCTAAAGGAGTAGTAAGTTTAAAGATATTTTTTTAAAAATATTTTAGTTTAGAGTACAACTAAACATGATGTAACTGTACATAAGTTAGACATGAATATCTTTTTACATGATGAATTTATGATTTTATTTCTCCTTTAAAATTTGTATTCAATTTTTTTCGTATATTATGAAATTACATTTAATTCTTAAGCAAAATTTATATTATTTTTAACTTGAATTAAAAATGAAAAATTGAAAGTGAATTCGAGAAAAATTATATTAGATAAATGTGAGGGTTGTTTAACTTCAATTTTAAACCTTAACCAATTTTTAAAAAAGGTTAGATTATATTGGAATCTTCTTATATTGTATAAATTTCATTTTATTATGTGTAACGTAATTTATCAATTGTACTTTTACTTTATTAAAAAAAATCATCCATTATAAAAATGTAGGTAGATAAATAATCAATCAATATCGCTATTTATATGAATTATAATTTAAATAAATATTCATCCAATGTCTCTATTTATATTTTTTTAGAAATACGTAATAAAATATGATAGATAAATCTAATCATTGAAAAAATAATGAATAGACGAATAAAAGCTTAGAATAAATTAAATTACCAAAAAGTAAGAATAATTCATTTTTATTTATACTAAATTATAAATAAATAATGATATTCGGTAAATTTAAATTTTTTTAAGGTGATAACATTTAAAATGTCCAAACAAGACATTCCAATTTAAAATGCTTAGATATAATATTTTAATATTATCCGCGCATCACGCGGGTACGAACTAATATAGTTGAGGTCTTACTTGTATTGCAATAATGATAAAATGTACGAATACAAATATTGAGCATACCAACCCACTTTTATGTGTTGGTTCATTTCAGAATGTTTTTGTTTTGAATAAATAAGTGAATGAACTTTTAGTGTAAGACATGTTTTTTTTTTCCGGTGGATGGATGGGATAAATGCCTTTATTGCTTTATAATGTTATTGTTATGTTGATGTTATATTAAAGACTGAAACCTAAAAAGTTCAACAAAGACTTTACCTCGTTAGGACAGAGTTGTTGTCAATTGAGGATTGGCCTAGGGGCTCTTTTTTCTTTTATAAGAAAAGAGATTATAGTTGGGTATAGATAAGTCGTTGAAAGATGAGTAGGCAAGCACGCGGGTTGTATCGGACAACTTTGAGTTGTCGACTCACGATTGGTAGAGGGGACTTCCATTATTTAGCTGGTACAAACAAGACTACTAAAGACGAGTAGGTTGGGCATAAGTTAGTGTCAGTGGGGTATGTAAGTGAGGGTCAGATCACATGGTTTTGTATTGGTCAGTTTTGAGCTGTCAAGTGACAATTGCTTCATCTCTTACGAAAGGATGCGGGGGACTATCTTGTAATAAATGGATACTATCTTCTCTGATGTGCGCTATATTATGATGTCCTATTTCTTATAGAGTGATTCGGGATTTAGCCACGTGGTGATACTCTCTCCAAAAGAATAGGGTGCCTTGAGTACTAAAGTGCAAATGAGGAAAGGATAATTATTTAGTGCAGTAAAATCTAGTGAATGGGGGTTCCTTATTCATGAAAAGTCAAGTTTCAACCATGTTACGGAACCAAGATAACCTATCTTACTAATAAGGGGTTAAGGGCCTCCAAAGCCTATAAATAGAAGCTTCTTTTTCTATTTGGCAAAGGCATACAGAGAGGAATAACGAAGTCGGGAAAAAAATTGAGTGTAGCAGTGAATTCTTTTCTAAGAGTTAAAAGAAATTTCTATCGAAATCTTTAAAGTAGAGGAGGAGAAGCTCTCATTAGACCAAAGGTTTAGGTCAGTTCTTGGAGCATTTGCCTCCTCTAGAGGCCTTTGCAAATATGATGCAACAGATTTGAAACATTGCGGTCTAAAAGAGAGGAAGGAGGCCCTCCTCCATAAACTATAAGGGAACTAACTAATGGGTTTCTTGCTTAGCTTCGAATTCCCCGATAGTAAAATAGAAGAGTTTGTTGACACTTTTAAGTTTAAGGGTTAAATTAGTGTATGCAGACGCAGAGCAGTGTGTTTCTTCTTTTTCTTTGTTTTGTAGAGATCTACATGCTAAGTATCTTTGTTGTGTTTGTATGTATCACTAGTAGTTTTTCAATGCTTCCATTGTTCACTTTGTAATGTTGTGTTTAGTTGTGTGGCTGGTCTATGTGTGTGGAATCTTCCTATTTGATGTATTCCTATGTAATGACTACTAATGAAAAAAATCCTCTTTGTTACAGTTCAATCTCTTTCTCTATTTTGTGCAGAAAAAAATGTTGATTTGAAATTCTTTTGAAATCTCATTTTTTTCTTGTTAATTTTCACATATACAAGCTAAAACTATAATTAAAGAGGGTGGAAGTTGTTTCGCTGAATGAGACGGACATTGATCTTCGCTTCTACAAGGCTTGTTCAACTATTTCTTGAAGCCTTCCTTTATCAAGGGGTGATTTCTCCTAGTTTCCTGTCCTTTACCTTTGAATAGTTAGAGCCTCTTCTCTTATCAATTTTTTTTCTGGTTAACTACTTAGGATGAATCACTCTGAGGCGATCTCAAACATAAGAATACAGTATTTTTCAGGAGACAGATGGCCTATAAGAGAGATTAGGAACTTCTCTCTTACAAATCTTCTTTGCACGAGATTCTGTAAGCCCGAAAATAGACTCCAATTACATGTGTGAAACATTATGC
Organism: Solanum peruvianum; assembly: GCA_027705065.1. Classification (NCBI taxonomy): domain Eukaryota; kingdom Viridiplantae; phylum Streptophyta; class Magnoliopsida; order Solanales; family Solanaceae; genus Solanum; species Solanum peruvianum. The sequence goes on from JAKWJD010001761.1 coordinate 65,833,484, forward strand.
AATTTCAAATTAGACAAGTGAGGAAGCCATAATCTTCATAAGCAGACGTGTGAGTCTACCTTTCAGTTAGCCAAGAAATGAAAAAGGCAAAACAAGACTTTCTTCTTTCTTTGAGAGTGAGAAAATGAAAGCAGAGAGGCTAATAAAGGTCCTTTGAGGCTCGTCAATGACTTGGCTCAGGTCGCAAAGAGAAGTGCAGGTTAACGAGTGTCCACTTGACTCGACCATATTCTCGTCTGATACGCACTCAAAGCCTATATTCACTAGATAAATTGAAAAGGATATGGTAGTGATCTCACTCCATGGATTGTACACTTTGTTCATCCAAGCTTTCTGCTTCTATTTCTTTGATGCACACAACTTTTTCATGGAGTCTTGCTTCCCGAGTTTCTTGAGCCTCAACCACATTGCGTCCTAACCTTCTAGACTTTCTTTGGTGCCAAAGACCAAGAAGACAATAATTCTTCTGGACGAGAAGGTTAAGTCTCAATTCGGGGAAGAAGCCAATGAAAAGCTGGAGGGACCGAGGAAGGGCAATGGATATGTTATTTATTCGCCAATTCATTTTCTTGCTACGCCTTAATCGCTCTAAAGGACTCCTTCTTTTTGGTTAATAACCTATATTGGTCTGACGAGGCCCTTTTGATCGGGCTTAGTTGAACTCAATTTCTTCGCTTGGAGTCTAGGGCTTTTTTGGATTAAGCTTCGATATAACTTGCTTTCCTGATCTTGAATTAAACCTTTGCTCTCTTAATTCGCTCTATAGGTTTAGGTTCAATCTTAGTTGTTTTAGCTTAGGTCCATTAATTAACATTCATAATAAACCCCTAAGCTGAATCTATATGGGACCATCCAAAAATTCATAGGGTAGTGAGGCTAAAATTCCATAGAGTTCAACCTGCATAGGGCTTTAGTTAAGCCTATATCCATTTTAGTAGAAAATAATTCTTTTTTTGTGTAGCCCAAGTTTTGTCACTTGGTCTCAATCCATTTCTTCTATTCCTATGATTGTTTAGTGATGTGTTTTCTCCTTTTAAGATTAGGTTTCTATCTCATGTTGTGCTAAGCTCATTTCTCTTTTTAGCTCTTCTTATTTTTTTGTACTTACTATTATATTGTATACCGTTTAAGTCATTCGGTATCCCCATATGTCATACATCTTTCATATAGGATGATGTTATAAGAGAATTAAGTCAGCTAGACAAGTTAATAAAGCAATTAGGAAATTTTGGTGGGAATATTAGTTGCGAATATAGCAGTCTTAGAGTTGGTTTCTAACAAAATAAGAATTAGTTAGCACTGAAATTGATTATTCTTTAGATTGTATTCTTACAAGTACATGTAGAATTCGTTTGAGAAGATATGAACATACACATTTCATTTGCTTCTAATATATCTTATTCTACTTTGCATCTTCTTTCCTTTCATCCTCCATAGCTGTCAACTCGAGTTTCTCTGTGAAAAATCATGTTCAGCTGCTAAAACCTCGGATTCCTCTGAGAATCCCTGCATTTAGGCTAACATTGGTATCAGACCCAATATATCCTTGACAGCAGTGACAAAATCAACAAGAGCTAATGAGAGTTCTTCTAGTGAAGTAAGAGAGTTGCGTGAAGGGATGCAGAAAATGTTATTGGAAGTTGGTACTCTAGCAAAGGAAGTTTTAAATCTTAAAAAATTGGACTTAGATGATGCTAGAGCGGAAGGAACAAATGACAAGCAATATAATGAATCATAGGGATAAAATACCCACAAGAGAAGACAAAATACCAGTGGGTGGAAGGCAGTCAAAGGAGCAATCGCACAACAACTTCATTAATCATAATCCATATTACTCTCAATGGTCGACAATGTTCTTGAAGTTCTCTAGAGAAGATCTTAAATCTTGGTTGTGTTGAATCGATCAATCGTTCAATATGGAGAACATTCCTGTAAAGGAGAAGGTTAGCATTGCTGCTCTACCGTTAGAAGGTGAAGCAGTTTGGTGGCACTTGTCCTTTATGACATTCAGGCAGTAAATTCAACCACCAACTTGGAATGAATATAATGTAGCGTTAGTGGAAAGATTTGGGGCAGATTCTCCAAAGAAGCTTGTTAGTTTTGAAATCTCTAATCTTTCTCATTTCTACCACTGGAAACTTCTAACAAAAAGACGTCATATACTTGAAAGGTTCTCGATCAAATGTCCAAAAGAGATTTGGATGTAGATTCTCTGTATTGTGGCACCACTGAAAGAAACAATAATACTGAAGCTTTTGAAGACTTGTTTTTTGATGCATTCTTTATAGATAATGAGAGTGATGTTGAGGCTTTTGAAATTATGCTTCTTGTTTGGATTTCCGTGAATGATGAGAGTGATATAGATACAAAATTCTTAGATGATGGTGATGGGAAAGAAGTGCTCTCGTGGCAAGCTCGCTTTGATTTAATTGTTTTCAAGATCATGACTTTGAGAGTGATATGAAAACTTGGGCCAAAATCTGGCCATGGGAAGAGATTGAGAAATCACTCGTCCTACTAACAGAGGAAGGAACAGAAGTGTGGGTTCTGATTAGCATGGATTTTATTGATGGATTGACTAAATCACATGGTCCTGAAGTAAACTTCGTAGTGGTTGATAGACTAAGTATGGTCATTTTATTTCCTCTAAAGCATCCTTATACTACTTACTCAGTGGCCAAAGTCTTCATGGACTATTATAGTAAGGTTACATGGTCTACCCGACAGTATTAAAAGTGATAGAGATGTTGTGTTCCTCGGTATTTTTTGGCAACAATTGCTTCCCCTGCAAGGTGTTCAGCTGAAAACGTCATCAGCATATCACCCCCATAGTGATGGCCAAACTGAAGTCCTCAATAGGTGCTTAGAAACCAATTTGAGATGTTTTTGTGCTGAGGATAATTGTTTGTGTGTGGCTGAATATTGGTATAATTCTTGCTATTGATAATACACCTTATGTGAGGCCCTTTTCTCAATAGAGGGTGAAAATTGGAACTGTTGATACATGATATGATGAGAGCACATTGAGAATGGAACAGCAGGCTTGACTATCATAGAAGTGACATGAGTTTTTAATGTACCTCTCATACAATATAATTTGGATTCTTTTTTTTTTTTGTGTCCAAGCATCCACATGTAATGTTTTTTTTCCCTGTAGTATACATGATATTGAGAATCGAATCAAAGAAATTATTTAAGAGTGATTTGATGATATGAACTCATGGAATTCTCTTATTTAAAATTTTGAAAAAAATAATCAAATTAAATTGTATCCAAATAGTTCAATTGTACATGTTATGCAAGTTCTTCTTTATGTTTTTATTTTTCCACGATTTAAAATAGGAAAATTATTTCAAGTCACCTTTGTTACTTAAAAAGAGTCTAATTATTGCTTTATTACTAGATAGCCATGTAGTCTTTGTCTGGCTCTGTTTGTAAAAGAAATTGATATGCACAAATTGTCTTTTCGATGTTACTCTCCCATGACACGAAAGAATCAAATGCAATAACAATTTTATTTTTAGCAATAGAATGGACAAGTCAAAGTAAAAGTGGGGTTTATGTTTAAAATTTGGGATTTTGATTAGAGGCTAATTAACTTGGTCGGAATTAGAAAAAAAAAATTCACCTCGTTGAAAAAAAGATGAATTGGTGCAATATATAAATATCGTATTATAGTGTGTACATATGTTACTGTTATAAATGATAAATATTTTTTAATTATAATATATATATGCGTAAGTTTCTCTATTAAAGATATATTTCCTTTCCTTATATAAATTGTTCATCAAATGTGAAGTATTTACCCTATCCTATAAATTATGGGCAAACCACATAAATTTCACTAGTTTATGTCATAATTATTAAAAGGGCAACTTTCACATATAGCAGACATATCATATTTGTATGTTATAGCAAAATTTGCATAATTGCATTCCATAACAAATATATAACTGTATAATTTACTATACATATACAGTTGAAGCGAATTGTATAAAACGGGAAAGAGAAAGAGACTTGCGCAGAGAATTGTATAAAAACGAAGTGTATAATACGAATTGTATAATTATAAGTGTATAGAACGATTATATACAATTTGAATTTGTATAAAATGAGAAAGAGAGAAAGACAAAAAAGACTTGGGCAGGGAACATAGAACTGAATCGAATTGTATAAAACGAGAAAGAGAAAAATTATATACAATTTGAATTTGTATAAAACGAAAAATAGAGAAAGGCAAAAGAAACTGGACAAATGAGTATTTTTATTGTATAATTATAAGTGTCTAAGACGAAAATATATGTATTTTATATGTGTATATACAATTTTCTCTCGCTTTATACAAACAGAAACGCAATTTATACATTTCGCTTCTGTTTGTATAAGCGCGACAGGCAAGGGTGGCGAGCGAGATTAGGAAGAGTGGCGAGTGAGATCTGGAAGAGGGGAACAAAAATATAAGTATTTATACAATTTCCTCTGCTTTATACAAATAGAAACAAATTTTATACACTTGTCTTTGTATAAAAGTGAGAGGAAGTGAGCGAGAGATGGAGAGAGAGAGAGGAGAGTGGCGAGCGAGAGTTTGAGGGAGAGAGGTGACTGACAAACAGTTTGCTACGGGACACTATTAAATCAAAGGGTGGTTATAGCAATTAATTTGTCATTATATACAATTTTCTCTTAAAAATTCTTGATAGTTTTAAATATTACTTTTTCTATCATATTTCGTGTTTAGGATATGTTAGTCTGAATCCATGAGATATAGATATTTGCCGAATTTTAAAATCGATATACATATTTTAATTGTTTAAATTAACGGTTATAATTTTCATTAATTGGAGGAGTAATTGATGATTTTCAAAATATATGAACAACTAATAAAATTTCTTATTATAAGGTGGAAATCAAGGAGTGTATCTACGTTTCATTAATTTCTCTTTATTATTCTTTGAAATAATAAATTCATTAATATTATTAATAAAAGATTAAAAAAAACTATATATCTTGGTCCTGTAATTTGATTAATTTCATTTTATTACTCTCAAAATAATAAATTCATTAATTTGATGTATTTATTATCAATATATAATGCATTCAACAAACTAAATACTAAGATACAGGTCAAATCCATCGATGATCCCATAAAGTCGTCTTCAAGTTTCACCGCACTTTAATCCGCGATGTCCATTTTAGAAACCTCATTTAGGGTCCTGTTGTATCATTTTGACACATTTTGTTTACATGTCAAAGTGAGTGTGGTTCAACGTTAGCGCATGAATATACTTAATTTAGCCATTTTAAATTTTATTTTCTCTTCTTCTTCTCCATTTGTCAAGCCACTACCTCCTACCATTTTTTCAATCTTAAACTCATTTAATGGAGGCCAATTTTTTTTTTTATCCAAAGCCATTTTCAAGTAATTTTTTATTCTTTCATTGTATTATTTTTCTAAATTTATTATCACCTCCCTTCACCTTTTTTGCTGAAAAAATTAATACCAACACCCATATTTCATATATATTTCTGTTTCTCTTCTCCTGTCCCTCTTTTCTTCAAAGAATGAATATGAAAAATAGTAATAGAAAAAATTATTTTTTAAAAAAATCCCAAAAGAGAATCTGAGTATAGTGAAAAAAATCGATTTTCGATGAAAAGGAAGATAAGGTACCATCACCACTCTCCGTCTTTTCCGCTTAAAAAGAGGGATAACAACACTCATATCTTTTTCTTTCTTTTTCTCCTACCTTCCTCCTTCTCTTTTTCTCTTTTAAAACAACACCAAAATAGAAAGTAAAAAAAAAGGATTTGAAACAATTAAAAAAGAAAGAGATTAAGAAATAAATTAAAAAAATTATCAGGTGTTATTTTAAGAAAATGTTTAGAATAATATTTTATTTTATTTATTAAATAAATTCTAAAATAATTTTTAACTTTGTAGTTATTTAAATAGTTGTTATCACGTCATCACCATATGTATTACACTCTTTTTTAATTTTTTACTTATTATTATAAAAATATCAAAATGAAATAGCAGAACCCTAAATGATCAAATAAATATGACTTAATATTTGCAACTATGTTGCATGGTTTGCAAGTTTGATTTTCTTGTAATATTCATTCTGAAAAAAATTTAAATATAGAATCAACACAAAAGATAACAATATATTGAAATGAATTAATTTTATCAATTCTAAATCAAGGGGTATATAGACTTTTAAATTGCTAAATTTAAAAGAAAATCTTATTATGTGTATCAGTAAATAGTACTTATAGAGAACCAATAAAGATTGTGATGGAGTAGTAAATACTCATTCATGCTTAACTAAGAGGGTCTTGGGTTCGAGCCCTCTTTGATACGACTTCTCCTTTGGTAGGGAATATTTTACCCCTAATATATTTAGTCGTGCTAAAGAATGACAAAAGTCCCACGTCGGTGGTTAATGAGATGGGTGAACTCCTTAGAAGGATTGAACAATCCTCCTCCCTTTGAACTAGCTTTTGGGGTATGAGTTAGACCTAAGACCTAATTTTACTTGGAATCAGAGTAGGGCCCGTCCCCAAAATCAAAAATTGCTCATGCACCAACTAAGAACTGGGCGTGAGGTGAGGGTGTTAAAAGAATGACAAAAGTTCCACATCAATGGTCATTGAGATGAGCCATTAAAAAATCAAAAGTGTTTTATTCTGAATTTAATCGGACTCTAATAATTCAACAGAATTGGAGCCCGAACTCACCCAAAAATATAAAGTACTTCTAGAGATGGAAATTAGCAGTGATACAAAATTCTATTTCCTTAACAAATTATTTTGCATCCTCCGTCCGATTCTCAAAGTAGAATACTATTTTACTAATCTTATACTATAGTTTATCCGGGGATACCAACACCAATATATAATCCCAATTATGTCGAGTCAATAAATTTTAAAGGCAAAAACGCTTATATTGTGAGCAATGAGGGGAAGAAGATGGTTAGGATTCGTTCCAACGGGATTTCAGTTACGTCGTTTCAGTTCATTTGAAGCTCCTCCTGTTCCTACTCTTCGAAGAGTTGTTGTTACTGGTAATTCTAAAACCCTACTCCTCAGTTCTATTTCTCCTTCATTGTTTTGGTACAAAATGTTTCTTTTTACAAAACTTTACATTACCTGCAATAACAAGTAATAAATCTAATTCTGTAACTTAGAATACGAAGTGAATGACCTATAGACTGATGCGAGACGTCGTGTGTGTAAAAAAGTTGAATTCTTTGTAGATGTATTAGAATTTCCTTGTGGTTGAGGAAGTTGGGTTCTTTTTGGCTGTTCAGTTATTGTAATGTAATATCAGAATTATAGTGTGGTGCCAAATTTATCAAGTAGTATGGGCAGAATAAGCATTCTGTGATTGGATAGTGCAACCTTGGATATCCTCAAAGTAATCAGCTTTAGCTCATATGGTTTAGAATGCCATTTTATATTTTTGGGCTGATTGTGCGAGAACTGTGAATGCTGAAACAAGTAGTATGTTGATTCTGCTCAGGTGCATGTTGTGCTCAAAGTTAGTATAGCTGGTTTTGGAAAGCCTGAGTCTTTTGGTTGGTGGTTTTGCTTCAGGTGTAGGGATGGTGACTCCCCTTGGATGTGGAGTGGAAACCACATGGAAGAGGCTAATAGAAGGGGAATGTGGTGTAAGAGCAATAGGTCCTGATGATTTGAAGATGAATGGTTTTGAACCGGAAGTTAAGATGTATACATTTGATCAGTTGACATCCAAAGTTGCTGCAGTTGTGCCCTATGGTTCTAGCTCAGGTGAATTCGACGAGCAGTTGTGGCTAAACTCGAAGGTACCACCCAACCTTCATTCACTATATTAATCTTTGTTGTATGAGTAGAAATGTTCTGGAATGACGTTTTCTTCTGGAAATGTAAAATACCACTTTTGATGAAGTCATTACTCCTCTAAACCTTTAGCTCATGCACTTCCTCTATCTTGTCCTAATGTCTTGTACCTTGTGCCTCACCCCTCCACTGCCCCACCCTTACTCCTAGCAACCTCTGCTATCATATCATGGCTGTGTTAGCTTCCCAATCCACTGCCTCTATCCAAGAAAGCACTTCATTGGTACTAAAATTGTTTCACATTTAGTTTGGAACTCTTTTTAACTAAATGTGATGCAGGACATGTTCCAGATCCACCTTTTTCAGGTTAAAGGCAAAAGAAAGACCTCTTTAGGAATGCAAATAAAAAGTGGAGCATCTACAGCTCGGAATACAAGAACATCAAACAAAATCAAATTTGTCGTAGCCATTCTTTTTATGTGACCTTTAAATGGTCTCTGATGATTTTCAATGAACATATTGCAAGTGATTCTGAACTTACTTTTTATGACATGATATAGAAGATTCTTAAAAAAATGTCATTATATAGAAGCTTTAGGAATGGCTACATTAACTTAAATGCTGTTGCTTTCAATCTATTTGATAGGATGGGACATTTTAGTCCACATGCAACTTGTGGTACATTATATAATTTGATGATGTGTGGTTTACATAAAGCATCGAGGGTAGTCATTATTTTTTGTTTGGTAATTGGCAGATCTGCAAATATCAATGGTTGTTGATGGAAAAATCCAGAGATCAAATTTTGTTGTTGTAGGAAACATACAAATAAAGTAGGGATGCTAAGGTTAATGATATATGATGTTGGCAATCAAAAGTTTACCCCTAAAACTAGATAAAGATATACAGTAGTTGAAAGGGGCTGCTGAAGTAGTTGTGTTGAACTGAAACAGTTGGTGCTTTAATTTCATTATTATCTCTCTACCCTTCTGTATCTTCATGGGAAGAAAGGGAAACATGCTGGTGTTTATTGTGAGTGACAAATTTTCCAGTAGAGCTAATTTTCTTGACAACGCTCGTTGGTCCCTAATAGCCTTGTGATATCTACCTTTTGGCAGGAGCATAGATCGATTGCAAGATTTATAGGATATGCTTTATGTGCTGCTGATGAAGCTCTTAAAGATGCTAATTGGATGCCCACTGAGCAAAATGAAAAGGAACAGACGGTATTTGCCTATTTTGTTCTGATGTTAGAATATCATTCGTTTTGCTTTTCGTTGGTATCTAAGAGTAAACTGCATCAGGGTGTTTCCTTAGGTGCTGGAACTGGAAGTATCAGTGACATATTGGAAGCGTCCAGAATGATCTGTGAAAAGGTTGGTTAATAGCTGCATCTTGCTGAGTGATGAAGAAATAGTGTTACCATACCTATCAAAAAAGGAGAAAAAAATTTCCGTTGTCATTTTCTAGGAGTATCTGCTACTAAATTGCTGTGAATTCTGAACTGCCCACAAATATATTGATTAGTGCAATTACTACTGATAAATCTACTTTCTGATGCCAGAATATACGCCGGCTTAGTCCATTTTTCATCCCACGGATATTGATCAACATGGCTTCTGGTCATGTAAGCATGAAGTATGGATTTCAGGTATTTAATAGTATTGTTAAAATGTATGAAAATTGTACAAATCCGAAGTAATGGAAGCTCAAAAGTTTTGGAATCAGGGACTTATTAAAAAAAGAAAATAAAATAAAAAAAGCTTGATTATTAGGATCTGGTGTAATTCTTGGTCATTCATTTTATTGTGTTATATGTTGATCATCACTCCAGTTTGGTTCTTACTTCTTATAGTCCCTTGAGGTGTCAACTAATAAGATAGATATAGACAACCCATTTTATGTGATTATTTCATCCGATCTTATAATTGAGAAAGCAGAAAAATAAAAACAGATGGATATCCTGTTGGATTGGCATTGACTTTAAGAAAGTATTTGACTTCTAAATTTTGTTTGTAGTAATTAAAACAAATACTAAAGAGATCATGTGAGAAATAAGTTCGATAGATAAAATATCACATTTAGAATTATTTTGATATCTTGAAAATTGTGATAGCTATACAGAACGATATCATGAGAATGCTGTTATAAGTCTCTTGATAAGGGACACTTCTCTTTTTTTCTTTTTCCGCATCAAGTTCCTCAGTTGATGGTGTTCAAGTGAGATCTCGTGGTCCCTTAAACAGCTCTTTTGACATAATCTTCTTTCTATGTATCCTCAGAAATTACTCTAAAGTTGTAATTTGTGGAACTAAGTTTGAGCCAACTAGAAAATCATTGCTGAGGACTGCAGAGTAGTCGCTAACATTATTCTGGGCATGAAACCTGCTTTTACCAAAACATGAGATAGCGCATTCTGTTGTTGCTGAAAGTGTCAGTCTCTAGATAGTCTAGTGTTATAATCCATCAAGTCAAAGGTCTTAGGAGAAAGGACGTATGGAAGCAGGTTGCACAAGGTCTAGCTTGTAGAAGATGCAATTCTGGATATTGGTTTGCCTTTTGGGTTAAATTTTGTTCTTAGAAGATTAATTTATTACTTTATATGCCAAAACCAATTCAAAATATATGTCCATGATGCTTATGGTATCCACTAGTTATTCACAAAGTTTGAATTTTGACTTTTCATTCCGTATGAAGCTTTCATGTGAGAATTGATAAGTAAGCTTTGTGTTCGTGTTTATTTGAGGTAATGCTTTTTGTCATGGAAGGACTTAACAAATTGGAATTGAACTTATCTTGTTTGATTTGATGATAATTTCTAGAATAATTTAAACTTGAAATGTATGAAGTGATTTCACTGTGTCTGCTCGCCAAACCCTGGGCCTGGCTGATTCACCATGTGTTTCATGTCAGTTGCCAAACAGAATAATGCATTGTACTTTAAGACCATCTGATATCTCGGGATATGGAAATAAGGATACAATTAAGCACTAACTTTTGTAAGGTAAAAATTCGAGCTAACATGGATGAATGAGAACCAAAATTGTCTATGATAAGAAATGGGCCTTGGGCACAACCTTATAATCTAGCTCATGAGATGAGGACTGCCTAGGGCTATAAGGAGACAACAATCAGTTTCCAACAGGAATTTGGGCACTTAACAAGCCCCTACGCCATGATGGGACGCTTGGATCATGGACAACACTATGTGAGAGTCCAACATTGAGTAAACAAGAATAGGAACGAGTCTAGGTTTGATATCATGACAAGAAATGGTCTTAGGTCTAAACTCAAATGTAAAAGATAGCTCATGCGTTGTGGATTATCCAAACCATATAAGGAGACAACAACCCATTTCCTCCACCAACGCAAGACACTTAACATACTGTATATTCATTCTCAGGTAAATGATTGGTAAAACATTATTAGACTTGGCATGCACCATATGGTAATTTCCAATTTTTCTGCATGTACTTGAAAAAAGTTAAGTAAAATGTTCTAATATAATTTTAAGAATCTCAGTACGTAGGACATATGTATCATTTTGACTAGCATTTCAACATTCTGCATTAAAGGTACTTTTGTTCTTATTCATAAATTTAAAGGAAAAGTTTTATATTGCTAACTTAACCTACTCTCTTTTTCTTGCCTTTTTGTTGGTACCAGATCAATGTATACAATTTTCTAAATAGTAATGCCTATCTTATTTGTGAAATATGACTAGGGACCAAATCATTCTTCAGTTACAGCTTGTGCCACTGGAGCTCATTCAATTGGTGATGCTGCCAGGATGATTCAGTTTGGAGATACAAATGTGATGGTTGCAGGGGGGACAGAAGCCAGCATTGATGCTTTATCTATTGCTGGATTCTGTAGGTACACCTAAATTGCCTACTTAGATTATGAATTTATGACTCTCGTTTTAAAACCTTAACACCTTAGCTTTGTGTTTTATCTATCTTTCTGACAATTGACTTTTCTGATTTAGGTTAAGGGCGTTGAGTACCAAGTATAATTCAAAACCCCATGAAGCCTCCAGGCCATTTGATTGTGGTCGTGATGGATTTGTGTAAGTAATATTTGTACTTATAAGAAGGTTGCATATCATATATATCTGTGCTGATTATATATTCATCTTCGTATTTCATCCTCATTTTGAAGTGCAGGATAGGTGAGGGGTCTGGTGTCATGGTATTAGAGGTGAGTTGGGATTTTCTTTTTTTAAAAATTGTATTTTGTTGAGGTTGTATATTATGGGGAGAGGGGGTTTATCCCCTTAACATAGAGAGATTGGGGTGCCTTGTCCTAATCTTGTAGCCATGAAAAAACCTCCTTGAATATTTAATTTGATCCTTTAATCGAGATAGTTTTAGTAACATTTCATTTTCCCATTTCCTCTTTCTGCTTACTTTTGTTTCTGGTTAGCATCAGTTGAACTTTTCTTTCATGTTAAATGTGGTATAATGTCCCAAGGAATTGGAGCATGCAAGAAAGCGAGGAGCTAAGATATACGCAGAGCTACGTGGCTATGGAACATCAGGTATAGTTTGGTTATGTTTGTAAAACTATTACACTTGAGCCTAACTCAACCCTAAAAGCTAGCTCATGAGGTGAGGATTGCCCAAGTCCATATAAGGAGACCACCAGTCCATTCCCAACCAAGGTGGGACTGTTAACCCACTCTAACAATGTTACCTGTAAAGCTGATTTCCTTTTCGTTCGTCCCTTTATTATGCCTGTGCTTGTAATTTTTATAACTCCTGTTTCATTTTGCTTAGGTGATGCACATCATATTACACAGCCACATATTGGTGGAAGAGGTGCAGTTTTGGCTATGACTCGTGCTTTGAAACAGGTAATGTTAATTGTGATCTTTGTCATTGCCTTAGTTTTGGTTGTAGGTCCCACTAAATTATATGAAAACACATATTTAAAATCAGGGTAAATTACATTGAACTGCCTTCAAGGTTGACTTTGCATAAATTACAATCTTGGTACCGGTAGGCAATGTTTTAACCACTTTCTCCTGCCCATTATAAAAAAAGATTATGACAATCGAGTCCTTGAATAATAGCTTCCTTTCTCTCTTCTTTCTTAGCTCTTTCATATTAGACTATAACCATTCAGTTTGCCGATACCAATTTCCTAGCTGTCCATTTGTTTTCGTACAGGATCGTGGTTGCTCCCATTGTACATGGATTGTAGTGAAATTCTATTGCATGGAATAAACAAGGCTCCTTTCTGTCCTGCATCAATATGTACATAACCAAAACATTTTGTAGACGAGAAAAGAAGTTAAAATAGCCGATCTATTAGCTGCTACAATAACATATACATGTTAAGATTAACACCTTCAAATCTGTGTTTAGTTGAAACTGTTTCACGTGAATTCTAACTGAGCGAGTAACTATCAGCCTTTAGCTTTCTGCTGCATGAGAAAATTTTGGGCCCAAAATGCAGTTAGAAAAAATAAAAGAAAGCAAGTAATCGTTATAATTGTATATTTGGTTGGTTTACCAACTAGTTAATGATTAACTTAAATAGACATGAAGTTCTTGTAAAGCATTTTTCTGATCAGAAATAAAATTTCCTGGTAAAGCATTACTTCCATTCTTTCTGTTGTCTAGTTGCTTGAGCATTTTTTTTGGATTCAAGTTGTAATGGAGTTATAGAACTCAAAAATCTTTTGTGATATGAACATTCTTGACCTATCAATTTCTGAAACTTCTAGCATGGATCTGGTTGAAACTTTTGAATGTCGTGTACAGTTTCAGAATGTAGAGCAAGACTCATCTTTAATCTATTATTCATTCTACTTAGAGCAGAGATCCTTCTAGCCTTCTAAACAGAGAATGAAGATTGTGATATTATTTTTAATTTGTAAACGTTTCCTTTTTCCTCTTTTGTCATTGGCAGTCTGGTCTTCATCCTAGTCAAGTGGATTATATAAATGCTCATGCAACATCTACACCCCTTGGTAATCATTTTTCAATTGTCAATGTGCTCTGTAATGATTTTAAACTTTTTTCGCTCTATGGCAAACAGAGTTGACGTTTTTGTATGTGTTACTGAAATACCTTGCTCAGGTGATGCAGCAGAAGCAAATGCAATAAAATGTGTATTCTCTGATCATGCTACATCAGGGGCCCTGTCCGTATCCTCTACAAAGGTAATCAGAATAGGGGTTCTCAACCAAGTTCAGTCTCTATTAGATTGGTGTAGAATCAGTAAGTACTGAGTCTCCCAAGAACCAAAGTTGAAGGAGAGTTTTGTTCTGTTGGTGACCTCATGTCATGTCTTTTCTGCATAAGAGTAATAGAAGATTTAGATTCTTAATGTGCTTTCAGCAAACCATCTTAGTTGCACGGACTCTTCACTTTTGATGCCGCACCCGTCTCGGATTCTCCAAAAATACACTACTTTTGGCAAATCCAACACGCACCTGTTGGAACTTTTGAAGAGTCCGAGCAACAGAGCAAACCATCACATTGTTGGATTATTTCTACATTACTGTGATTATTAGTGGATTCTTAGCATGTCATCTGCAATACCTCTTTTTCTAATTTATAGTACGTTCTCTGCAATTTCCCCTTTCTTATTGAACTTTGCTGATTTTTTCACCGACACAGGGTGCTACTGGTCATCTCCTTGGAGCCGCTGGAGCTGTTGAAGCAATTTTTACTGTCTTGGCAATACACCACGTAAGAATATTTCATTTATATTAGAGAAGATTTCCCAGATGATTCTTTATATTTGATGATGAATACTTCGTGCTCGTTGTTTTCTCTTGGTGTGCCACATGGTGAATATTATTTTGTTTCTGAAGATAATTCCATTAAGATATTTTGTATCTGACCTCACATTAGTAGCCTGTGCAAAATCTATATTTCTGCTGGATAATTTGAGGCAATTTTGTTGCTCTCGGTATTATATGGAATATGAAACTGATGGGATTATGATGGAGAAAGGTATATAGGCTGACTGTAAAATGAGCGGACAACTTGAGTCGGGGAGTGTTCAATGTATCGATAGTAGCGTCTTTTGGCTCTATGCATGGGTGCTCCCATCTTAAACACGTGTTACTATAAATCCTTCAGCAGGGGAGGGTCTCTTTATCTTGACAGAATGGGGTGGCCGGGTGGGTAGTCGCAATTTCCATGATGGTATTATTGAAATCTTAGAGGGGTGTGAGAGAGAAGACAATATATAATACAATCTAATAAAATTACATTGATAATTGAGCGGTTGAGTAGCACTTTAGCCAACATAAATTTAATATCAAGAAAATAATATGAAGTCTATAATAAAAGCTAGAATTCTAAAAAGTTGTCAAAGATGTCACATCCTTTTTCATCGGATTAATTTATATATAGAACAGAGACGCCACTAATCTACTGAATTTCCAAGAGTTAGCAAATGCTAAAAGCCTAAAACTCTTCTAGGACCCAAACTGGAGCAGAAGAACAAAACTAGAATCAAGAAAACCTCATAACTCTCTTTGTTTTTTCTTTCTCTCCTGTTCTTCCTGTTTCTGTGTGTCACTGCGTTGTTCATTTTTTTTATATTGATTTGTGTTTTGTGAATTGAATGTATGTGCTGCCACAGAAAGTGGGGAATAGGAGTCAGGTGAGGTTGAGAGACATGAGGGAGTTGTAGGTTACCCCTTTTTTTTATTTTCCTTTTTTTCTGCCTTCAGTTTATTTTTGGTCGCAGGATGTGATTTTTTTGGTATTAAATCGTAAATTTGGGTGGATTTTTAGCTGAAAGATTCATTTAGAGGACAAAAGTTGCAGTTAAGTTGGATATAATAAAGGTCAAGGCTGTAGATACATGCATTATCTATTGCCGACATTATGCTTTTTTCTAGACTTAATGAGGTTGCTGCAAAATCTTCTGTTTCATGAATGGGCTACTCACCACATTGATTTTTATTTGCAGGGTGTCGCGCCTTTGACACTGAACCTTTCTGAACCAGATCCAGTATTCAATGGTGGTTTCATGCCCTTGACTGCTTCAAAGGAGATGACCATTAAATCTGGTTTATCAAACTCATTTGGATTTGGAGGAACGAATTCTTGCTTGCTTTTTACTTCAACCAATTGAACACTGAAACTCAGCTGGAACAAGAGTTTTATTAGGCATTAGACTATAGTTAGCCACGCGAGGCAAACAAAAGCCCTCCGCCCATCTCAATAATCAAATACAAGAGGAAGCAAGTGGAAGGAGATCGGAGGTTTGAGGGCTGCTATAATACGCTTAAAATAAACGTTTTAGCCAACTCTTCTCTTGCCTTGAAACTCCAGTTTCCTTCTGATTTCTTTAATTTAATATCATTATTGTAGTTCTATTGTTTTTCCCCCTTAGATGTGTCCTGAGAACAAGTAGAAAATGCGGAGAACTTCTAATGCCAGAGAGCATTAAGTTTTTCCACAAATATTTGATTGAGTTGTTGACATTGATGGTATGGATTCTTGTAATCGATTCCAACTATATTGGCACTGTGGTGTAATTGTTATTGTTGTCATTGTCTTGTAAACCACATTGTGTTATAGAAAGGTAGGTGTTGGGCTGAAACAGTTTGAAATACTCTTAACGTAACGTGATATAGTTTGCTTTGAACTATTAATAGTATCATCACACCCTTTTATGTAGCTTCTTTTTTCTTTTCATCTGTATATGTGATATTTTATCGCACATCAAACAATTAATTTCGATTTGACTTTCGCTTTATTTTATGCAATGTTGTGGCCAGCAGTTTTGCACTCTCTATTTGTCAAACATTGCTTTGCTATTAACGCGTGAGATCTAAGTGTAGATATTGATACACTAATGCGTTGCATGAATGCAATACAGAAAATAAAAAATGGGACCCTTTTGTTTTATCAAATGCGAAGTCTGTTTCCAGGAACTGCTTTTATAAATTTATTTATTTATTATTTAGATACAGAATCCCTTTAAGAACTATTGTGTAAGTTCACAAATTTATTTATTTATTTAGATACAGAATCCTTTAAGAACTAACATGGAAGTCAATATCCATAGAGAGAAGTAATAAATCAGCTTGACTTATTAGTTTTATCTCCGAATGATTGATAGCTTCAAAAATACTCTCTACTTTAATTGATTAAATTTAGATATATTTCTGATCTGCCGTATGATATAGCAAGTGGTCTTAAGCTCTAGTAGGAGTATGAGGTTTAATAAAATGTCGAGAGAAAGTGATAAAAACACCCAAAATTTGACGAGAATGTTAGGGGGTGTTTTTTTACTCATATTGCAAGATTCAGGGTGTATTCAAGTTCAATTAGTCAAGTAAAATGATGTTTTTAAGACTGTTAATAGTTCAAAGATGGACTACATGTCGAATAATTTAGAGGTGTTTTCAATATTTTTTCCCGTCACAATTTACTAACAGAAGAGTCTAGGACCTACTACCTTTTCTATTTTTTTTTTTCTTTCTTAAAGCCAGTAACACAAAATTATGTCAGTTGATGTTATCATATTTTTAAGGGAAATTTACACAATTTTTAGTTGTTGAAATATCGACCATTCAAAGAACTACACGTCTCAACCTCACACTAGATGAGATCAAAGTACATGAAATCATTTTTTACATTATTTTTTTTATACAAAAAACTGTCTAAGCAATATAATTACTTGGTTGTTTTAGGATGACTTATATTAGGTAGGTGTGTACACATTTAATTTTAACTCTGGATATCTCTTTGATCTTTTCTTTCCTTGAAAGTGAAATATGATAGGTATTGATGTACCATTTTGTATATATATCGTTTTCTTGAAGCTATTTGTTGTTAAAAGAAAAAAAGAAGATAAAGTTTCTTCTGTTCAAATGATTGGAAATGCTAAAATAAATGAACTAAAACTAAACATAGCACATGAAAAAAAAATAGAGTACTAAACAAGTAAACCATATCTTATAAGATGAAAAAAAAGAAGTTGATTTTAATTCACCGAATAAAACGTAATAACATATAGTAATAATAGTAATAATACATGATGGCTACATTATTTTTCCAAATCACAGAGAAAACTCATTGTCAAGTTTATAAGAAAAATTACTATTATAAATACATATTTTGAGGAAAGGCAAATTAATACGTAAAAGTTTTTGGCAAATTATGCACCAAAATTGGAATAGGAGGTGATTGACATTCTACTCTAACTGAGTGAACTCAACTATCTAATCAATTCTAAGATAACTTGATTGAACTATATCTAATTTAACTAGAAATGTCTTCATATATAGTATATATTGCTTAATCATTCAAATTCGAATATGAATACTAAAACTATAAACTCTAAACCCTAAATCAAAGTAGATCGCGAAAGTAATTGAGTAGGAATTTCATATAGGCGAAAAGCTGAATATCACTAAATAAGATACCAGTAAGTATTATAGACATATGAAGAATGTGACAATACTATATGCAATTCCAAAGTCTACACTTGGTAGAGTGTAACGTATTCTAAATATCAAATTTAATTGAAAGGTTTAATTTCAAAGTTCATCCAGCTTTTTAAAGTCATAATATTTATATCGTTCATAAATTTATCTCAACTAATTTAAAAGATAGTAAAATTTTTATTTGATTTTTTCAATGTACGTGAAACAAAAGAAAAAGAATTCATTTCAATTATAGACACCGTTGAATATATATTGGTTAAGACTTTTTAGAGCAAACAATATAAACATTTGAACTAATGTAGTTGAATTGAAAAAATCAAATAAGGGAAAACAGCTATTGCTCAAGTCAAATAGATTGAATTTAATTTATTGGTTAAATTTATGTATCTAAACAAGAAAATTCCTTAAAGTAAAATTTTTACAACTTCAGCAGCCTGTAGGTTGTTATTATTTTTTTCCTTTTCCGAATGATAATGAGGTTTAAAAAATCTCTTAAACTATATACAAATAACAATTTTACGAGTTTTATATACATAATGAATAAAGAAAACATATATAAAATGCCAATTTTACAAGTATGTCAACTTCATAAATGAAGAAAATTAATGAAAAAATATCGAGAATAATTATATATCAAAATGAGTGATGTAACTTTATAGATATAACTGTGTAAAAATTACACTTGATAATGTAATAACATCATCATAATAAACAAAAAAGGACAAACAATTTAATTTTAACAAATTCAAAAACTTATATAATTTAGATGTGTAATCGATAATTTTGCGATAATTCACATTTTCTTATGCTTACTACCTTGTGGAATCAATGAAATATGGGTGAAATAGTCAAATAAATTAAAGTCTATTTAATTTCCATATGTAATAAGGTGATCACGTTTGTTGAACCAGTAAATACGGAGTTATGTCACATTATTTTGTTTATTTTTTGTTGGTTGGAACATGAATGGAAATGATTTTATATTTTATAGGTTCATATTTTAATAATATTTTGGTGCACTGAAAATGAAGCAAAAATTGGTAGTAGTGAATTAAATATGTTGCCTTTGTATAAGTGGGCTCCAAGCAAACAACAACACTTATCTCCATAAATTAATTATTTAAAAAACATTATGGCACCCCACAAACCTTCTCAACATAACGTCACAATAAATCAAAATTTCCACTTTTGTGTTTTTTTACTCCTCTTAAGAAAATAACTTGTTTTTTTTTATTCTATATAAATTGAATCGGTAAAATAATGTATACTTATTAAGAAAAATATTTAAGGACATAATTTGAATTATGTTATTATTATCTTTTATGAAATCATAGATATAACTTGATATATAGTGCAATTTATCTCTTAGCAAAAATATCAGACCTTGTAAAAAAAAAAGGGATAAATATAGAAAAAAATTTAAATATCCATCTTGAACAATGGAAAACTCCCCCAAAAATTCACTTAATATAAAATAAAGGGAGTATTAATTAGGAAAAATTTCAAACTTTTATTTTTGTTTGTATTTTAAGATGTAATTTTTTTCATTAAGTATTTATTCTACTGTTTGTAATTTTAAAAATAATTATTATTAATATTAATTATGCCTTGAAATTTATAAATAAATTTAATGTAATGATTATTAAAAGTTCCTTAAGTAGTATCTTTCCTTTATTTCAATTTCTTTAATTAGTTTAGTTTGACATGAAAAAAAATTTAAAAGAAAATTCAAAAGTTTTTTTTTGGTTGAGATGAAAATAGAAATAAAATTAAGACAAATAAATTGAAACGGATAATATAAATAGTTTTTTCTTTGTCCCTCTCTCAACTTTGAGGCCACCAAATCTTTTAATTTGAAAAAGCTTTGATTCACTCAAATATTGATTATATACAAAATGGTGTCTTTTCTTTGCATTTGAATCCTCCCTTTTTCCATTATCCAACGTTCCTTATTTGTCTTCTTCATCTTCTTTCTTCCTCTTTTTCTGTTGTTCTGGATTTTGCCTTCCTTTGTAGCATTTGCTGTTTCCATTTTCAATTTTCACCATTGTCTACAACTCAAAAAAGATCTGATTTTTCCCCCTTTTATGTACTAATCAGTTTGTATTTTGAAGAATCTGATGCCCCAGAAATGGGATTTTTTCTAAAAAGCTCAAATACCCATTTCTATTAAGGCCCTGTATTTTCTCATTTTGTCTGGAAAGTTGACAATTTGTGTTCTTTCATCTATTTTCAGACACCCTTTTGATTAATCTTTGAAACTCTTACAAAAAAAAAAAAGAAGAAGAGGAAAATGTATGGAACCCAAAATAGAAAAGATTTGGCCTTTGAATACCAATCTCAAATTCAGATTTTGAGGCCAAGTATTCATTCCAGAAGGGCAAATATTACTGTGAAATTCCAAGATCTATATGGGTTTACAGTGGAAGGCAATGTTGATGATGTAAATGTGTTGAATGAGGTTAGGGAGAAGGTTAGGGAACAGGGTAAGGTGTGGTGGGCATTAGAAGCTAGCAAAGGTGTAAATTGGTATTTGCAAACACAAGTTACATCAACCCTTAAAACATCCCTTAAACTCTCTACTTTGGTGAATGCAATTACTCTCAAGAAACTAATTAGGAAAGGAATCCCACCTGTGTTGAGGCCTAAGGTGTGGTTTTCACTATCAGGTGCAGCTAAGAAGAAATCAACCGTCCCCGAAAGTTATTACCAAGACATGACCATGGCTGTTGAGGATAAGGTCACACCTGCAACCAAACAGATTGATCATGTGAGTTTTTTCCTCAAAACATTACCTTGATCCCTTGTTTGATATTTGGTTTGCAGATTAAATTATCCCGGAGTTATAGTGCTGGGATT
Organism: Solanum peruvianum; assembly: GCA_027705065.1. NCBI lineage: Eukaryota > Viridiplantae > Streptophyta > Magnoliopsida > Solanales > Solanaceae > Solanum > Solanum peruvianum. The sequence continues at coordinate 65,854,590 of JAKWJD010001761.1, forward strand.
ATAATCCTTGGACTAATTTATCCCACCTCAAGTTTGATCTGATGAAATCGGATTCCAGGATTAAGCCCGGGATTATATTTATACCGTCAACCCCAAGATAGTATAAATTTTATCCAAACCTTAATCCTGGGACATCCCACCTTATCCTGCGTACCAAATGACCCCTTTTAGAGAATAGATTTGGTTTATTTCTCTGAATTTGGTGTTATGCTATTTGATATGACCTTTTGAGTGATGAAGGGTGTTTTTGTTTAGCTGATTGCTGTTAGATGTTGAGACTTGATGTGTTGATAACCTTTTGGGTGCATTTGAGAGCAGTATTTGAGTTAATATGTGCTCCAAATGCAAACATTTTCATCTAGTTATAGAGTGAAATTTTAGGTTGTGAAGTATAATTAAGAGTAATTTAGGATGCATTTTTTTGGGTGAGAATTATTGTCGGCTGTTATACGTCTGCAACTTTTCTCTCTTCCAAATATTAAATGCCATGGTTTTATGACTTGTGCAAATACTTGATGTGTTGATAACCGTTTTAGGAGATGACTTGTGTACATACTTAATGTGTAGCTAACTGTTTTAGGAGATGACTTGTATTACAGATTTCAAGGGTTGAGTGCTTTCCTTTGTTGTAGTATTGAAGGTTGGCTGGCAAATGATCCTTTATAAGTCGAAGAGCATGTACCATTTGCTATTTATTTATAGAGCTAATATACGAGGCTCAAACTTGAATAGACATTTCCTATTGGTTAGGGATTGAATGCAGGTTGATGAAGTTAAAAGTGCGGACATACTGGAATCCATACCGCCAATTGCATTTAAAGAGATGAATCTCTCTACTGATTCATGGTAGAGCACCCGTTTGCAGATGAAAGAGGGTCTTCATGATGTTTAATTTTATGTAAAATAAAGCTGAAAAAAACTCTTCTAGTTATATGAGGAATGTATATCTTGAGATGGAAGAGAAGAATCAAGATTATATTAAGTAACTTGTTAACAAGCTTGAAGTGAAATGTATAATTTAAGATACATTTTATTTAAGATTTGATATTGCCAAATTTGTGATCTGTATGTGTTTTTTACTCGCAGGACCTTCCACGAACCTTTCCTGGTCATCCCTGGTTGGACACTTCTGAGGGTCATGCTGCTCTGAGGCGAGTGCTCGTCGCCTATTCTTTCCGAGATTCTGATGTTGGCTATTGCCAGGTATATCCTTCTTGTATTTCACAAAGATAGAATCTTTTATGATCTGCTCTCTTTCATTTACAGAAGCCCATCCTGCCATGCTTCATAGTTCAGAAATTTAGTTGTGCTTTATTACATCAACTTATCCATTATTTAGCTAGATTATGCATTTCTTAAGGGATATCAATCGATTCTCTCATGTTATCTTGCAATTGCAAGCTGTGTCCTTGTTTAGAGTTGAATAGGAGTAAGAAGGATAATAAACGAAGGCTACTATGGAAGTGAAACTTGAGGATGAGCAATTCGGATAAGGATGAAATTCAAGTTGCGTTATCAATAAAGCGCAGTTGCGTAGCTCTAAACTAGTCAATCTAATTCCTACCTCCTGCAAGTTTGCACCTATCCTAGACAGTTTTAAAGTCAAAGAGATATTGCTTTTCCCATTTCATATGACAATGCTGTTTAAATGTGAAGTGATATATAGCACGTCTCGGGGAACAAATATCCAAAGACTAATACATTTAGCCAATTAGAACCAGGTGCTCAACCAAATTAATTAAACATTTTCTTACATGTCAAAATATGTGAAGGCATAAAAAGGCCTTCAATGTGTCCACTTAGAGACAAAGACATAGGAAACAGTAGAACAAGCGGTTTCACTTTTTTCTTCAATAGTAGTTGTTACATCACTAATTTGGCTGAGCTGATTGTTTTGCAGGGATTGAACTATGTTGCAGCATTATTGTTGCTCGTGCTAAAAACTGAAGAAGATGCTTTCTGGATGCTTGCTGTCCTTTTAGAGAATGTCTTGGTTAATGATTGTTATACTAATAACTTGTCTGGATGCCATGTTGAGCAAAGAGTGTTCAAGGACCTATTAACCAAAAAATGTCCAAGGTACTTGCTCTTTTGCTTTGTGTAATTATTTTTTTCCACTGATTTTTTTGATTCACATGGATATCGATTGTTTTCTGAAATTGATGAGGAAAATGCAGGTTAGCAGCTCATTTGGATTCTCTAGAATTTGATGTTTCTCTTGTTTGCACTGAGTGGTTTCTCTGCCTTTTCTCCAAAAGTTTGCCTTCTGAGGTGAGAATTCTTTCTTGCTTTGAGTTTGAAACTCTAAAATGCTATAAAATAGATCATCCAAACCCATGTGGAAAGTGGAAACACCTGCTAAGAATCGGTTACTGATTAGTAAGAGACAGTTGGATTAGCTGATTGTAAATTGTAAATAGCTGATAATTTTCAAGTGCTAAATTTATTATCGATTTCCACACTTTACAAATATGTAACTAATCCAATTTATAAATCAATTTAGCACTTGAAACTGTTAAGGTGTTGATGTGTTTGGAAAAGATACTTTGAGACTTTAAAATATATTAAGGATAAAATAGTAAAGCTCAAACTAAAAGTGCTTATAAGCTGAAAAGCCATAAGTTAGGGGTCACCAACTTATGGCTTTTCACTGATTTTAACTTCTAAGCGCTTTGAGTATTTACCAAATGCGTAAAATAAGCTAAGAAGTGTTTATAAACTAGTTTGACTAGCTTATAAGCTTAGCCAAACACCCTCTAAATTTGTCTTTGCTAATTCATTTCAGACAACCTTGCGAGTATGGGATGTCCTCTTCTATGAAGGTGCTAAGGTTCTATTTCATGTTGCATTGGCAATTTTCAAGGTACATATTCCTTCTAATTTCTTTTTCATGTATGTGTTTCTACTATTGACTCAGTAGAAGTTCATTTCAAATTTTAAGCAAGTTCTGCAATTTTTAAATAACTGTAGATGAACGAAGAGAAGTTGCTGGTAGCACATCATGTTGGGGATGTAATTAGTATCATACAGAGAAGCACTCATCACCTTTTTGATCCTGACGAGTTGTTAACGGTAATACACTTTTACTAGACTCTATTTTCTCTTATGCTCATGATCCATCTAACTCATTTACCCTCATGTTGCATAAATGACTTCTTATTCTGTTATAAGAAACTTAATCTTTAGGATAACATGCTGCTGTTTTATGAACTCTATACGATTCAGCAAATCATATCTTTAATATTCATTCGTTCAGGTTGCATTTGATAAAGTTGGCTCTATGACAACGACTACTATATCAAAACAGAGGAAAAAGCAGGAACCAGCTGTAATGGCAGAGCTCGACCAGAGAACAAGACGATTAAATTCTGTATTTCCAGATGAAAAACTGTAGTTTTTTACGAGGAAACCTAGTAATTGTAGCATATGTATAATGCATCCGTGTCAGGGCGTGCTGCCCTTGCTAGGAGATCAATGATTTGCTCAAAAAACAATGAGCAAAAACCGCGGCTTGGAGAGGAGTATGCTTGTTTATTAAGTTGTAGGTGTTACAGAAGTGTAAATGTAATCTGAAAATGTTGCTGTAATTTAGTTATCTTTTATTCTTTATCCTTCCTCCTGTTATCAAAATCCTGCAAAGTCTCATTTTGTTGAGCCAAATTTATAGTAAAAGGAAAGACCATGCAGGTATGGAAAACCCAGTCTTATTAAGTGGCTATAGCTTGTTTAGCCCGGTGGTTAAGATGTTGAGTTACGTTTTTATTAAATAAAAATTTCTTTCAAGGAAAAGCAAAGTCATTTTTTAGAGGCTAAAAGAAAGTCGGTTTTTCCTTTGAAATATAATAAAATCTCAGCAATGGATGCTACTACTGCAATTTATGGAACTCTCTTAATACTCCCCGTTCACTTTTCCTTGTTTAATTTGAATTTCACACAAAATAGAAATTAAATATTGAGCAATGACTTATAAAGCTTTTCTCTTAATATTCCTTCGGTCCATCGAGAAATGATATAGAACTAAATGATTAATTATGAGAGTTAAATAGAGAAAACATAACGGTCATTAAATAAAAAATGAGAAAATTTCGTGGCTAAGCAAAATTTATACTATTTAACTACTCATCATAGCTATAGTTTGCTATAATTATCACTCGTGACTAAAGTTATACATTAATTACGTTGGCTGACTTCGAGTTTGTATAATTAGTCATGTATATGTATAATTAGTCAGGATATACAAATACGTATGTATAATATACAATTATTTAACTTATATACATATACAATTTACCTCTCTCCCACTCTCTGCCCTCTCTCGCTCTCCTCTCTCCTCTCTCTGTCAATCTCGTTAGCCTCTCTCCTCTCTCTCCCGATCTCCCTTGCCATATATACAAATGCATATGTATAATATACAACTATATAAATTATATACATATACAATTCACCTCTCTCCCACTCTCTGCCCTCTCTCACTCGCCTCTCTCCCATTCTCTCTTGCCTCTCTCCTCCCTTTCCAAATCTCTCTTGTCATATATACAAATACATATGTATAATATACAATTCACCTTTCTCAACTTCTTTTTCTCTCTCATATAACATGTAGCTACAAATTGTAATTATCAAACTATAGCTATGAAGAGTAATTAATTATTTTTAAGTGGTTATATGTAAAAATTTCCTATAAAAAATATTTTTAAAATACTCCCTCCGTCCGGTATTGTTTGTCATGGTTTCTATTTAGAGTCAAACTATAAAAACTTTGACTAACATTTTAAGATGTATTTTTTTATCATATTAATATGCAAAAAATTGTAATTTATAGTACTTTTCATATAGTTTTAAAATATCTAATTTTTTGTTTAAAATATCGAATTAATGTGATCCAATTTACCTTTAAAAATTAGTCAAATTAACTTTCGATAAGCACACTATGACAAACAATTTTGAACGGAGAAAGTAACCCTAATAAAAGTGAACGTAGCCCGTAAAACCTAAGCCCGGCCCAAAAAAGGCAAAGGGTGATGTCTCTCGATTTTGCCACTGTTTTTCTTGTCAATCCTTTAGTTCTGCCACTGAAACTTGTTCATTTCTGTAGCTTCCATTTTTCTGCACTCCTCAATCTTTGGAGCTAACGAATTTCTTCAAGATTCAGCTAAATTCAAATACCCAATTCACCCAAAAACTCCATCACACAAACCAAACAAACTTCTCTTTGCACACTTCAGTTCAATTCCTATGTCTGACCTGGATGACATTTTCTTAGATGCCGACGATTTCAAGTCATGTTTACCCTTAAAGAAAGTCCCATACGGCGACGTTTTCGAAGCTTCAAGGGCCGGAGATGTCGACCGTCTCAAATACCTTTTGGAGTCTGGTGTTAACGTAAATGCTAGGGACCAATGGGATTCAGTCGCCCTTTATTATGCCTGTCTTGCCGGTCATCTTGATGCTGCCCGAATGTTACTGGAGAGTGGTGCTATATGTTCTGAACATACTTTTGATGGTGACCGTTGCCATTATGCTGCGCTTAATCTTAAGGTGAGGAAACTGTTGAAAGCCTTTGAAGCTCGGCCTCCTCCGCTTGGACCTTTGCAAGGTGCTTTAAGAGATACTTTCTTGGCTTGTTGGGCTAATAAGAAATTTTTCGAACAATCTGAAGGTCAAGTGCCCATATCAGGTATGTGAATATGCATATTGAGCTTGGAAAAATTTGTCTTTGATTATAACTGATATGCCTCATTACTGAATATTTGGGATGATGTATTTTAGTTTTTTTTCCGTATACAAGAAGTCGAAGATGCATAGAGATACTATAGGTACTGGAGGAAGGGAGAATGGTCTGATTTTGAGATTGGAGTGTGGATTATTGAGATTTTATGTGAACTAACCATGGCATCTAGGTAAAGAACTTTAGCACCCTGTGTAAGACTCAGGACTCATTTAGTTGGGATACAAGCTATCCCGGGGTTAGTTATCCCATCTTCAATGTGGGATAAAACTAACACTACAATCTCTGGATAACTAATCGTGAGATAAGTTATTCCGCAATTTTATGCCAACCAAACATTTGATAAACTCATCCTTAACATTAATCCTGGAATAATTATCCCCTATCCCTCGGGCCAAACGAGCCCTTAATTTCTAAACAATCCTATTTTCCAACTTTAAGCCCTTTTTATATGGAAATTACCTGATTGGTCCTAGGAGCAAGATTCTTTTGTTAGACTTATTAAGAAATTGAATCTTTCTTCTTAAGGAGTGCGTGGCAGTATTAAAAGCATTGGAATTCTCAATGTGAATATAAAATATCCTGGCATTTAAATTCTCTATTGAGTTGTCTTAGCACCAGCTGCTTATTTCTTTTAGAAAAATATCCAGTTCAATACATGATAGAATCAGACTTTGGCTCATAAGTTCATCAATGAGTTGGGATTATAGAAAAAGGGAAAAAAGTTACAGCTGAAAGAGAGAGGTGATGATTAAAAAGCGGGACATCAAAATAATCATCTAAAAATAGCACCAAAGCAAAGATGTTCATACAGACTTTTTGAACCCTATAATCTAAAGGCAGTTCATTCTGCGAACCCATCAAATTAGCATGACATGCCGATAGTGTTCACTCTACATAGCTCCATGACCTTCATAGCTTCTGTTATGCTTGTCAGTTGCCAAATGATGCAATGCTACAAGAATCCATATGGTTGGTATTGCTTATTTAATTCTCGTTTGATACCGCATCCCAATCAAGCTGCAATTTACCTTGTAATGTGAGCGTACTCAACTAGTCTTGAGCAGTCAAATGATGGAGAATGAACTGTCCCAATTTTTTCCTTCACCAACTTATAAGAAATTCTCAGTGTAGAAAGCTACTTATTACTCCCTATGTCTAATTTATGCTTCATAATTTCTCTTTTAGTATTTTTCCCGAAAAGAATGCCATACTTTATTATTTAGAAATAGTTTAACTTAAACTTTCAGTTTTACCTGGAATGAGAGAATTTAAATTCACACAAATGTATGGCCTGTTTTATACCACAAGTTTCAAAAAATTCTTTCTTAAGTCCCGTGCCCAGTCAAACACCATCACATAAAATTGGAATGGAGGTTGGAGGGAGTACTTAAAGTCTACTTACAATGCTGAGAAACCACAATTTACAGGAATTTGTCATCGAATTCGGGATCCTTTCTGCTCAGGAGTCTTAGTACATGAAGTACCTAGACTTCCAAAAGTAACTAGAAAACAAAAGTGAATACAGAGTCTTTTAGTATGACTCCTTGACTAGCTATTGCGCCATGAATAGTGTAACAAACTTAAATCTCCTCATTTGTTGATGGGATATGTGCTTTAGTTTTCCACTTTATTACTGTTCCATTCCGGTGTTGAATCTTTAAACACAGAACCTGATCGATCAGTCAGCCTTTTGTGAATGACTTCCGCTCTCACTATAGGTCTGCTGAAGCTGTTGTAAGAATATATTGCTGGATAGACTGTACTTGATAAAACTTCCAGTGATAGTGAAGTCATGACTTTTTAAAATGGTGTTTTAATCTGATTCCATCATTATTGCTTACTGTTTTTTTTACATGAGTCAGTAGTTTTTTTCTTGGATTCACTGGATATTCTGTTTCTCAGACTCCTTTAGATTTGGAAACTGTGGCTGTACTAGTACTTTGGTTCTTTAGCTGTATGCATATATCACACTTTCTGATTCTTTGTCCAGATTGTCTTCATGCACTCAAAAATGACATGGTGGTCTGGGATAATTAATAGGTAATTCAGAAAATGGAGGATCCAGCCCCAGCGACTTTCCTCCGGATGTTGTATTCTACGTGCAGGGCAGGCCTATTGAAGCTCACAGAGTAATCTTGACTGCACGGTCGCCTTTCTTCGAACAGAAATTTCAGACTGAGTGGAAGGATAGAAAGGAAGTACGATTCTCTAAGGAAAAGCTGTCATATCATGCTCTTTATAGCCTCATCCACTTCTTTTATTCCGACAGGCTTGATATAGCTGTAGATGACATGGAAGATCTTGTTAGAATTTGCAAAGTTTGCAAATGCCTGTCACTACAAAAAGTCCTTGAGAAAGAGTTGATTCATCAAAAATATGCCGAGTACGAAGCACTAAGGGACGTAGATAACTCCCAAAAGCGGTTCATCTTGCAGGGAATCTCTCTCCCAGAAGAAGACCGTCTTCCAAATGCTTTGCATAAAATCCTTCAAATTGCTCTTGTTAATTCCAACAGCGAACAGAACTTGAATCACGATGTAGATGGTCTTATATGTCTTGTCAGTTCAATGCAGATCAGTGAGTTTGAAGATGATCTTGCAGATGTTTGTGTTAGAGTTGATAAGAAGATCTTTCGTTGCCATCAAGTGATCTTAGCATCAAGGTCTGAATATTTTAAAGCGAGGTTGTCACGCATGAAGGATTTTCTGGAAGGGAGAGATTGTTTACCTGATAATGCACTTCCATGCATTGAGGAACATGATTTGACTGTTGGAGCTTTTAAGAAGATGATAGAGTATATGTAAGTCATCTTTTTCTCATTTCTTTTTTGTTTTTCGTTGAAAAGCTGCTTTTTTTTTACCTCCCCCTTCCCATATAAAATAAACTAATTAATAGATGGAGTTACTCTGCTGTATTTCAGTATGTGTCTGCTGCATCATCAACAACATTTATGTGATTGTACATTTAATTGATCACCAGTATGACTCAGTTAGCCCTCCTTAACAAACTCGCTTGGTGTGACTCAAATGACATGTGACTTGGCTTTCAGCTGTGCTTATTTCAGTTGTTTCATCTTGCAACCTCTTGCTAAAAAGATCATATTATGTTAAACAGGTATACTGATGGGTTGAAGGACATTGACCCTGATCAAGTATGTTGTTTGAATTTCTAGTTATAGAATAGTTGCCATAATTAGCTGTCTCTTTCTCCTCTGCATTGATTGCTCAGATAGTTTAATTTATGATGCATGTAATCTCTTTTACCAGGCTGAAGAAATGTTTGATGCTGCTTCAAGGTACCTGTTGTTTCCCCTTAAACGTGTCGTAGCAGATGCACTGCTGCCACATTTGGAAATGGTTTCTCCTGCTGAGTTGTGCCATTGGCTGGTATTGTCGGACATGTATGTGCTCTCTGTCTTCTTTAGTCATATTCCTTCTTTATATACCAATATGCCTAAATTGTATTCACATTCCTTTGCAAGTGTATACCAACATCAAGGAAATTTTTTGATCTCTTTGGTTATGGATTATCACCATCTTCTAATCAGTCTGTTTGGATGTTTAAAACTAAAGCTAAAATTCCTGTGTGTAAGTTTAACTTTGTGTGAATAGTCCTGTCATTGAATATCTCTTACTATCTATCTAGAAGAGCAAGAGTTAAAATGTAATATGCATCAAGACCTATGAACAACATTATTGCAACTGCTCCCAAACTTGTAAGAGTTAATTTATGGCAAAAAAGGGCATAAATTAAGGTGTCAAGGCAAAGTTAAGGTGTCTATCCATTGTATTTTTGCTTAATAAAGCTAAGTTCTTTGGTTTATACTTTTAGGTATGGTGTTATAAAGATTCGGGAGTATTGTCTAGACGCAATGGCTTGTAACTTTGAGACATTTGCGGATACCCAAGAGTTTAGGGCAATGCTTTTGACCCTCCCACCACCATCTGGCGATTCTGCACTTCGTACAACTGCCCCAAGTGCTCCAGGAGCTGAGATGAGCAGCACAGCTGAAGGAAACGTTTTGGATGATCTGCGAGAGAAATGGCTCGAAGCTGAGGCTGCCGAACTCGATGAGAGAGATGAGAGTGCATTGCTTTTTGACAAGCGCCTTGAGATGCTCATGCAAATTGCAGAACAAGAAAGAACTGATGGGCTTGAATGTAATACAAGTAGTGAACAAGAACTTATATGAGTTTTGTTATTTCTTTTATTTTTTCAATCTTATAAATGTACTATTTTGTTCATGTAGCAAAGTTAATCCCCAAGAGGAAAATAAAAATGATCTTATATGTGAAGTTCTTGTTACACTTTTGGCAGTTAGAACAGTTTTTTTCTTCACATTATTTTAACTAACTGGCTTGGTCTTTTGATTCTATTAGTATATGAACACGTGCGTTGCACGTTTAATTCATAATGATGAATATGAATCATTAAAAAATCACATAATTTTTTGAATAATAATATTTGAGTTACAATATAAATACGAAAAGTAAAATGACAAACATTTTGTGTATAAACTTATTAATAAAAGGGCAATGCGCAATTTAATTTTAAAAAAAATGTTTGTAGTGTATAACTACCTTGAAGAATTTTTTTGCATTTAGTCCACCCTTTATTATAATTTTGATATAGAAATTTTATATTTGTTTTAAAAGATAAAATATTGTTGCAAAAACAAACATGGAGGCACTATCTTATAATTAACTTCCTTAAATTTTTTTTTTGTCTCATAGAATAGAGTAAAAATATTGAAATTCTTCCTTAAAATGTCTCTCTTGTCTCATAGATAGAGTAAAAATGTTAAATAAAATTAATAGTTACACAGGATATACGTTTCAAGAAGATAAAATGTTTGACATTAATTAGTAAAAACTGAAATTCTCCTTCTCATTAAGTAGAATGCAATTAAGTTTCAAATTTATAAATAAGAAACTTATTGGAAGGTATTTAAATTATGTAATTGTATAAATAAAATATTAATATTTAATTAAATAAATCAAATTTTAATGTAATGGAGAGTCAAAATGACAATATAGTATTCTTAGAATTAAAAGTTTCTTAAAATATATTTTACGTTTTTTTGGTTAAAAAATTAATAGGAGCAATATTTGATCAAATGATAAAAGATCTTCTAACTTCTTAAGCATTTTGGTGTATCATTTTTTTTACTTTGGGATTTGAATCTCATGATAATTTTAATGAAAATTGTCTAAAAATTATAGAATTTATCCACAAGCACATGTAAGAATGATTCTTTACAAATATTTAAAATTTAAGATGCAAAAATGTAATTATTGATAATTTGGAATTAGAATATTTTGTAGGCATTAATTGTTTTATATGCCTTATACACTATTTTTATGATTGTATTTGTCTCATTTTCTAAAGTAAAAAAATACACCCATCAATCAAATATATTCTTAAAACAAAATTACAAATACAAAGAAAAAGTATCATATATAGGAGTTAGTTTAGCACAAGACTACCGGCGAAAAATAGAAAAATTCTGAGACAATCTTTTCCCTGTTTTTTGTTGATAATGCAAATCGAAACAAAGTTATAGTAATAAATATTCAACTTTTGACCATAAAAAAAGTTAAAATCTTTGGAAGACAAGTTAATGGAAGTGATATTCAACTACATAAATGGAGGGGTCTTATCATAGTTCTGATCTCGACAAATAAGTAAAAAAAATAAATAGATCAAGCTTCGATATTCTAGTAATTAAAGTGTTATTTATCCCTATAATCACATTACACCTTGTATTCTTGACACAAATCCTCTTGCCTTTTTCTTCACTTGGTCAAACCTTCTCTAGTCTTCCACACACAAAAATTGTATCATATAAATCTTTCTATGAAAATAATGTTAAAAGATTTGTATTTATAGGAAAAAATATACCTTTGAAATATGAAGATTCACTGACAAAGTTGAAAGGTCAAGTGTTACAAAAATTAAAGACAAACATTAATTAAGAACACAAATTAATTTAGAAGATAAACCATATACATGTATCTATTTAAAGGGATAAAAAAAAATTCTATTTAATTTACTCACATGTATACCAACTAAAAATATCATAGAAATTCTACTATTTACTGTTTAATTAATTAAATATTTAATAACATTTGAATTTAGTATAGGGGCAAAATGGTAATTCAACCTTTTACTTTGGAGCTTCTCACTTATGTGTGTGTGTGTGATGTTTTATAACTTTTTTTAATTAACATAGAGATAAAATTGTAATTCAACTTTCATAATGCATAATACGAACAATCAAAATTTATTGAATCCCGAAATAAATATTAAATGAAAAAATAATATTTAAAATAATTTCAAAAAAATAAATTAAATTAGATATTTTAATTATGAATTATTCTAAAGAAGTGCAAAAGTCATTAACATTTTTATTAAAATAATGTAATTTAATTATTAATTAAATAGTTAAATATTTTTATAACATTTTAATGTATAAAAGGATAATATATGTAGATAGATAGATAGATAGATAGTCGGGAAAAAATCGTAATTCAACTTTTAACTTTTTTTTGTCCCACTTATAGTAATATATGATATGATATGATCTATCGTTTAGAAAAAGAACAATATAAATATAACTAGTAGGATACTGCTTCAAGAAATGATGAGGCAAAGTATCCTGCAGGTTTTCATTCAAATCTCATATCAGTTTCATGAAGAAAACAAGATATCTGTCTATTTGAAATCCCTGGTAATCTATAAGTCCAGAGAACCTAAACATTCTTTAAAAATATACAAGTTACTTTTTTTTCTTGCCTTGTACCACCCTAACCACTTTGTGGCGATAAAGAAGCGCGACTAACGAATTTATAGGTAATCAACATACTGACCAACTATATGAGATTTGTCCTCTTGAAAACAAGAGTTGAGGATCAAATCAGAAGAAGCATTCCCACCAATCCATCAGTGACAATACGAACGATATTATCTATACTTATTTTCATGAATATCTCTATCTCTGTCTTGTTGCTGCTCCTCTTCTGTGACTTAGGAAGAAGCATTCTCACCATCATTGGGTGCAGCCGGAGATTCATCAGAAGCAGCAATGTCTTCTTCAGGGATGGTCTCTGGAGTATCGGCTTTATGTTGCAAGCTCCAATACATGATGCTTGCTGTGAGAGTAAGGATCATCTTCTGGTTTACCTGTTTGGCAAAGTCAGTTTAGGACTCGAATAAGAAATTGCCAGGATGCAAACATCATGAAGTTTTATGGTCAGTAGTCATGAACAAGGAAATTGCTACTAGCTATGAAGCAAAGATACATTTTGGTGCTATTACATGAAGCAGAACACTAATGGTACAGCTAAATTAGCTTTTATGGTGTTCATTGGAAGTTTTTTCTGAATGAATCGGGACTGCAGCATGTAAAACTTTTAGTCTGCGCGATATGGCATGTCTAAATATATAACACTCTAGTATGGTCTACAAAATGCGGGCACAAAAAAGCATGTTACCTCTATTATATCCTCTGGCAATAAGAAGATGGAGCATCCAAGTTTCCGTGCAACACTGATTGTGTAAGTTGCATTAAGCTTCTTATCCTCGTCTGCAGTTGCATTCAGAATCATCAGTATTTTTCATGATACCCAAAGAAACAAGTCATCATTCAGATTATTTAATCAAAGTCATGTAGAGAAGAAAATCTTTTCTTCCAAGTTGCCAATTTCTCATATGATCACTCAATCAATTGTTATTATCTCAGGAAGTCACCTTTCTTCTTAATTCCAAGTTTCTTCAACAAAGTAATCTAAATCTTCTGTATTTACATGTATAAATGAATTGTTACATTATAAGTCTATACCTGTTTCCCCCTTGGTTACAACGCTCCAATTCACGACCCTTGGCTCCACTGCACTAAGAAGGTCTAGGAAAAACATCCCATTTGATAGACTTTTGTCCTAACAGAACAAAACAAAGAACTCAGATACCGTGAAACAGAAACCCGATATATCAAAGTTGAAGTTTTTTTAATCACCTTGAAGCTATCTATTTGAGATTTTCTGCCTGCACTCTTCACTTTTTTGTTTGCCCAATTTAGGATGTCAGCATCTGTTATTTCCTTTCCTTGGGCATGAAACCTCAAGTTTTTCAACAATTGCAGCATTGTGAACCTCATTAGCTGCCACAAAAAGGCTGAGAAAAGAAAACGAAACTTTTACTTCTCTAACAATAGAACAATTAATAACAACTAAATCATATCTAAAGTCACATCGCCAAATGTTTGCCATATCCATCATATTCACTATAAAGAATTGACTTTGCACATTAACAACGTAAATCCCTTCAGAATTTTTGGCATGAAAATGAAGAAATAATGCCAAAATGGAGATTCAAAAGAGAGTATCAATACCTAATATGAGCTTCTTGTTTCCTTGTACAATATCGTTTCCAGCTACATTCACAAGGGAGAAATTTAGTTCTTTTCCAATCCGTATGACTTGGTTGCAGTTCTCAACTTTTCTAAAAGGCATCTTAATTGGGGGTTTTGTTGCCTGCTTCCAGTTGACTGATCCTGGTGCAATTTTATCGAGTACCTCAAGAAGCACCCACCTGTATCTCAAGAGGATTATCATTAAATCGTGTTTATAATGTCTAAATAATGTCGAACAAAGAAGCAATGTACCCACCCAGTCCGGACACTGTCAAATAGATTATTTATGTAGGTATCAGTTCCAAGGCTGTTAATCCACAACCGGAAGCATCTTTCTTCTCGAGATGTTTGATCATCATCCTCCATCATCTCAGCAAAAGATATTTTCTTGGTGTCCACTGACAATCCATTCCTAGACCATAAAAAAGAAACTCTTTAGTAGACGGAAAAGTACATCATTGTGAACTCCACATATCGTAAGCATAAACTTCTTAATAGATTATCTTACCATTCATTCAAAATCATTACTTGAATAGTAGACGAGGGTTCATACAATCAATTAGTTAAATTTTTTACCAAATGATATCAAATCAGTTACAAGTGGAAACATCGACTGCTGAAAGAAGAAGCAGCTTACACGTTACTTATTAGCATTCTTGTCGCGATATCTCTCAATCGAAGACAAAGATTATCGAAGAATGCTGATCTTAAACAAAACTAAGCTAAGCTTGAGAGTTGGCTTAATGCAGGTCACCTTTCACCTTGAGGATTTTTGGTCTATAATATTTCCTATGAAACTGAATTATAACTTAACGAACAAGAAAATGAAAGTAGGTAATTGGTCTACGGAAAAGAACTTGTAAATCTGACCTGTGTTGGAATATTTGTGCAACAAATGCAAGATTTAAGTTTGGGGATCCCTCAACAATATCCTGTGGAGTAACATATCTTTTGCAATCGAGTTTCTCTGCTTGCTGAATAATCAAATTTGCTCTTTCAGTTGGATCTTTAGTATCTAGTGTGTTGGTTGTACCATGCTCAGGTGCAAGAGCATTGAGTAAATGAGCATAGGCCTCTCCGTCCTGCAGCGAACAGAGATTAAACATCAGAAGTTAAGTGCAGACTAATTAAATTTTCCTGCTTTGTATGTCTACTTCGTCTCAAACTAGAATCAGGAGCAGATGATAGACAGATAGAGATGGACATAACACGATAACCAGTTTACTAAGCCTCGTTCACCTGAGCTTTGTGTGTTATGACAAATTCAAGTTGATAATCCTTACAAATATAGTGCTACCAATTCCTGAAAAGGTAATTTGATATTGAACTTGTAACACTATTCTCACCTTTAAATCAGACGAAAAATTATTGACTTGCTTCGTATAGCCTGCCTTCTTTAGATGGAAGTTCATCCATTTCAATAAAACCTTTTCTGGAGATAAACCTATGAGCTCCTCCACATCCTGCAAATTTTACTACTGTTATTTTCCCTATCAAGGTGCATTTGAACTAAGTATTACTCCGCTGTAGAACCAAAAACAGGAGAAACCAATCAACTATTAGCAGACCTTGCTGTCCTCCACCAGTTCCACAAGTTGCGGAGTTTTCTTCAAATTGAGATCAGCTAATAGTTGTATCTGTTTTTTTTCTCAAAACAAGAAGATCAGATATGATACGAGTAACATTTCCAGCTGCACGACGAACATATGGAACAAGTATAGTAGTAGAAAAATACCTTGATAATTTGAGAAATCAGCCCAACAACCAGATGAGGCTAAGAGAATGAAAAACATAAGAAACTTCAGCAGCTATAATACTGATGATTAAGTAATTCATATGTAGGAGATATTACATACTCTTGCTTCGACTAAATCCTGTGTGCCAATATTGACGACTGTGCAACCGATTGCTTTTGCAGAATTGAGGCAAAGAGTGTGATTCTCATTTGTCTCCCATGGATTAAGAACCTTTTTCGTATTGATAGCACGCTCATCTATAGTACCAGGGACGGCAACATTGATAAGCTTACTGCATTACATGATTTAGTTAATGACCCAACAAACATGCAAGCAATCAAATGATTAAGTGAAACAAGAATCTCTCAGATAAAATCATCCTGTTTATCCTAATAATTCACTCTGTTTCAATTTGTTTGTCTTACTTTCCTTTTCCAGTACGTTTCAAAAGAGAATGTCTCTTGCCTTTTTTGGAAACTCTTTGCTTTCTAACTTTCCATGTTTAAAAGGACAAAATTAAGTGACATTTTGGTACATTCTACATAGCTTTAGTTAAAAACAGAAAGATTCAAAAGTTTCTCTTTATTTCTTAAACTCCGTATCCAGTCAAACTAAGATACTTAAATTGGGACAGAGGGAGTAACACTTACCACAGAACGACGCCACCTTTCACGAGTTCAAAGAGTGCATTGCCAGATGGATCTATAGGAAGAAAATCCTTCAAAAACTTGTCCTCTCTGAGAAAGTTATTGATGTGTGCAACATATGATGTCTTTTCTGATTCACTAATATTGTGACGAATTGTGGTTGTTCTGGCCTTGAGGAAAGAGGACGACGTTTTTAATTTTGTATTCCCCAATTTAGCAGTTGCTCGTCCTTGTAAATCTAGATATAACTAGCCAGCCAGAAACAAACCACACTTTAGTTAACACAGGGAACTTATGACACGACAACAACAACAACAACTGACCATGTATAGTCCCACAAGTGGAGTCTGGAAATGGTAGAGTTTACGCAAACCTTACCCTTACCTAGGCAAGTAGAGAGGTTGTTCCCGATAGAAAAAACTTATGACACATACATAAGAAATAAAGATAAGAAAATAACAGGATAACCAGTAAAGGTATGAGAGAATTCCAGCTTAAGGCAGGTTGATAAGCTCAGTGGTTTCACTCATCACAGCAATACCGATATGACGAATATGAAAGCCAAACATGTAAAGAGTAAATTAGACAACCACAAACTTTATGACATTTGGAATTTCTGTATAAAAGCCAGAGTTGTAGTTCATTTGTTTTGAATCCCAAACATAAATACTGGTCAATAAAACTAAGATAACATGGAAATAAACAAAAGCACGACGAAAATGTGTGGCACTCACCCGAAGAAAGGATTCAAAATCAATCTCTTGAGTCGCATCAGTAGCTGACTCGCTTAATATGCGGCTAATGTCATCTGCAGAGAGAATATCCTTCAAGGCCTTAAGCTTGCACATAACAGGTGGTAGATTGCCCAGTGTGGCCTTCCCAGATTCATTCGATGCAGAAACAAACTGTAACCAAATTTCAGCTTAACAACAACAAGAAAATTTTCCAGGACAACAAAAAAGTATCAACAAACTCAATTAACAACTTGTGTGGATGGTTGTTGTTACACATTGTATTGTATTGTATCGTATTGTTTCTTTAAATACCATGTTCGCTTTGATTGTTACTTTAAGTATTTATCGTATTGTATCGTTAAATCCATTGTTATGTAACGACAAGATTGGTGTGATAGCATTGTTACCATTTTCTAACTCTATTTCACCCTTTCTGTTTTGACTATAGTGTCGCGACCAGCTTGCGCACACCTTTGACTAATTCAACCAGATACCAGATACCTTTCACCAGCAACTAATACAGAAATTCATTGTTATGTAACCACAAGTTTGGTGTGATAGCATTGTTACCATTTTTTAATCCTATTTCACCCTCTCTTTATGGTGCCTCTGCACGGACCTCGACTAATTCCAGGAGATACCTGCTACCTTCCACCAGCAACAGATATAAAAATCCTATTTCACCCTTTATCCACTTCCTTTATATAACAAATCCACCCCGGCCCCTGACTTACTTTGTCTTTATAATAACAAGTTTATTCGATCATATTTCTAGTTTGTTGCATTAAAAAAAGGCGAAAAATGATACAATCAATCCAAATAATGTCAGTATTCATAAATAAAAAAATACAATACGTTATGAAACGAACATTAGACATACATTGGAATGAAGGCCACGGAGTTCGACTTGTGTGAATTGGCTATGAAGCCATTGATCAGAAACAACAACACCAACAAAACCAGACATTCTCCTTAAAATTGCAAATCAATTCACAAAATCAATGCCAAATGATTTCTTTAATAAATTGAGATTATAGAACCATAGAAATTTGCAAAGAATAAATGAAATTAGAGGTGCATTTTATGTAGTGTGATGATCACATGATACATGATCATTATTTAGTTAGAAGATTTGTGGGCATTTGATAAATAAAGTAAATGTTTAGGGAAAGAAAATGGACAAATCTTGGTTCCCAGTAGGAAAATGGAAGGAGAAAAATTCGTTTTACCTACCGGACCCGCGAAATATAAGGGGACTATAGACTATACAAATAATTAAAACAAAAAACTTCCTTTTTTAAAAAAAATAAAAAGAAATAATATATACATATATACATATATACATATATACATATATATATATATATATATATATATAACCAAAAAAAGGCCTAAAATACCTCGAATTATTGGAAATGGTACAAAATTACCCTTCATCCACCTATTGACTCCAAAATGACCTTCTTATATACCTATTAACTCCAAAATACCCTTCTCATCCACATTTGAGTTCAAAATTGTCCACATTTTTAACTATTTTAAAATTTAACTATTTAAATATTTTTAAAAATACTTGACGCTCAACTATTGGTTATAATTTAATTTATTAATATAAGGGCAAATGACAAAAATAGCAAACTTTTAGAGCAAAATGACCATTTGTCCCTTATAAGTTCTTAATGACAAAAATTTCTCAAAAATAAAAAACGCGGATACATAGTCATAGGGCCTGAGACATTAAAAAAGATGGAGCGAATACATTATTAATTGAAGTCTGGATATAAAAACGAAAAATAAAAAAATGAACCCCTTAAATCACGCCAATCAATTTCGCTAACATTCTCAATCTTCATCTTCTTCTCTGTTTCAACAAATCAAATCAAAATTAAAAAATTTCAATCGTGTTCATCTTCTTCTCTGTTTCAACAAAGAGGACTTCAAAATAGTGGGTTGGGACTTGTTTGATAACATAGCTCAAAGAATGTAATGATACAAAAAATAAAGCAGAATATAATGCAAAAATAACAACATGTTTGTAGGTCATACAAAATACAACACATTGTTATGAAAGACACATTAATGACTCAGATCCAAAAAATAACATATACACCATACAAACCATAAACAAAGCACGGACGACATAAACATAGACCATAAACAAAACACATTATATGTAACTGATACAACATTTACTATGAAAGATACATTATATGTAGCTGATACAACATTTACTATTGAAATATCAGATACACATACAGACCCATCAACAAACACATATCATATGTAATTGATACAACATTTACTATGAAAAGATACATTATATGTTACTGATATAACATTACTATTGAAATACCAGATACACATACAGACCCATAAATAAAACACATTATATGTAATACTATGAAAAGATACGTTATATGTAACTTATACAACATTTACTATGAAACTTGAAAATACCAGATAAACATACAGTTCCATAAACAAAATACGGACGATACATTGATAACTGAAATCTAGGAAACGATGCATGTTATAAAACTTGATACAAAATACATTATAACTTGACTAAAGAGAATGACGATACATTAAATATGAGATCTCAAATTTTCATTTTTGTATCATCAATTGAATAACTAACAATTAAAATCACAACATTCGAAAGAAGAAGAGCTAAAAACTAACCTCAGGTAATGTAGGTCGAGAAATTAATATTTTTCTCTTTAAAATAGTGTTTTTCATAAACAAATTTTTTTAATGAATTGTGTTTGTTTATGTGTCTAATTGATAAGTTAATTCTAATTTATTGTGAACATGTATAGATACATTTTATTTCAGATAGGTACAATCTTCTTTCACAACCTTATTATATCAAATACATTATTATCAACTACAAAAAAACATATTATGCAAGCATACATATCTTTCAAGGCAAACAATATGATACTTATCAATTTAAACAAGATACATAGATAGTAATGTATCATGTACTATTTTTTTAGATATGATACGTAAATTTGAATTTATACTAAATGTATCAATTACATAGCAACTACCACATGATATTGTATCGATCTCAAATCTAACATCTTATGGGCAACAATTACTTATCGAATATATCTAGTATAAATACAATACTTATTAATTTAAATAAGATACAGAAATAGTAATGTATCCTGCACTAATTTTTTAGATATGATACGTAAATTCGAATTTATACTTAATGTATGAGTTACATAGCAATTACCACACAATGTTGTATCGAACTCAAATATAACATCGTATGGACAACATTTATTTATTTAATGTATCAAGTATAAATATAATACTTATCAATTTAAACAAGATACATAAATAGTAAAATGCTAAATAACAAATATATTCACGATGTATGTTCTCGGATCTTCAATAAACTGGAGAAGAATTTTGAATCTCAAAATTTTCAATAATTTTGAATTAAAATTGAAAGTATCTTCGTTGAACTTGAAGAAGAAAGAATCTTGAATCTCCATTTTTTTATAATCTTGAATCAAAATTGAAAGGATATATTTTCTGCTCAATACAAACAATCTATCTTCTTCCAACTTCTTAAATCGAGAAAATAAATTCAAATTACGGGACAACCTGCATACATAAAAAGTAAGTGATACATTTTTTTCTCAAATAAATGTTGATCAAACAACCAAAAAGTACAATAAATTAGTTACATAAATATATAATTATGAATCATGATACATACTTTCATCATTGAACATTTAGATGAGTTTACAATCAATGCTCTTCTCCCCAAGGTTATAGCTCACTTATACACTCACAGTATAGATTCAAAATATATCTGATACATGTACTTATATATATACTTAGCTGCATGTATCTTTTATTTACTACCTTTTTATAATAAAAACTGATAAATCCTATCAAATACTCTAATAGTATACAATTAATGTATGTTTACACCTGATGTATCATGCATATATTGTCAATATCATCTAATTAATGTATCATAAAATCAGTTAAGCGTCAATCATTACATTGATAAATATAAATGTATCGTACAATCATATTAACGAATAAAACGACTAATAATTGTTATTTTATGTATCAAAATCATAATATTATACTGATACACAAAATATAGATCATATTAACTACTAAAACAACTAATTAATTTGACTCTTATGTTCAAAATCAAAACACCTTCATGATACACAATATAGATCATATTAACTACTAAAACAACTAATTAATATGACTCTTACGTTTCAAAATCACAACACTTTGCTGATACAAAAAAAACAAATTATTCATAACTCATCTTGCTTATCCATTCACAACACTTCTACAACGTATCTTATTTTCAAGTTCTACTTAATCTTATCGATCTCCTATTCGATTGAAATGACAGTTTTTGAGATTCATAAATGAAATTAATTGTCCAACAACAATCCTTTCATTTTTGTAACCTTTAAACTCATCTCGCTTACTCATTCACAACACTTCTTCGATGTATTTAATTTTCAAGTTTTAGTTGATCTCATCGATCTCCAACTCGACTGAGATGATAACTTTTGAGATTCATAAACGAAATCAATTGTCCAACAACATTTCATCATTTTTGTAACCTTCAAAAATCATCTTGCTTACCTTAATTTTCGAATCTCTCAAAAGAATCGGTATATGCTCATATTGAATCAGTCAACTTTGTCGAGTAATTAGAACTCTTCACGATTTGGACTGCAATGGCGGCTTGATGAAGATGATGGAAATTGAAATTTTGAGAGATGTGAATCTATTACAGATTGGAATGTATTGTTAACAATCACTTATGCTTGATTCTTGAGATTTAGAATCAATTTTAGGTTGATTTTCCTAATAAAGCTCAACAACCAATTATTTTCCTTATTAGGTGTAACTGACGGCTTTTGCAATGTATCACATATAATGTATCCGGATGAAACTTATGTATCCGAATGACTTTTATTTTAAGGAATTTTTATAAAATAAAAAAATAGGGATCGAATGTAATTTAGATTTATACTATGAGATTTATGTAAGTTATACCTTTCTTTTAACTAACCAAACTTCGAAAAATTGAAGCCATTTTTTTGAAAAATATCCCCTAGCCCGGATATTGAACACACACTTAGTCTGGTTGTAGAACAAGTTAGAAATTACTTAATCCAAAAATAGTTATTCCAAATTGTTATTTCACCTCCAATATGGGATTACTATGGAATAAAAATAATGTTATAAACTTAAAATAATAATTTTAAAATAATTTATTCCGTAATCTTTTCTCAATTAAATATAAATAAAATTTATTTAAAAATATATTCTCTTATCATTCATACTAAACAAGGTTTATCGGAAAAAAAATATTCTTCTGTCAACTCTAAATCATAGCTTTTTTACCCCTTAAATTATTCTGTAATTTTTTCTCGATCAAATATAAACAAATGTTTTTAGAATTTTGTTTTTTTAAAAAAAAAAAAATTAATAATGTAGTTGAAATTTGAGATGATTTCGTAATAAATTGAAGATGTTGAAAATTTGAGAATTGTTTTTGTTCTTCATGTATTCTTGAGATTCTTAAAGAAGAAAAAAAAGTACATTTGATCCAAAAACTTTGATTGAAAAGTGTTAAAGTTGTTTGAAGTATAAAAAATGATTTTGCAAAATTAGAGATAAAAAATGGTATGAATAAATTTTTTCTTTAACAATAATAGTATAGATAAATCAAACTCTTAATGATTGACAAATAATTTTTTTTTCTAAATTCGATGACATATTTAAGTTTTTTTCAAAACTTTTCTATACTACATATTGCTATTTTGGTATAGGCCAAAATCAAATGCTAAGATAGTGTCGGTGAAGTTTAACCACCCCACAAAACACTACACAGGTCCCATTGCAGAAAAAAAAATAAATCAAAATGTCATAATCACCGTTGTGTGGTTGGGCAAGAAATTTAAAACAATGAAATTAAGACAAATCAAGACAATAATTAGTATTTAAGTGTAAGGAGGTAATGTTGGTATATAAAATAGAAAAAAAAATCAAACCAAGACAAACTTCATTGGTGCCTAAAAAAAGCAAATTCATTGCTCAAAGTAATCATCATAAGTTTGACTATTTTAATTTAACGCAAATTCTTTTAAAAATGAAATATAGTATCTATTATTATTATTATTATTATAAGCTAATTTTAAAGCTCCAGAATAATTTGTAGTCTCACAATCTTTGTCATATTTTTTATTTTTTGAGTGACTGCTATACGGTGAGCACTTTATATGCATTAGTAAACTGAATTTAAAGTCCAGATTTAGCTTCTTCTTGAAAATGAAGCAATTAATGTAGAAAAAAAATTCTTTTTTTAAAAAAAATAAATTAATTCAATTGTTTATTGTTTTATGAGTTTTGGATCCGTCATTGTTGCTAGTCAGTAGGTCCAGCACGAAACATTGTCCCTTTGAAATTAATGATATTTTAAAAGAAATCTCATTCTAGTGGATGAATCTGTATGTACATATTTTTCTAAAGGAAAAATAAAATTATTATATATAGATTAAAGCTGGACGTATTAGGTATATATCAAGACGGATTCAAAATTAAATTAATCAATAATCCTTTTGAATTATTAGATTCTATCGAATATTCGATATGTATGTTCAGAGTCTTCTCTCCTACTTCCCTCTGAGAGTATATATTGAATAGGAGATAGTACCAAATATATGAGTGATGAATAAAAATACACACAAAGAAAAAGGACTCAATTTTATTACCAGAACATTTCTATTTTTCCTTTTTGTTTTTTTTTTTTAAAATTAAGAAATTGATATTTAGCCTCATAAACTAAAGTTAGCGTAAAACACAAATATCCCTTCAGGCCTTAAAAATTTAAGAGACATATTTAACAAGTAACTTATTTCTATAAGTTTTTTATATTAATAATTATGTGTAATTAACCATAAAATTACCAATTAAAAAAAAACATGTATCTAATTTGTTCACAACTTACGTTGATAACACGAATCTTCAACCTTGGGAATGAAGGTCGATAGTCATTAGTGTTTATCTGAGTAGCCCCTAGTTTCAAGTAAATGTTATATAAATAAATTAATTATTTAAAATATGTTATCTTCATTAATCATATGCATTATGTCTTAAATTTATTTTAACTGAGATTAATATGATATATAATTTAGAAAATGATATATTTTATATATAATTAACTTGACTACCTAATATATACTTAACTTGAGAACACATACAAAAATATTTCTAAAAATTAAATAAAAATTATCATATAAACACTTCATGTGTTTTGTCCTTAATAGGAAGAAATTACGATTTAAATGTCCAAACAAAATTTATTTAACTTGGAGATATATACAAAAATATTTCTAAAATTTGAATTGAAAATGTCATATAAAAACACTTTATGTGTTTTGTCCTTAATTAGAAGAAATTACTATTAAAATGTCTAAACAAAATTTATTGAACTTAAAAGGCATATAATACGAGTCAAAGCATGGGCTGCTTTTACTACAACGTGTCAATATGTATCTTTCAATAAAATAATAATTTGGTATAATCTTGTTTCCTTTTTATTTTATTTTAATTTAATTTAATGTCATGTGGGATCTTCATAGTATTTATTATCACTCCCCTATTGTGGCCCAACACAAATTGTAAATTTGCAATAATAGGCCTATAATATACCACTTGGAAAAGACCCTCAAAGAGATTATATAATTTATGTCACAGATATTTTAAACAAATATAAATATTAATGGTTGAACTCAATATTTACAAATACCCTAATATTATTTGGTTCAAATAGTATATTTCTTTATTACTAGTAGTAAGGAAGAAATTATAAGATCAAACTTTCATTCACAAATAAAAGTCAGATTATCAATTCATTATGCTATTAAAAATAATCGTACGGACATTTCAAGTGATAAATATTTTCTTCTTGGATACATGGTCTTTAGTTATATACTAGCATGTGATCAAGTAACATTATGTACCACCATTTAGTCAAAAAGGTCTAGTTTAAACATTAAATAAACACCATTTACCTTCGATATTTTACCTTCAATCTTGAGGTTATATAAATCATCAAAAATGTAAAAATATATTCGAAGCTGAGATCTCTTGGCTTTCCACCATTTAATTGACCACAAGGCACATTCTTTGGGGTCTCTCGCTCTCACTCTCTCTATATAAATAGAGAGAGAGAGTTAGAAGTATCATAGTCAATTCCAAGGTTATTATTCCAATATATATGCTATAATAATTGAATAAATTATCTCATACATATGATGAGATAACTTTATCTATTTTATCATATACCATACTTATAAATTAACAAATTTGGTTAGAAATGTTATAGTTAATTCCGATATCATTATCCCATCATATATACAACAACAATCGAATAAATTATTTCATACATATGATGGAATAACTTTGTCTATTCTATCATCTACTACCATACTTATAAACTAACATATGAAAAATATATAAGACCAATATAATTGAATACTTTCCTTATAATCTTGAACCATTTTTCTTCTATTTATTTTGTTTTATTTTCTTCTGTGTTGTGCCCCTCTTGGTGGATGAGAAAACATGTAAACATATACACAAAATTCAACATAGGGAAGGTTTAACATGCTGCTTGGGTTGAGTAACAATGGAAGAGAAAAGCTGCTAATAACTCAATCTTAATCAATTGACATGTGTTTTATTTTATTAAATCGCATAATAATGAATTAAGATATAAACACGCGGTGCGAATAAATTTTTTTCCTCAATATATACTAGCTCTCACTAATAACACTTGTTATTATTTTTAGTGTTAAACTATATTAACTTTGATCGATTTTAAGATATATTTTTTTGACAATCAAAAGTCATATAAAGAAATTAAGAATTATAACATAACTTTCATTTATTAAATTAATTTAATTAAATCAAAATTTTAAAAATGATGTAAATTGACTTTTGATAATCGAAAGAGCATAAGACAGGCACTACGTGTATATATTTGTAAACACATAATTAGTCCAATAAAGTCTTTGATTTAAATAGTTATGTATTGATTTAGAGTACATTCAAATCTATTCTGAGCCATAAATTAGGGAAATAGATCTGCAAATCCATTGGCTGATTTAGGTTTTCAAAAATCAAAGAGTGGGACCACAATGTTTTTATTGCTATGATCTAGATAAAGAAAATACAAAAATAATAGTGGACCTTTGGGTTATGGAATATTAAATCTGAAAAAGATAGGGCAAAGACCAAAGTGGGTAGAGCTACCACAGGAATAATTTTGTAATTTAATCAATTGAATTATAACTTAATTCTTACGTAATTTGTTAATTTGATGTAAATTTGTCTATATGAAGCCTAAGGATAACCTGGGCCGCTACAAAAGCTATCATAACTCTCACTCAATAATAATCTGTAAATCATAAAAGCGATATAAATCAAATTAATCAAGCTCTATTCAAAAGGCATTGAGACGAAGCTGATTCGAATGTGTGTTTTAAGAACAATTTTAAATTTGGTTTTGAAACAAAATTGTAGAACATGATTTCAGTACTGTATTTCAAAAGTGATAATTCTATATCTGATCATGTGGTCTCACTATATTTCAGAAGTGAGAATTTTTACAAAAGCCAAAAAAAAAGAAAAAAATATCACCACCTTCTGAATTTAACTATTTTTATCCACCAATTAAAATTTAAATGAAAACTGCAAAAAAAAAAGAAAAAAAAAAGAAGCGAACCTCTGGCATGGCAATAATGCTTACGAATCAAAATACTGATCTCTGCGAGATTTCAATCTCTTCAATACTCTATCAATGGTGATATCAAATGCATCTTTAACACTCCCTAAATCTTTACCTGGCGTTGCGTAAACAAATTTAGGAAGAAGATTAATCAATGTCTCTCTCATTTCCTTCACTTTATCTTTATGAATCTGTTGCAAAACTTGCAAAATCAAACTTCCATTTGTATCTCTCACATTATCATGATCGATGAATACTGTGTAGCTCTCCGCCATCCATGGCAGATGCCATTCATACTGACCTTTAAATGTTCCTCTCCAGAAATAAACCGGGATTGAACCAGCTAACATACAGTCAAAAGTAGATCGTCTAGTTAACCCATCTCCTCGTGGCTGTAAGCAGAAATCGGAATCTAGAAACGCTTCCATAATCGCCGGTGCTCCGTCGGAACAGACGGTGGTGGCGCAGTCGACGGCGAGGCAGTTTTCTTCGGATTTACAGTAATCCATTAGTACTCCTCGGAAATCGTTTTTGATTTTCTCACGCTTAGCTCCGACGAAGGAGAAGAGCTTTGTACGGTCGTAGTTCCGGATGTAATTCTGCCATTGAACTATATCGGATTCAGATCTCGGGTGAAAAGCTGTTGGATAAGGTACGCTTTCTTCTAAATCATCGTTTTGATGCTTTTCAACTGATAAACGGAACACATTCTTCATCGATGGCATGTAGAGCAAACTCGATCCCCATTCTGAATCGTTCGCAGTTAATCGTCTGAAATCCCAAGTTAATCGACCAAGCATAATGAAGTGATCTACTCCGTTAGCTCTAGTGAAAGTCGGCTGCTCTTTTAACCAATCGAGAACCATTTCACTTTTCCGATCTCGATCTTTCGCCGTATAATTAAACCATAAAAACTTCCCAATATCAAGTCCGGCGTAAAACGGAATATAAAACCCTGTTGCTTTTTCCGGATCCATAATCCTGCACTTATGACTCAACATTCTGTTATGATAAATAACCTCCGCAGCATACATGTCAGTCCAGTACCATGCTGGAGTGATATCTTCCGGTACAACGCGTTCGAGCCCAGTAGCACTGGGCCCGAACCCACCGTTGGAAACCGCTTTACAACGCGATTTCCACGGGTCTAGTTCCTCACATTTGTCAATAAACTCCGTGTTAAAAGTAGCAGGTAGGTCGTAGACGTAAACATAACCGGATTGACAGTCCGGGTTGAGTGCTAGCAGCTGTTGTGAGTTGGAGGGCGGTGGATGAGGTGGAGAGGAGCGGATGAGGAAGAACAGGATTAAGATCTGGAGTAATATGGTAATGAGAAGCCATACACAGTGAGTTAAAGGGATTTGAGATTTGACGCTGTGGAAAGCGTGTTTGAGCTCAAAGGTTAGTTTGGATTTCTTAGAAGAATCATGATGATGTTCGTTACTGTTGCTGGATCTCTTCGAGAGATTCAGCTGCAGCATCGTAGTGACGATGAGGATGATGATTAAGATGATAACCACAACGATGACAAATGTTTCAAACTGTGAAAGAGAGTAAGCTTAAGATTTGTGTTTTAAAAAGGAGCTAAGAAGTAGTACAATATGTTTATAACTAGCTACCTCAGTTAGGTCGATAATCAAACCTGAAAAAAAAAAAAAAGCTCAATGTTTCTCCTTTTGTGTCTCTGTGAATAATTTTGAATGTATTTGACTCATGTCATTGTATGTCTTTTTGTGGGTTTGATTGTCGAGAGGTAAACGTAATTTCTTTTTACATTGGAGTATTTTATTAAATAGTTTTAAAAATTATTAATATTGATTATAAAATTTATGAAACTTTTCAATTACACACATAAGAAATACCATACTTTTACCTATATATATACCATATTGTAATTGTTTTTTACTCCATAAGTATCATTTTAAATGACGTATTTTAATTTGACATAGAGTTAAGAAAAAAATTAAAATTTATTATTTAAAATAATTGATGGAGTAAATATTTGTATAATCATTTAGTTAAGGTATATAAATTTTAATTATTTTATCTTTAGAACGTAAAATAGTTATTTTCGATACTAAACATTAGTTATAAAATTCAGAAATGACAACATTATTGTGGATGGTTCCCTAAAGCCTAAAGGTAATAATAATATTATACTATAGTTTCAATGGGTGACCTTTTTTCCAGAAGGCATAAAGCTAAGTTGGAAAATGACATTTGATTTTTGTAGAGACATCAAGATTATTGTTTAGTATTAAAACGCGGTTTATTAGACGTATATTAGTAGCAATTGGACAAAATTTCAGAAAGACAGACAAGCAACCAGTAAATAGCTGTTATTTTTTTTTTCTTTTTTCTTTTAGTAAACCATATATTATCACATGGAATAGTAAATCTCATCTTATTTTAAAGGGTTCAATGAGCACATGCCTAGAGGCAAACACAGTTTCACAATGTTTCCCTTTTTTAAAAAAATTTTAAAAATGTGTAATTTCTGGAAGATATATTCATTTAATTGTTATATTTACTTCTTCTTTTTTGCCATTTTCTAGGAAGAAAGGTAATGCCATCTCAACTCCTCCCTATTTTATTCTCTACCTTCTAATAACTATATTAGAAGAGTAAAATAGAAATTAGAGAGAGTTGAATAATGATTCTCTAAATTTAGAAAATTATTATTTATAATCTCTATTTTATTTTTTTAATATTATAATATTATTTTGTAATTGACATATTATTTTTTATGTAAATGTATTAATTAAATATTTAATATTTAAAATTCTTTTAAATGTTATATAACATTTTAAAAATATATTATTTATCATAAACTTTCATTTCGAATTAATAATATTTTAAATATTTTATTCTAATTTTCATCACATATTGTTAGAAATTATTACTAATTCACTCCGAAGAATTCTAACAATTTAAATGATAAGATGAAATTCTTAATATAAAAAGGAAAGAAAGGATAGATTATGAAACAAAAATGAAATGAAAATTATAATATAATACTAAGAAAAAAGGAGAAGATTCATTTTCTGAGAGTAAATGAGAATTTGATTGAAGTTGGTTGTGTGAAAAAACAAAAAGATAAGTATTTGTAGAGTAAAATATAAGGTAGAGTTGGAGATCCCCTAAGTGGTACTCCCTCTGTCTCAATTTACGTCACTACTTTTCTTATTAGTTCGTTCAAAAAGAAGACACGTAACAATATAAGTATAAAAAATTTCTATTATCCTTAGTAAAATTATTTATACAAATTTCTATTATTCATTTTGAATCATAAGTTTTAAAATCTTCATTTTCTTTTTAAACGTTGGCCAACTCAAACTATTATAACATAAAATAAAACTTAGTTTATATATATCATGTTGGAACATGAATGGAGACAACTAAATTGTACTTCCTTTTTTTTTCTTTGCCTAATAACTAACGAGTAAAAACTTAATAGTCTAAAGACATCCGATAAAACTAAAATGACACTCAAAAAATTAGCATGATGTCTATACAAGATTTTTTAAAAAAAAAATTAAAAACTTAATCCATAGACTTTTATATTTTCTTTTAGACTTTAAGACATTTAATCAAGATTAAAATAATAAAACGCTTTGTTATTTTCTAGAAAGTGAATCTCTAACTAAAATCATCGATGAAGATATTGAAATGAACGGATGGGAAATATGAGTGGATTTCACGTCCTTAAATAGAGTGTAAATAATATATAATAATAATAGTAATGGTCACATCCTACGGCCTATGCATTGAACCAACGAGCTCTGTAATTTTTAGAGATAAGCCTATGTAAATTTGCAATGTGGCAATATTCCTCCACCACTAATTTCTTTAGATAGGGCCTACCTCTAACCCACTCATCACCAATTTTGTTATTCATCCCGTGACTTAGAATAATTATCGAATTTTTTTTTTGGAAATTCAATTTTATACAGAATGCATTGTATTAGGAAATTAAAGCAAGATCTTGAGCTGCAACTTTGAGAGTAATAGAATGAAATTTTGATATCCTTTAGTAAAATATAACCCTAGATCACTAGATAACATTTTGTGCGTATGTTACGCTTTAGAGCTAATTTTACACGTTAAAATTGTCATGTTATTTTATTGTTGGAGAGAAAGTTGAATCCTTAGAAAACAGTTATTAACAAGGTTTATTTATTTAAAAGACGGATGAACTTCAGATACTGACTTATTGCTTTAGAAGCCTTTTGTCGACCTATGGACTCATCCTCAATATCGTATTCTCTAGTTAAGTCGGTGGCAAACTCGCTTCCTTACTTCAAACATTTGATGGATACGTACGAGTAATCTTTATAGGGCACAACTTGAGGCTGTGCCTGACCTGAGAAATGTATATATATGTATGAGTCCGATGTCTAAAGGGCAAAAAGTATTGTCAAAAATTCCTCAAACGGGTATGTCAATTTTTTTTCTTAATCAAAAGGGAGAAAATGCTAATCACATAGCGATTTTCTTCTGACGCCGTTACTTCATTACAATCAAAACCTATCGGTGATTTAATTTTATTAAAACTTTTTTCGCGAGAAACGCTGCTCGGGAAACGATATTCTTAGAAAAAGAGAAAAATGTTTTGGATAAAATCGTTGGTAGGTCAGCAATTTTAATTCTAACAAAATAACGCCGCCAGAAGAAAATCGCTTCATAAGAAGCGTTTTCGCCCTTTTGGTTAAAAAAAGTTGATGCACCCCTTTGAAATTTTTGATAATATTTTTTGCTTTTAGACTTCGGACTCATATAATTATGTAACTTGAATTATGTCCTTTTGCATGTTTATTTGTGTGGTTAGTGTTAAAATATTGTTTCATAGGTATTTATTGTCAACAAATGGCAAACAAGAAAAAGCTGTAATTTGTCCAAAAAAAAAAAACATCACTATATTGTCTATATACTGATTTATGTATGATCTTGTGTGAAATGTATTATGTATAAAGTCTCCTTCAATCTCCTCCATACGTATTTAGACATCACAAATATACTTTGTATGTGTTCTTCCTAATGAACATGTGCTAACTAGTTTAAACCCTTTGAAGGAGGAAGAATCATTAAACATCCAGGCACTAGGCAGGGGATACTTTTAATTTATTGACTTTGAACTTCTTGAGGTATAGTTTCTGTCAATTATCACATTCAATGAACACTACGCCAAAAACTAATCTTCAGTAGCGACCGGCGATAGTCCAATGTTAATTGATTAATACTAACAAAAATATTTTGACATTTTTTACTACAAAACAATTTTTACTAATATGCATATCTATTGCCTTGTTGTTTTTGAGCTTGAGCTAGACAGTAATTAGGTCAAAGGATAATTTTTTTTTTTGTTTTTTCTCATTCTTTTACAATTTTTTGCTTCTTTAGCGATTCAAACTTAAACTCAAAACCTTCAGGGTTGCAAGTGAAGTGTGCTTACCATCTGAGCAACACCCTCTTGTCGAAAGGGTAAAAAATTTCCTCTCATTAATACTTCTCTATCCCCTCTCGAATATCCCTTCAGTCTCGAATACATCCCTCTCTTATGCATCAAAATATCTTATTCCATTCACTTTCGAATACACTCCTTCCGTATGTCTCCCAATGCCCTATCTCTTCTGTGAATACATCCGTCCCCCTCATTACTCTTTCTTCTAATTTAATCCTCTTTTTTTTGGCCATGTAGTAGGTGAATAGAGGAAAATTAAAGTAACACAACAGTACTTTCGAAAAAGTAGGTGTGCTCATTTAATTGGCTATTGTCTACATATACTTTCTCTGTTTTCAATTTTCTCAATTATGTTAATCTTGTGATAATTTATTACTCTCTTCGTTTTTTTAGTGTAAAAAAAAAATTTTAATTTCATTTGATATAAAATATAAAAAAATAAATAAATTTTTGAATATTATAATTTTAAATTATAATTAAGTGAAATATATAAAAATTTGATTTAATTTTATAATTTTAAGTATATTACATGAATTAAAATTAAATTATTATTAAAAAAATATTTATTTATTTTTAAAGTTGACTAAAAAAAGGAATTTATTCATTTTGAGACAGGAGGGAGTTCTATATAGTCTCCAAATCCAATCAACGGAGTATTAATCGGTGCATCTCAAAAGAGAGAGGGAGAAAATGGAGTCATGATACATGTCAAAATACTAAGAAAATTGTTTTATTTTTTAAGTTAGAGTTTAATTAATTTAAATTAATCTTTAGTAAAATTTTATTTGAAATAGCATTTTATAAAAAATTATTTTTTCTATCGATTGCTCTAAGTTAGCACTCTAATAGAGAGAGGAGCAACCTCATCTATGCATCAGGGATTTACCTATAATTATTTTTTCGTTGAAAAATTATTAATACTTTGGTGTAGTGGTAATAAGAGTCCTAATCTCCAATAACACAATACTTTTGTTTTATTTTTACAATTACACACTATTATTCTTGAATATTCTTATAAAATTTTAACTTCGTCATCATATGACAAAATATTATCAGATTCCTTTTAAAAAGGACAATAATCACATACTTGTAAGATAAAATTGTCATTTGTTCCTTATAAGTTTTCATAATTACAGAAATTTGTCAAAGTGATACAATAATATAAGCGCTGATACATTACTCTGATGTGTGGAAGATATTAATCATTCAGTAAGATACATTATATTTTATACATGATACACTAATCTTATGTATATTTTATATATGATAAATTAATTTGATACGCGAGATACATTAATTTGATGCGCTAATACATTAATCTGATGCGTGAAAATGAGGGATTTTAAAAATTTATAAACTAATAGGGAATAATAAAAAAATTTAAAAGTGAAATTTCTGTTATTTATTTATTTATTTATTTTTCTTTTTAATTTTATTTCCGGATATAAAATAATTGTCTTAGCTAGGAATTAGCTAAGGTTAACAAGTGTAAACTAAGTCATCCAGTAATCAATTAAATAATACAAAACTTAAGCATAAGAACGTGGAAGTTGTCGATAAAGTTCGACCATGTAAACATGACAGCACGTTAAAGTATTAATTAGGGGACAACTTGTCCAGTCTTATTTTACTTTTTATACGCATCGAAGAAATATTAATTAGAAAAAATAGTTAGAAGATACTAGAGAAAGTTTTGTGACACATTTTCATGAAAATACTAAAGGTTAATTTTAAAATATTTCTATAATTTTTAAAAATTATATTATCTTTAGACTTTCAACTTTGCTCAGTTTGTTAGATCAAGTATCTGAACATGTGGTAATATCCTTATAAGCTATTTTTTGGCTCAAAATTTATAAAAGTTATTGTATTTTCGAACATTCACGTTATTACTTCGTAAAGTTTTAAAATTTATTTCAATTAAGATTAATATATATCTATATCTAAGATGTTGTAAATATGTACAAAAAAATTTATATGTATTTGAATAGAAAGTATCCAACATAGACATTTTATTATATATTAAAATATCTTTACGATTCGAATATTTAAATAAAGTTATCAATAAATGTAAAAACTATTGATGTATTCTCATTATTCACATATACATGGTTCAACTCAGAATGAATCGTATTGTGTGTAGTTTAAATTTTAATTGAACTTTTAATATACATTTCGAATACCGAATGAGAATAATAATCATACAGCTAATTTTTTTTGAAGTTTTCTTTTACGTATAAATTAAAAGGTCAAATGTGCATTGTATTAAATTAAGTAGACTAAAGTAGGAATACAGTTGTAAATGAAGGACTGAAACTGAAAATTAACTTTTTTCTTTCCACCCCTACCCTCTACCTTTTTCTCCCACATCTCTTCTTCCTCATTTTCTCTACTGAGTCTACACTCTTTCAACAAATATGGCTTCCCAAAAATCCCCAAATTTTCTACCTGTTTTACTTTCATTTACCCTTATTTTCTTCACTCTACAAGCTACCATCGCTGCATCTGCTAAAACTCCGGCGAAACAAGTTTTGAACTGTTTACCATCGGAGCTCATGCACCTTGCTTCTGCTTGTTTTCCGATGGAAGAATCTCCAGTTGAATCCGAAGATCTATGCTGTGAGCTTGTCAAATCTGTGACCTCTTCATCGGAATCCGACCGACACTACGATCTGAAAGAGTGTCTTTGTACAGCTGCGACGATTAATCAAATAGTTATCGGACGTGATAGAAGAGTTTCTAAAGTCGTCGGAAGTTGTACCGGAGAAACTACAGCTAGGTATAACTGCTTCTCTGATATCTAATTCTCCAATTAGCAGACTTAGATCTCGATATCTGTTTCCAAATTTTATTTTTTTTGCTATGTTGTGATTTTAGATCCAAGTTTAAGTGTAAATTTTTCAATTTCCATTAATGTTTTGTTGCTAAAAAATATGCAAGGATGTTTAAAAGAAATTAACAGTATTTATTTCATGGTGTTCATTGAGTTTATAGAATTAGCAAATTGGCTTTGTTTTCTTCTGCATGTTAATCATTTTTCATATTCCTGTTTAATAATGTGAAACTGAACTCAAAAATAGATTAGTGTTGAAGATTTTACTGCTTGATTAG
The DNA here is from genome assembly GCA_027705065.1 of Solanum peruvianum. Classification (NCBI taxonomy): domain Eukaryota; kingdom Viridiplantae; phylum Streptophyta; class Magnoliopsida; order Solanales; family Solanaceae; genus Solanum; species Solanum peruvianum. Next base: position 65,890,219 of record JAKWJD010001761.1, read on the forward strand.
TCCACCGATAGGAAAAAACTTAACCGCATCGGATATGTACACAATACAAGTATTATTATATGATTTAATAAAATAAAATTAATTATAAATTTAAACACGTGACCTAACCTGATTCACCAACGTTATGAAAAAATTGCAGATCTTTCTTTTATGTTGCAAAAATAGAACAAGAACTGATCACATGGGATGCTGAAATACATAGATCAGACAATTTTTTAAAATGCTATTTTTTACCAAATGGATACAAAGCCAAGAGAAAAAGGGATTTTAGGGGAAAAAAAGTTATTTCAAGTTTTTGAAAACCATTTTCTCCGTGGGACACAGTTAATTTCCACCATAGTGCACTCTCTTAAAAATCATTTACTGTTATGAGTATTATTAGTCTATCATTATATTAAAAATAATTAGTGTTGTTTACTTATTAAATCAAAAAAGAAAATTTTTATAATTAATTTTTATTTGAAGTGTTCATATTTGTTTTCCTAAAAAAATATATTTAAGGATTGAATTAATAAAATCGTATTTTTATTTATGATTTTTTAAGTAAAATTGAAGGAGTGTTGACAATGCTTGTGCAAATTTAATTATTTATGTTAACTATAGGCATAATTATGAAAAAAAAAAACAAACAGAATTATCTTGAATGAGATTTTTTGTGTCTCTGGCGAAAAAGTGGACTCATATTTGTAGATTCAAATAAGGCAAACGAGTATATATTTTTTTGAATAAAAAGAAGTTTGGCTCCATTAATACGAGGCACGTAATAAATTTTTTTCGAGAGAGTATGAATTACGTAAATTAAGTAAGTTATTGATTAATTTAGGCTGTCAAAACTACATTTGGAAATATAAAAATTAATAACAAAAGTGCTTTTTCAATAGAAACAATTCAATTACTATTATGCAATACAAATCACAAAAGTTGAATTCAACACGCCGTTAGTCGCTTCTGGATATATATAAGTGGGCAATTAGTAAGTACAAGTCTCACACTCTGAGTTAGCCGTGAAATTTTATTATGTGTTTGGTCATAATATTTAAAATATATATTTTATTTTATTTTTAGAAAAATATAATTTGTACTCGAAATTTTAAAAGCTATCAAAACTAATCATAAATTTATACTAGAAGTCAATTGGATCTTCGTTGCAACAATAACAAATAATATTCAGCTATCCATGACACTAGATCGATGTGATAGTTTGGAGTGAGTACAACAAACATAATTTCATACATCGTGAGGTAGACAAAACACATGACTTTGTCACCCTGATCAGATTGTTAATCATTTTCATCAACAACCAGATCATCACTTTCATATTCACTGAATATTTCATAATTATTTTGGTGTTCACGTAAAAAATTATGTAATATAACGGAAACAATTACTATAGAGGGTGTCTTTGAAAAAGTTAAAAATTTGAGGTAAAATTTCAATTTTAATTAATGTCCAAATAATGAGATTTGCTCCAAATACTACAAAAAATTAGTATTTGGAATATTTACCAAAAATATTTATCAAATAATGACAAAACACAATTTGTCAATTTTTTTCCAAAATATTATGGGAAACTTATGGTCAAACCGAAAAATTTACCAACACAAATTCCTTATGACGGTAAGGATAGCAATGGGAGGAGGCAGGACGATTGAACTTAATTTGTGAAAGTTTTAATTCACTCCGCCCATCTTCATAGAATATCCGGGTCCGAAATCTCTTTTAGTTCGAAATATTGGTCCATCGCGATTAACCAGTCTAAGACCACGTCACGGAGGGGTCTCGACTTCCATAAAAAAAAGTTAGTAACTTCTACGCTAGTCTTCACAATTACTTCAATTTTCAACCCGCTGCTCCCACCTTGTCCGCATGATAATTTTTGAATATTTTGTTATTCTAGTAAAGTATAATACTTAAAAATAATAATTACATAATATGTTTTTTTATTAATTTATATTAATTTAATAGATAATAACTTAAAAAAAATTTATTAGAGGTTCAGGAAATATGTAAGAATTTGTATTTTTTGTTGTACCATTCTCATTTATTATCTTGCATATTTTAGTAGGTTTTAAAGGTATTATCTTTATAAATAATGTTCTATTACTCTTCTACCATGTAAACAGTTAAAACTAAGATCAACCAACATAAAATCACATATACTAGCAAGACAACGATTACCCTGCCCTGCATAAATTTAAAAAAATCTACTTCTACCTGCTCTGTACAACCTTAAATTCGCCTCATCCGCATTGCTTTAAGACATTTTGCCCTCATCCGGCCCGCCCTATTATCATCACTAACTGACGGAATGGTTATTATTATTGTACCTTTTCTTAATTTGTTGTGTCATTCTTAGTGCATGTCATTCTTGTACAAAGGTCATGTTAATCTTTTTTTTATCGTTTCAGTTTCATTGAATATTCTCAAAGAAATGAATGATTGTTACTATTGTTATGCAATCTGTATTTTAAATCAACACTGCTTTTAACAAAAATTTATAATCCAACAACTATTGTATTATCTTGTATTGTTACTTCAAATATATGTTCATTTTATATATATATACTTTATTGTTTTTTAAAATTTCATTAAATTGTATGATTAATTCGTTGTTAGGTAATGAGGTAAAATCTTATGTAATTAATGATCCATTTGATGTACTAATCGTCTTGCTACCTTATTTTTTTTCTCTCAATCTTCTTCTAATCATTTATTAATATTTTTTATTAATAAAGTTATCAAATTGACGAATTCTATATTCTGTCTTTTTAATCTATTTTTTCAATCTGAGATTTAATTAATATTTTTATATTTTTGCTTCACAACTAATTTATATTCTAATTATATATACACACACACTTGTTTTACCTACATTATCTAAAGAAAAGTGAAATGAATTAACTATATATATTAGCAATTGAAAAGGAAGGACATAAAAAGAATAATTAGACTTTGCATAAATTACTCTTATATTAGAAAAGGCAAGTTCAACATGCCTGCTTCATAGGTTGAGGGTATTTTAGTCTTCTTAGTACTCCATTTTGGCTACGTGTCCTGTTGTTGTGCTTTCAGTGTACACATCATTGCAGACTACCGATACATCAAAAGTTCTCCTTTCTCCAGCATTCTGTTTGAGGTAAGCTTCTTCATATGGTTTCTTTGTTTTTTTTTGTGATCTTCTTTGTTTTCCTCAAAATTGATGATTTTTTCTTCTTTTTCAGTTGGTTTTAGTGTTGATCTTCAATTTTTGTTATGTGGTTGTGTTTTTCCTGTTTAATTACTGATTTTTGCTTTGTTTATTACATGCAACAATTAATTTAGTCTGTCTTCATCATAATTCTTTTGAATCTTATCTGTTCATAGATGGTTCTTTGTCGAAATTAACTTTTTGGGTTCCTTAAATCCAGTTGTTTTCCCATCATACTTCTTTTGGACTTCCTCTGTTTGTATATGTTGGTTTTCCATTGGAATTAACTTTTTGGGTTTCTTCATTTTAATAGTATACAGTTGTGGGTTTCGCTTCGAGTTCTTTTTACATCATTGCATTAACTTTTTGAAAATATTTTAATTTACAGTGTGAAAATTTAAAGATCTGCAACTACTTATGCCAGAATTTGAACTATCGATGTGTCTTCTTAGCAAATTCAAGGATCTGGAACTACTTATACCAGATTTGAACTACGGGTATGTTCGTTGATGGTTTCTTACGCCCTTTATTCCGATTTTGCTCTTTGTCCTACATTAGATAAAATCTGAGTTGTGTCAAGTCCTCCTCATTATTGCATAAGTTTCCTGGGATTTTAGTTTATATCTGCAAAAAAAAAAAAATGAATCTTGGGTTTTATTGAAAAATGATGAAGAAATCATGGGTTTGTACTTTGATTACTCAATATTGTTTATGTTTGTCTCTTTTTCTTGTTCTTAACTTGTGTCAAAATCAGAAGCCAATGATAAGGAATGGAAATGTGAATGATCTTCCTATGGATATATATTTTGTAAGTGTTACAGGGGGTATTAGGACTCTTGAAGAACAGACCCTTCTTCTCAAACAGGTCAGTTTTTCAACCAATCTTTAAAAAATAGTTTTTTTTTTGTTTATTGTTTAAAGGAATGATTTTTATTTGAATGTTACTTGTTGGGGTACGGAATCTTGAACTGTATTTTGGTTTGGTGAAGATTGTCAGTGTTTGTTCAGTCTGTAGTTAAAGAATTTACACTTAACAATCAATCTTGAGAAGAAAATCTATTGTTATTTGTGTAAAGGAATGATTTTTATTTGAATCTATGTTGATGGGATATGGGTTTTGAGCTGAATTTTGGTTTGGTGAAGATTGTATTGTTTTGTAAAATCGATTATTATGGGTGCTTCGTTTGATCATGGGGAGGATGTCAATCTACATCTAGCCAGCGAAGTTGGCCACTCCTATTGCAAAATTGTTTGTTCTGCTAATATGAGAGTCAGAGAGATAGACAAGGCTCTTATTAGAGGCAATTATTGAGTATCCTACAACACACGTGTTTCAACACCATTTTGCTATAGATTTGTTGACCACTCAAGTAAGTTTATTCATTTATAGCAACTGTTTGTGTTGGTTATTATGGAGAAACTTTTCTGTTATAGCATCAATTTGGTCTAAAATGAAGGGTTGTTGCTTTAATCTAATCAAACTTGGAATTATTCTTTTGCTTATGTGTCATAGTTGATTCGAATGACATGCATTCAAACAATTGTTATGTTGTCGATGTCTTAAAGATATACATGTATTATGATGTATGAATTTGTGTAGGTGCACTAACTATGATTCTAATGATGTATAAATGACATTTAACGAAGTTTCGACCTGACTATAAGTGATCTGTATGTTGTGAATATTGTACAATGATTTGCATATGCTATTGGTTATGATACTTGACTTCATATACATATCTGAAAAATATTAGATCTCACCTATATAAGTGCTCCCAAAAGCTCTATTAATTGGCAATATTACTTACTATTGTGTCTTAAAAATAAATTGTCAACAAAATGAGTTTTCAATGAGTTGTTAAACTTCTGCTTGTCTTACATTTGTATTTTCCTATTGGCTCATTTGTTTTTTTTTAAAAGATCCATTGGCCTGTTCTGGTGAAAAATGTTGTCAATAACTTAGAGCTATTGGAGTTAGCAATTTCTTTATTGAAAAACTGAAGATCTTCTCGAAATAACTCTTATTACTCTTGTTATTAATCAAGTGGAGTGTCAATGGTATGATCAAAGAGAAAGTAATTGTATATGATGAGAGCTGATACATGAAAATTTGTGCTTGGGAAGCCGAATGTTGGGAAAAGTACACTTTCCAATCAAATGGTTGGGCAAAAATTGTCAATTGTTACTGATAAACCTCAAACTACTCGTCATCGAGTTCTTGGAATATGTTCTGGTCCAGATCATCAGGTTTGGAATGTTCTTCTACCACTATGTTTCTGCTAAGCTGCAACATGTCTCAGTTCATTTTATGTCCGCATACTTCTTGGCTGACTCATGATGTGAAAATGTGTCTTACACATTGCTTTGTAGCTGCAAAGAGGATCATATATCATCCAAAAAAATCTTCTAGTGTAGGATGAATCATGCCTAGATGATACTCTACATTTGCTTGACTCCTTCTAGACATTAAAGGAGTCAGCCTAAGTTTATTTTGTATAGGGTGAGAAGCTTATAAAATGGGAATTACAAGTTATTGTTTCGTTTGCAAGCTTATACTTGCTTGTAGGCAGTTCAACGTCAAACCGAAAAAGTTGTACATAACCATTGTAGTATATATAGCACCTTCAAATATGTAAATTACATCTGAAAAAG